>VYXF01003274.1:434744-541251 GCA_013397295.1 Polioptila caerulea
CGGTGCTGGAGTCCTGTGGCGCGGCGCAGCGCGGCACCGCGGGCGGCAGGTAAGGCAAGGCAAGGCAAGGGGCGCGGCTGTCCGCTGTCGGTATCGCCCGGCTCCGACCCTGCTGGGCAGGGGCCGCTGAGCGCTCGGGAGGGGTCGGTGCCTCCGGCGGCGCCGCCGGGTCGCCGCTGCAGCCCCGCAGTGAGCGCCCACCTGCCCACAGCCGCGGGCTCGTCTGCTTGCAAGGGACGGGTCGCCTTGGTTTTCCATTCCGCTTCGGGTCACCTTCCTCGTGGACGCGGGCAGGCGCCCCGAGGAGCGGCGGGAGCGGAGCCCGCCGGGAGCAGCCGGCGGGGAGCGCGGAGGGTGCCGCGGGAGGGGAAGGTGCCGGTGTGCTCCTCCATGGACCCGGGGCGGGCAGTCCTCTCTCCGGGCGCGGACCTCCTGGGGAAGAGGCCGTGAGGGCTGAGGCGATAGCGTTTACCGTGTCCCCAGCAGAGTCATTTTGGGTTAAAATGCCTTTGTGGTGGTGATGCCCGGTCCCCTTAAAATGGCCCTAACTAAGCTCAGTATTAATTGCTCAGTTGACACAGAGGACAGGCAACATTATTTTCTTTTCTATCCCACAGTGAATTGACAGCATCTTTGTCCGTTGCAGGTGATTTTAACCGGCGCTGATGTGCCCAGCAGCGTGTGTGTGCATGTTCAGTGTCTTTCCAGGCATCTCCTCTGTCCTTTTCAATAGGAGAGATGTTTGAAAAAGTATGTCTCAATTTTGTCTTGTTATTTTTGCCTTAGGAGAGTTGGCTAATGTGAGAAGAGAGTTAAGGGTTTTTTGGGTTTTTTTAATACATATAAGTAAAGTGGGGGAATCATTGAGTCTGTTTTGGGATTGTCATTTGTGAAAGAAAAGTATTTACTTTTCCAAGAGCATGTTTTAAGGTTTAATAGTTTAAATTTGGGAAAATTTTAGGACAACATCTTTATCCTGAAGTTCAGTGTGTTTCGATGGAAGCTGTATACCCTCCCTTTAAGTACATGGGAGGGAAAGCATGGAGAAGTGAACACTGTGTCTGGATTCATTCACCAAAGGGTGACAAGACAGGAGTGGATTTCTGCATGGTGACTTTGGTAAATAAGGCAACTGTTAGACAAAATTGCAATTTTCAGGTGGGTCAGTGTTTGGAGAATACTTTGGTGTTTAAAGCATTTCGGTTTCTGGGGGCAAAATGTGAAGAACTGTGAGTGACACTGCAAAATTTTTTTTTCCCTCCCTTTGATTATCTTTCACAATCTGAGACTTTACAGATCCCCATTAACTGTCTCTGGCTGCCCTACATATCTTAGGCAGACCGTATCAGAGCAATCATTAATTAATCCCAGGGAGAAGCACTCATCTGTGCTAGTGAATTAGATCTTCATATTCCAGCCTGCCAGCCATCCCAACTGAGCTGCATGGCTCCAAGGAAAATCCAGTGGGCCTTTCTACTCATGTGACCTCCTTGACTTCAGTGTTTTTCCTGGAGAGCACTATCAAAGAATTTTTCTTTCCTATCAGGATATATTGTTTTGGTTTCTGGAATTTCCCAATAGCCACAGAAATGGCTGAAAATAATAAGGGGCTGAACACATGAGTTAAGGTTCTGTGAGTGATGGGTGGGAGGAGAAAGGGGAAAGGCATAAAGACTTTAGAGGAAGGAGGAGGGAAAAGAAGACATCCATTCCTTGGCATTCAGTGGAGGGTAGCCCCTTCTGGTACAAAATGTATCTGTAAAAAACAGAGCTGGGATAACCAAAGCTCACGGACATTTTCAGCAAAGCAGTGGCTTCTGTTCACTGTTGTGTACATTGCCTTTGAACCAAGGATTCAAACTGCACCTTTGTGTGAATCAATTGGACCCCAGTCATTGAAATTCGAAATTATTCAGGCTGAAAGGAAGAAAATCTTATTAACTAAAATCAATTTTAATTTCCTCATATGACTGTACTTTCTTAATCACAAAGGAATGTTACTTTTGTTTTATTGATGGCATTAAAATATGTCAGTCTGTCACTCCACAAAGACAGAGATAAATTCAATAAGCATAAAGCTTTTGCATATTGATGTTACTCTATAAACTTAACATTAAGATTCTGAATTTTTATGTGTTAGATAATAGTGTGTGATTAGACAGCTTATTTTTTATTTATTTTTTCAGTATATGTCAGCTTGCATTTGGAAGAAAATAAATTTACATTTAAAGCCTAGGACTCTTAATTTTTGTTTTTTGAAGTTAACCATCTGACTTTTTTTGCCTTGATATAACAATTGTCTCAAACATCAACCATTCAAAAGTCAAAATTACAAAAAGAAGAATTCAGTAGTTTTTCTCAGTTGTCAGCTCCTTTGGAGTTGTAGGATTAGCATATGTCATTCTTGAACATCTACTTTTTTATTTACATATTGAAGAGGAAAAACTAGATTTCCTGTTTTTTTCAGCTCCCAGATTGTGTCTTGGCTTTGAATGAAGTAGTTCAATTTATTGAGATGAATAGAAAACAGCGTTTTCAGAAAAGGCTACTTTTGTCCAAAGCTAACAGGCTTTGCCAGCCTATGGCTGAGCTATTCAGCTGATGACACCTGCCAGTCCAGTATGCTGCCATGCTTTAAAAATCCTGGCACTGATATGGACTGTCTTGAGAATTCCTTATGGCATGCTATCCTTCAGGGTGTCTGTGCCACCCTACAGCTCAGAATCCACATTGTCAAGGGGGAAGGTCTCAAGAGTAAAGTACCAACCTGATGTGAGAGAAGAGGTGGCTCCAAACAGGAGAGAAACCTCCACAGGATCCAAACCCTGTGAGAGGTATCCCTGGGATGCGCAGTCTCACAAGGAGGTGAGGGCAGAGGAAATTTAATGAAAAGCATCTTAATGCCAGAAATAAAATTTCAAGGTTAGAGACAGCTTCTCATAGAGGATTTCTGCTAGTTAGCCTTCAGGAAAATACAGGCTTGCGCTCCAGTAGCCTCTGCTTTCCCAGACCCCACTCTTATGGGTGCTCCAGGTTCAATTTTTCTTCTCCTGGGATACCAAAAACCACACAAAGTGTAGCAACAATAATTTCTTCCCTCCCCATACCTATTACAAGAAATTGATTGAGCCAAAAGCAAATGAAAGCTGGCATGGGTTTGTGTCCTTACCTCTCTGTACCTTCCCATGGGATTATGAAACAGGCCTCTTTGGAAATCCCTGCTACCTTCACCTCCTGTCTGTACATTCTCTCCTGAAGCTGCTTTTCCTTTCATCATCTCTCAACAGCGAGTGAGAGCCTTTCTGTTTTGTGGCTTCTGGTTTCCATGTCAGAACAGCCTCCTGGTCAGCCCCAGCTGATGTTCAGGCTTTCTGGTCAATTCATCTTTTTAGGGACTTCCTCTCTGGAAAGGCACTTTACTCTCAGCCGTGTCTTGAAGGATTTCAGTCCAATTGGAAGATAATCAGGATTTTACAATCTTTTATCATAATCCCTAGCAACTTCATTACAGTGATTTAAAAAAATATAAAAGAGATACCAAGACAGACATCCCACTCAAAGCAGAGTTCACAGTGGTGCAAGATGTAGAAGATCACCATCAAACAGTTTGAATCAGGTACATAGATTGATTTTCTGAACAATCATACACCCTGCTAATACCATACTAATGATACTGAAGCATTCACTTGTCTGCAATTCAAAGTGCTGCATTTTTAATATCCTGGCATCACAGGTCTCTGTCTGCACTTGTAACCAATCACAACTCCCCAGAGCCAAGTAATTCCTGCTGCTGGGGATACTGTCTAAATATCCTAGATCGTATTTACTGTGCAATGCATTAAGCAATCCTAAATCACTCCCAGGGGAATATCCCAGTTCTCTCTCTGTGCAGTTCTGCTCTCCAGCAACTCCTGGGCTGCAGCCAGGTGTTACTCAGAGAAAGCTCTGATTTGAAGCCCCCAAATATCTTGCCTAAAGAAGAACCACAGGATGTAGGTAGCTTGTTATTGGTGGTTTTTCAGGTAATGCTTTCCAGACTGGATTTACAATGGACTGTATTTTCCATTAGGCTATACGGCTGCAACTGCTTCCTCTCTAATTGCAGGTATTTTAATGGGTGGTTTCTCCTCATTTTGTCAGAGTAAAGCACTGGATTGCTTGATCTTGCCAGCACAGAGCAGGGCAGGAAAAGGGACTGAGACTGAGACGGTCAGGGATCTTCTGAGTTGGAAGGAAGGAAAAAATAATGAGGTGTTAACCAGGGTCCTTGCTTCTAGTTATTGAAAAGGTCAGAAGAGTCCAGCGTGCATTAAAACCTTCTCTTGAGAGCACTGCGTGATGGAGGTCTTGGAGCTCTTCACTGGCATCCCCTGCCAGTCAGGCCTGTAGCAGAAGTCCTGTGTTTGCACAGGTGCTTCACACCCACCACTGGTGTTTCATGGCTTTGGAGCAACTCCCAGTGTTCCTTACTTCCACATGTACGTGTATATGCTGTGTAGAAGGCGTTTTCTCTGCACTCTGGTGTGGGAGGTGAGGGGCTCAAAGCTCTGATTTCATGTACTACTTACTTGCCTTTTACTGTCTTCTGCTTGGATGCCTGGAGGGAAGGAGACACAACTCTGGTTTGTGAGTGCAGCAAGTTCCTAGTGCATCTTCCAATCCCAACCAAGGACAAGTTGGGTCTTATACCAATAAAAATAGATGCTACACTTGATCCCAGCCTAAAGGCACTGCTGTGGAGGCAGGATGTTGGACTAAATCTGGTGGGATTGACTTTGTTCAGATGTTCCTATGGTACAGTGTAATCCAGCAGTGACCTGGGGAATGGGGTAGAGATTAAAATGAGCACCTGCTGTTTCAAGGTGCAGGATGGCCTGTTTTGGCAAATCCAGAAGTGAGGGGTAGAGCAGGGGAACAGAGAAATCATGCCTCTACAGTTGAAATCTAATTTTTCCTACAACATTTAGGGACTTTGGTTGAGTTTATTTAAGACTCGTACCTAAATGCTTGGTTTGCTTTGAAGATTTCAAACCTGCCATTTCTAAATCACGCTCCTTTGAAAGCTGTGGTTCTCTTTAAAGGCTAATGTGCCCATGCCATTCCTTGACATTTTTAGCATAATATAATAAACATAAAGAAACAGATATCATCCATGTGGAGGCAGTGGGAAGCTTTGTCTTTTATCTCAATTTCTCTTTCTTCTAGCAGTCTGTTCAAATAAGTGGGAAGACAAGGGCAAGATAGCATTTCAGGCTTCTGCTCCAAAAAAGGTAGACTAGTACAGCTGGGGGATTTTTTAAAAGTTGGTATGCAAGAAAATTGATTAGGCATTCCATTTGATTTAAAATAAAAATGCTCAGCTTTTCTTCCAGTCTTCAGTAATAAGTGGTCTACCCAGCAGTTATTGTTCTGTGACATTTGGAAAAGTTATGAACAGCAAATGAAAAGAACTGATTCATAAAACAGATACACTGTAAAACGTCCTTGGCTTTTAAAAACATCCTTGGAAAATGTCATTCAGAAACAATATAGTGATACTGTGGAATGCATCTCTCCACTGCTTTTTTTGGTGTTTTGTCTGTACCTGTAGAATGCTGTCAGTGAGTGCTTGGTGTCTCATGGAAGAATGGAAGGGCGAGCAAGGGTCCTGAGCCACCCAGCATGGCCCCAGGAGCCAGGAAGCCTTTAATCCACACCCAAGCAAGTCCAGCCTTGCTGCAGCTCCATTGATGGTCAACAGCTGAGCTGGCCACAGCAGCTTTGGCTCGTGGTGTGGCACAGGGCTGGCACTAATGGCACCTTCCAACAGGCAGGAGCTGTGTGCCTGTGATAAACTGGAGGGACTGGCAAACGTGGGTCTGTCAGTGCTTGCCCGCAGAAATCACGTTGCTTGCTCCCTTTGATTTTAGCTTGAGCTTTTAGCGCCCTCTGCTCCTGAGGGGAAGGCATGCAGCATGGAGGGCTCCACTAGCAAACATCTGTGTAGTTTTTGGTGACTTGGGTCATCTTACATCCCCTCTGCTCAGGTGCTCAGTGCTGTCCTCTGCTTTTGGCAGTCCAGCTTGAAGTCTGCTCCTGCTTGGAAGCATGCCCAGAACATGGTCATTTTTCTTGTTTCTCTTTCCAAGATATGAAAGTGCTTGGAAGCCTGTGGACTAAGCAGAGAGAGGAAGATGGGTGTGAACTTTGGCGTTTGCTTTTTTTACCGTGCTGGGGTGGCAGAGGTAGATGCTTTCCTTTATGTTTCTTGCTGTTGTTATACAGACACTTAATGCAGTCTGAAATCTGCCAGGAGGGGTAGTTTTTCCCTCCTTCCTTAGACATTCCTTCCTGTTGAAAGAGCTGCTTGGTGAAGAGTCTATATGGCTAAAAATAACATTTTATTATTTTCAGTGAGATAAATCCCCCTGTCAAGCTCACCACAAGCTGCAGAGACCCTGGTACTGATAGGGAGGAGCTGTTCTTGTCTCACTGTCTAATATGTCATTCATCACAGCCTTGAGTATTTGCTAGTTTCAAGTAACTGTGCAATCTTGTTTGAGCTATTTCACCGTGAAATAAAGAGGAAACAGACATCCTCTGTTTTAGCAGGTGAGGATGCATATGAGAAAGATAATGTGGAATCATTTAGATATTTAAAACAGATCCAAAGCTGTGGAGGGAGCCCTACCATTTGGCCCTTTTCCTACACAATGTGTGAATTAAATGTGCTTTCTTACATATGTCTTGTCACGTGTTTTTCTAGGGCCTGGGGGCTGCATGTTCTGTGTTAGACCGATGCATTTTGTTCTAACACGATTGGTTGGTGACAGACAGATCTGTCCTGAACAGCTGGATGCATCTAATTCTAAACACCTCTTCTTCATGTATACTATTTGCCAGCAGATAACCCCTTCAAAAATACTAGGAATTGGAAAAGATCCTTTGGCTAACATGCATGCTCAAAACCACGCACATGCACAAAATCAGAGGCAGAGGTTGAGCTGAGATGCGGTTGGGGATGCAGAGGTTACGGAGTAAAAGCAGCAAGCAAAGGAAGATCTGTGAGTGGGAAGCTCTCTCAAGGTGTGTCTCTGGGGTAGATTTCCCTTCACCTCTTCCCCATCCTGCATAAATCACAGTGCTGCTAAAGCACAGATTGTTTTTTTGTTTCTGCAGACAACCCCTGCATGATGTGAGTGAAGATACCATGCCAGTTCTTCTTATGTGTTGTACATTTTATGTGACTATAAAAATAAAAATTTATGCTCCTTGCTGCTTACTGTCTACATTTTTTCCTCTCATGTCTGCTCTGAGCAGTCATAAAAAGGTTACTTGTGCTGTAGCAGGGATTTAAGATCAAGGATTTTATTAGCTTGCAGGAAGGCTCTTCCTTCCCATCTGCATTCAAACCAGATAATTTCTCTTCTGTTAGCAGCAAGATCAAACCCTGAAAACCAATGGAAGAAGCTTCCTTTGACCTAAATGGTGCAAGGCCAAGCTTTTAGGCTCCTGGTTTGTGTGTCAAAGACTATTACTGTCACAGGAAGCATAAGCAGCCGTAGCTTTCCTGCATAGTAACAGAAGACTGTGTTTCTAAAAATTACTCGACAAAGTGTTTTTACAGAGCAGCCTCCCCAGGAATTCTCCATCTGTTTTCATATGGAGACTAATAAATTGTTTGGCTAATAAACTGCTCCTTCTGACCTCTGAAATATGACCATTTCTTTTTCTTCCCTCCCATGGAAAGTTATTAGATTCCTGTCTGCCCCTGTGCTCCCATGTGGGAGGTATCACTAGTATGAGATGCACAGCAATTGTTAACGTTTCAGCTCCACAGCAAGGCTTTTCAAGGGTGAAGGTTTTGGTGTGTGGCTGAAGAAACTGGTGCTGTGAACAGCTGTGTAGTGCTGAGGGCTGGCTTTATTCTTAGAAGTTGAAAAGGAAGAGAGGAAAATTAAGCTCTTTGTACACTACTGTGATTTCTGCAAGAGCCCATTTCTTGTTTGCAACTACAGAGAAAATATTCCCAAGAAAAATGGGACTGAGGCTTGAACCTGTTCAACTCAGCAGCACTGCTGGGGGATGTAGGGCTGATGGTGGTATTTTGAAATGCTGTGTTCAGAAGTTCTGGACCAGCTGGCAGGGGATATTCTAGCTGCTTCATTGGGAAATTGATGAGAGAAAAATAAACATGTACTGTGAGATCAGGAGGGATCTTTGTGATCTTCAATCTGACTGCTCCCTAATGCAAACCAGTGGACTTCCCCTCTTCTGGTCAAGTATAGGTGACCAAAATTCTGCCAAGGCAGCCAGTCCAGATTTGGAAGTTTCCCATGACAGTTTATCACCCAGTGATATATACCAGGGGACACCTACCCACTTTGTTAGAACACCTACCTAACGTCTGCCCTGTATTTGCATCTTTCAGCTTTTTATCTTGCTGCCTCTTCCTCTGCTGGGCCACAAGGATCTCCTACTTGCTTTTGATTTTGACGTAGAGTGACATCGGATTTTACCTTCTTGTGCCTTAAACAGAATAATTTGGGCTGCTTCACTTCCTTACTCTAAGGGCTTTGACTCAGCCATAGCAACTGCGCTTCTTAGGGGCTTGTCCCCCATTGCCCATTCCCTCTCCTTTTACCATCTAGAGGAGAAACTGAGCTGCCAGTCTCAGATTATCCTGCTGTGGAGGTGTTTCTAGTCCTGGTGGTAACTCACAGAGGCGGTAGCTGCTAATGTGGGTGGCAACACCAGACATAAGAAAATAACTTGGGGATCACAAGTATCTTCTGGTCATTTATCAGCATTCTGCCTGTGTGGTGAGCACAAGAACAGGACACAGATTGCCAGTGCCTATCTGTGAGAGGTTCAAAAGGGACATCACGTTGCTCCTTGCGCAGTCACGGCTGACATAGCGTCACACTGAGAATGGACATTCTCTTATCATCCACTGTGAGTTTAAGCAAGACCACAGCTGGATCAACTTGAAGAAAAAAAAAAGCCCAACTACAAATATTTGCCTGTAGCTTTGTGTTAATTTTAAATGTTACTTGTAAGTCATCCCCTTCTGAAGTCAGTAGGGACTGAACATGGAACTACAGCCAGGAACTTTGGGAATCTAATCAACTTCTGTGTCTCCAGACTTTTAGTAGATTATTCCAGAAGTGATGCTTTTGATTTCTCTCTTTCCAGCACTGTTTTCTTCACTTTTGGAGGCAGAATCTCACTATTGCCTCAGAGGCTCATTAGGCTCAGGTAGTTTCAGGGTTTTATAAATGCAAAACATGAAGTTTTACAGCTGATTTTCAGAGAAAAATGTTAGCACCTATTGTACTTCCTGAATGAACTTACTACAAAGAGCGCTTTTATTCTATAGCATAAATTCATTCCATTTACCCCTAAAGGCATTAAAAAAAAAAACCAAACAAAAAAACCCACCAACTAACAAAAGCCTACATGAATTTCTGTTTTCCAGTATGTCTGCTAATTTAGGCATACATATTTTATGGCAGGTGTGATGGATGGCAATTGAAACAGACTCTTTCCAGCCATGCCGCAGATAGAAAAATATTGTCTGCCCAGTGATTTAGAAGTAGTCTGGCTTCTGGGGTATGCTGAATCTTGAGGGGGTTTTAACTCCATTTTATGTGTCTTCTGATCACCAGAGAAGATTTATTTTCTCTAATGCTCAAAAATAATCTGAATTGTTGAATTCTCCAAGGCTCCATATAGCCAAATGGGCAGAGTCTTAGGTGTTATAATGATACAAGTTTCGTGTGGGTGTGGTGTGTGTAAGTGTGAGTGTATGAGGCATAAATAGTTGATCTAAAGTTCTGAGCAAAATTTCAAAACAGACCAGAAAAATTTTAGATATGTGGGAAGACCAGAACCATACTGCCAGATTTAAAAATGCTCATCTTTTTTTCTGCCATCCATTCAAGTAAAATTGTTTCACCAGCATTATGTAGGCGATAAAACCTGTGTTTCTTAGTTTCCTGTTAAAGGAAAGACTCAGTTACTAAGTAGAAGCTTAATTATTGGTCAGACCATTTTTTAAAATACAAATATTCATGTAAATGTTCAACAGAGCTCTTCAGAGTGGTTAAAATGTTATTCATTGTATTCAGATTTGTACCTAAATTCTTCATGAATACTTGGCACAGTCAGTTTCCTTAAATGTTATGAAATTCGAGAACCATTAATCCTTTTTCCATATTCATGGAGCAGGATTTGTCTGCTTCGATTCATGTTTAATTATGTGGTTTTTACTTAGGCAGCTTTCCCATGGATGGCAGTTTCACTTGATACTGCTGTAAACTTTGCTTGAATGAGGAGCAAAAATTTATTTTTGATAGTAGGATTTGTGAAGACTTGTGTTGTTTTTTCTGTGCAATCAGAAGATTTTGCTGTGGTTCCCAATTCCCTCTCCAGCAAAGTCATCTTAATAATAATTTTGCTTTAAATCCACTGTATATTCTATATTTTTAAAGTATGGCAACACTACATATTGCTAAATTGTTAAAGTTTGAAACATCACATTTTGACATAATTTGATTAACTTTTGTAATATCTGTGCAAAGGGGAGTAAATCATCAGATGCTCAAAATGTGAAAGGCTGGTACCAATAGAGCTGTTGTAATACTGGACAGGCACAGTGTTCCTGTTGCAGTTGTCTCTAGGCCAGTCCCTTAAATCGGTCAACTTCTTTTTCATCTATGGTTCTTCAACTTTATTCTGATTCATTTGGGCCAAAATGATTGTCTTTTGTTTGTTTCCAGCACTGCAGAGGAATGTTAAATTCATCCAGTAAGCTGGCTGTGTTTAATCCCTTCTTATAAATGTTAATACTCTTTCCAGTAGTTTTGTTTTGTTATAGTGAAAACTGGACCCTAAGAATCAAGGTAGATTAGATACCACAAAACATGTATCCTTGTAAGAGAACTGATGTTTAGGACAGTAATAGATGTCATTCAGATGACATTTAAACCAGTTGGAAGTAACCCGTTTTAGAAAAATTCTGCCAATCTTTTCTGCTTGGTAAGATGAAGATATTTTTTCAGCCTTCTGTCTCATTTTAGGCTGGGAATGGAGTGCATAGTTTGGATACCAGCAGTGGGACATCTTGTCAGAACAAAGCAGCCATGGGACCAGTGTTAATCAATGACTTCTAAGTGCAGGATTGGTGCTGTTGGATTGGAAGCAGGTGCTACAAGATGCCAGGTGAGGTGACTGAGAGCAGCAGCGGGATGGAGGAGACTGTGCAGAAAGACAGCAAGTCTGGAGGCCAGAGCCCTCGGTGTGGCACAATGAGAAGGGCTGTGGCAACCACGGTCACTTTTGATGGGGAAGCCACAATGGACCGGAGGAAAAAGAAGAAGAAGGAGTCCCGCCCCGAGTCAATAATAGTGTATCGGTCCGAGAATGACAATAAGGTGGAGGAAGAACAGGCGGATGAAGAAGGAGGGGAGCGGAGCTCTGAGGAAGGCTCCAAGTTCCTGGGTCAGTCCATGACAGATGGTATGTAGTTCTGAGAACACTCACTTCACATAAGCTTTTTTGATGCCATCATGCTCTGTGGTCAAATGGAAGTGGCTGTGGGACCAACCCTCTCTAAGACTGCAGGCAAGGAGAGCTTGAGTTTATACATGAAAATGCTCTGAAACAAAGCATTATAGGCTGATTTGGGATGTCTCCTGTAGTTCTTTGCAAAGTTTGGTTGTTGCTACAGTCTTAGTTTTAAATGTATTTGCTGGTTGGGGTTGGTGTGCTGGTTACAGTGCTATGCATGCATTAAAGCAATGATGTCCTTCTAAGCTGTGATCAAGCCACTGTCCATGTCTGAACAACTGCCTGTAAAGTGAAAGGATGGAAGCAGATGGAGTTAGTAGGTCTATCTTTGAGAGGGAATTTAACTCATTATCTAGGATTTGCTGTTGCCTTCTGTTTGCATACACTCAGCACAGCTTCCTCTTGAAGGGTGATTATTTGGCAAGGTCATCACGAGGCATCTTTGAGTCACTTTCACTTCTGCTATCTGTCCTGGGTATCCTTGCAGGGAAGAAGACTGGAAGGCACGTCCTGTGGCTAAATACTCTTGTGAGTCAGCAGTGCAGGCTGAGAGGGGCTTAAATACTCCTGGTCCACCAGATTCCCCCATGATCCCAGACCCGATCCTCATTACTTGCCTGCTGCCTTCCTACTTCTGAGGAGCACTTCAAGCTGCTCAGCCTCTTTTTAAGAGATAGTGAAGACCTTGCAACCTAGTCAGAATTAAGACCCAGAGGAAATATACTGTAGTCCCAAAGAGGAGTTTATGGCCAGTACCACTTCATGGCCTGTCCTATACCAATGTCACTTGAAAGCAAAGACACTCCCCTTGTAACTTTAACACATGTACCAGCACTGTCTAGTTTGGTGCCTCTACCGATCTCTTAAAATGCAAATATAATTTTATGAAAGTTTGTTAAGTTTTTCTAAACTTCAAAAATTAATTTGTATTGAGTGAACATGCAAGTGTTAAGTGAAATATTAGCAATGCAGGTATAATTCCATGTGTGGATGTGCTTATTCCAAATCAAGAGTTTCAGTGATATTTATCTAATTAATCCCACCCATCCATGCTATTCAGGAATAAATCCATGAAGTAAACAGAGAAAACTGGCATTACATTTTCAATTGAATTACCCTGTCTCATCTCATTCTCCTATACTCTTGTAGCACTTACCCTTCACATACTGTCCCTAGTGGAGATACTGGAGAGTTTTCTCCCTTGTGATTTCTGTCATCTGGAATTCCTGTCTTTTTCCTCATTAGCTCTTCTTCATTTTCTTCTGTGGTAACTTTCTTCATACTGCATTACTTCTTGTCTTCCATCTTTTAAAATTTGATTTGAACTGTAACTCCATATGCACTAATTGTCTTTGGGGTCTTTGAGGATTTACACTAAATACTTTGTACAGAAAATAAATCTGATGTAGATGAGTTTATCTGTGTTATAGGTGTCTGGAACATGCCTTTAGACAGCCGATATGTCACCCTGACTGGAACAATCACCAGGGGAAAGAAGAAGGGTCAGATGGTGGACATCCACGTCACACTAACAGATAAAGAACTGCAGGAACTGGCTAAGTCAAAGGAACCTCCTAAAGAAGATGTACCTGAGAAGAAGAAGAAATGTGATGTTGGGTTAGACAGAGGACCCCACATCCTCCTCTGGACCATCATCTGCCTCCCCATCATTTTTGTGGTGTCCTTCGTGGTTTCATTCTACTATGGAACCATTACATGGTACAACATCTTCTTGGTGTACAATGAAGAGAGGACCTTCTGGCACAAAATCACCTTTTGTCCCTTTTTGATTATCTTCTACCCAATTATAATTATGGTTGTTTCTTTCTCCCTAGGCCTGTATTCAGCTGTAGCCCAGGTAGCATGGTCCTTTGGGTACTGGTGGCATGCTGTCAGGGATATGGAGAAAGGATTCTGTGGCTGGCTCTGCAGCAAGCTGGGCTTGGAAGATTGTTCTCCGTACAGCATTGTCGAGCTGCTTGATTCTGACAATATCTCAGGTAGTCTCTCTGCCAAGAGCTCTGCACAGGGGGTTGAGACCTCAGCAGTCTGAGCCTTTGTCCTGGATGACTATTTTGGTCATATGCGAGTGTTCTCACCTAGAAAATAACACACTGACTTTTTAGAAATTATACATATATATTTAAACACAAACTTAATGAATAAAATATTGGGCTGAGAGTCCTCTTTAAATGTCACAGAATGCAAGAATGCTTGCTTCACATGCTCTGGGTGGGGAGGTGCATGGCTTTCCAAGGATTTGTCATGTGTTGTAGCTAATTACAGCTTCTGGGAATTGTAAGAAAATCCAGGTCTGCAGGGCTCTGGCTTTTTGTGGAGTAGCAGAGATATATTATGGAAAGTCCACTTCTGTCAAGGTAGACTTTACTTTTCAGCAATAGGACATAGTAGTGACCTATGACACGGTGAAAAAAATTCTCTGCTTGGGGGATGAACTTCAAGAGATAGGAACCCATTCAGAGGTGAAGGCTAAGTTGCAAAATGTATGATGTTCCTCCAGTTTTCTTAGAAAGGGTCCTTTCCCAGTCATTCCAACAAGAGCAGCTGACTTAGGCAAGCTGACTGCTTAGACATTGTCAGAGTCCAGTGTCACAGACCACTGGAATAGAGGAAGAGGACAGCATAGCTGCCAACAAAGGCAAGTGAGTTCTACACTGACCTGAAACAGCCCCATCACACAATGGAAGAGCAGGGCTTGCTTTGTAATGTGGTGTGTGGGGACCTGATGGGGCTGTCACCAAGAACCCTCAAGTGGCTGCAAGTGATCAGATAGGTGCTTGGAACACACCTGCAGTGGATCTCTTGACATGTGCACTGCTAGGGAGGAACGATCTACGGGAGTCATACACAGTGTGCAGTGCAAACAGTTGCATTACAGGGAGGAAACACCTGCTCTAAGGAGGTGCCTGCCCCTAAGGCAGGGGCAATCCATTTACATCTCACTGCAATGCAGGTGTGGACTTGCAGCACCTGGATTTAGGGAGGTGGAGTTGAAGGTGTTTGGGATGTGAAGGGCTCTGAAACAAGTTATTCTGGTTTTCAAGTTGCTCTTCTGGAAGAGCTGTTGGATCTCCCCTTTCTGGAGGGGGGAGTCCAGGAGTTCATGTCTATCCATGCCTCAGCTCTGGAAATCTGAGTTGCCTTCCCCACCTCATCCCTCTTCCTGGTTAATTATATGGAAAAGCAATGGATCATACATCCTTGTCCCCTCGTGTCTCATTTTCCCTCCTTTCTGGATTTTTCATGGCATCATAGTGGGCTCCCTGACCAGGCTGAGGTGGCCACCATAGGCTGGAGAAATTTTAACTGTCTCTTTAAAAAATGACTAGCAGAAAAGTTCTTTGTTGTCAATCTACTCATGGGGTTTTGGCCTAAGAAGGAGATGAGCAAATTAAAAGAGAGGTATAGCAGATTCTAATGGGGGCTGAGCAACACATCTGAAACATGGTTAATTTTCTCAGTGCTCCAGTTCAGCTGGTGCTGCGGGGAAGTCTGTGAGCCCCAAGCCAGAGGAGCCCACCATTTGCATGTGTATAGGTAGGTAAGTGTGGTGTGCAGTCTGTCAGCTGCACAGTCACTCCTGTCTCTGTTGGTGTCTCACTGCCCCAGTCACCCTGGGGGGGAGGGGGGTGAACTGCTCTAGTTTTAGGATGGTAAAAGAAGCATTCAGAAGCTGGATTTCACAGAAACTAATGCTTTGTGTTGCATTTTAAGGCTGAGCTCAAGACTACACTGACTGCCCTGGTTAGAACATCTGGGAACTGGTGATGTATAAATATGTCCATCTGACCCTCTAGTCCTGACACTGAGAAATAAGTAGTTCCTGCTGCATCCTTGGTCCCTGGGAGGTCAAAGGAGCCTCTTAGCATTGCCTGAAGGCTTAACAGTGAATAATGCACAAGCCAAATATCAAGAGCAGTCTTGGCCCCACACTTAACTGAGAAAGCAGTGGTGCTCCCTGGGCACAGGTAGAGCCAGGCTGTGTTTGTTGCTTCCTAGTTTCATTTTTTACTGGTGAAGTCTTTCAAAGCAATTACCAACTTAAAAAAAAAAAAAATTAAATAGACCCCAATCTGTGAGACAATGTCAGGTAGTTTAGTGGTATTTGAAGGGCTGACATGCACCTGGGACTGGTTCAAGCAGTGGAATGCCTTTCACAGGCCTGTTCCAATCAGGCAGGCTGATAGGCCTCTGAATTAATGGAGATGCTGAGGATAACCCTGCCAGTGCTGGCAGTCTGTAGTGACCCAGTGCAGCCACTCTGCTTAATACTGCTCCACATGGAAGCTGCAGGCTCCCACATGGCTGGAGGGTGGGAATAAGTGATGCTTAACAAGCATTAAGGAAAAGGAAGGTCCACTGGCAAGTGTTCTCACGCTTTTCCTAAAGGGATACTGCTGGCATGAAAGGAGTGGATTGTGTATCTTGGCCCCAACATGCCACAGACAAGTTTGGGGAAAGGATGGCTGGCAAGTGTGCATTGCTGCAGAGGGAGAAAACCCAATTCAGCTGTCACTGCCAAACAGCAGCTGTTCAAGGCTAGACGAATGGCTGGGGTCAGTAGCACAAAGAGCCTTCAGCTTACAGAGGGCTTGAATGATAAATACCAGCTCATTACAGAATACATCCATGTGAAATGTCTGCTGAGCTGCAGGATTTGCTTTCAGGATTGCTAACAGCCCTCTGGAGTGGAGACAAAACCAAATCTGTGCCTCTTACTGCTACACAGACACAAAGGAACATCAGAGGAGTCATGGCACCATCACTCTGCATTGGCAGCTGTGCTTCTGGGTTTGGACATCACATGTTGCAGGATATTCTGGGAAAATCCATCATGTGTTTTCTACTTCTTTACACTTACCTAAGCTTGCATTGGCTCCTGCTAAATTCAAGATGTTCTGTCATTGATTTTGGTGGGGGCTATTTGAAGCTTGGAGTTGGTTCTGGTGCTTGAGGTTAGTTCTGGTGCTATTTATAAAAGTTTAATTCAGACTTTCCTTTAAACACCTGGATAGCTTTCCCTCTTGCCCACTATCCTCTGTAGCAGTTTGCCTGTTGCAAAATATATAATTATCAATTGTTGTAATAGAAAAAAGCACAAGTTTTTGTCTTGTTCTATCCCGCTTTCAGAAACTCACAAGTAATTTCTGCTTATGTGCCACTGTCAGACTGCAGGGAATTCCAGTTATTCTGATTGTTGAGTGTGTTTCTGGCTGCTCTAGCCTGGATGTTTTTTTAAGTAAAGATACTGTTTGCTGATTGTTATTTTTAATTGCATTCCCTTTTCCCATCCTTGCTGGCCTGGGTGGAGAATAAAGTTACATGTGGCTTTACAGGAGTGTTGCTCTCATGTTTCTGTTTGACTTTGTGTTAAAATCAGTGCTGTGGGACAGACACAGTCATTCTATGGTGCTAATTGATTAGAATTCATTGTATTTGAAGATCCACTTTAAAGTGTGTCTGAAATGGGTCTAAGTTCTACCCCTTGTTAAATAATGCCTATCCAGAATTGTCATATATCTCTAGGGCCTGGGTTCTTTGTTTTTACTTCATAGCTCACAAATGAAAACTTTTGATTTAATTTTACTCATTGGGTATCTCTTTAGCTTTAGCCACAAAGATCTATAGAGGAGGACACACTTCCATACCAAAACAGGAGATACTTTTAATTCTACAAACATGGTATGTGTGTCTGTGACTTGGAGCTGCTATTTACAGCTGTGCTGGGAAGATTTCTTACAACCCCTGGGTACTTCAGACATGTCTCTGGTAAGTCAAAGGAGAATCCACTAGTACAGTTCTTCAAGGTGTCTAAATATTAAATGACACCTTTGGATCTCTCCCACACAGTCTTATTACACCCCTATCCTCTTGCTGGCAGAGGGAAAACATTTATTTGAAATCTTCTTTCTTCTAAGGAGAGATGGATCTTCAGAAAACCCAAACGAAATTCCTAGTTAGAGCTAGCAGAGCTTCAGTCAAACAACTCTTTGAGCCAAAAAGCTAGCTGCAGGTGATTCCCCCAAACTGGAAGTGCAACAGCTGGAAATAGCAGGAAGGTGCTTTTAGTTTGATGTCTGCTGCAAACATGGCCAAGGGAACAGAATTCCTTATGTGGCAGATGTATGTTGAGGATTTCCCACGTCCAGTGGAGAACATAATGAAGGACACTCAGCTTCCTGGTGTGACAGGGTGAGGTGGAGGTAGTGGGCCCAGAGAATCAGCTTATTAGCCTTTGCAGTTCTCACTTCTGAGGTGCAAGGTAATAATTTTCCAAGATAATGGTTAGCAGTGAGAGACTTCTATTGAAGATCTTTGCACCAGGCAAAGCACACCTGTGTGACTGCACCATGTATCTCACCGGGGCAGAGGAGGTGCTAATTCTGCCTGCTGACTTACCCACCCCATCCAGTTTCTTTGAGGACTGAAACAATAACAGCATGAATGTGCTTTTATCCACAGTAGGACCCTCGAATTCACCATTCTAGTCCCTCCAACCAGTACTTTGAATCCTAAGGCCAGGATCCTGCAATTCCTTGCTAAGGTTTTGCAGAGGTTGCACCATGGATCCTCATAACCACCCTCTACGGGTGCCTCTTAGAAGCTGCAGCCACTAGCTAAGAAAAGCCACTCCAATATGCTCTTGCACACTGAAGCATGCAATTACACTAGCATTAAAATAAGGTTCTGCACTGTGATGGACACAATTTGGCTCAGCATTTATGCAACCCCTTTTTGTCCCAGGCAGTGAATTATCTATGGGATCAGTGCCCTCCCTGCTTCTGTCCAAGCACTTGGCAATGTGGAGGCTGTTGTCTTAATGTGTTTTCATTCCTAGATTAGTCCATGCACATTTATTTCCTGAACGGAAAAGGGGAAAGGGAAAAAAAAAAAAAAAAAAGAAAGAAAAAAAAGAGAGGTTGAATCAAATTCAGGAGGCTAATCCACTTGGAAACACAATTCTTCAATTAATTTGGTGAATTAAAATAGACATTGTGATTGCTTGTCTTAACTACTAAAGCATGATTTCTCTTCCACTTAATGATGAGGGAGGGCTTATGGTTGTTGGTAGGTCCAGGTAAATTACCAGGGGGTTTCAGAAAGCCCCCTAAGCATCCTTCCACATAACAGGTGAAGTGTGATTGCATGCAAACAAGCAGCCCAGAGAAACAAGGCTTGAGCGTCTCTCATGTATCCCCCCTGGTCACCCAGTTCCATTAACTTTCAGTTCTCCTAATTTCATGTCATTACATGGTGGCTGAAGTCTGTCAGAATGCATTAAAATACAGAGAATGCCTGAGTCAGGGCAACAATGCATTTTTCCCTGTGTTAAAAAAATGCCCTTGCTTTTACTGTGCTAAAACAAAACCCTACTTCCAGAGTGCAGCAGCTAAAATCCATTCTGGTTTGTATCCATTGAAATTAGATATGCCACGGATGAATTTGACCTGAAGCCCCTTAAGATACAAGTCTTAGATATGATATCCTTGTCTTAGGGCTCCTTTTCCCAGCCATTTCCAGGTGGAAACGTAGCTTCACAAGATAAAAAAGGATAACTACTGATTTCCATAGTATGTTCTGCCTGCAAATAAGATAAGACCCCCTATGTCCCAGGCAACATGTGCCCCCACAGCATGGTTTATTACAAGTTCCTCCAGCAGTAATGTATATTAAGACCAATATATTTGAAGGTGCCTTTGACTATCTTCATATATATGCCAAAATCTTTCTGCTCCTACAGTGATAAGGTAAGAGAATAAATTATTTCTACTACAAAATACCAGCAAACCAGCTCATTAGGATATAACACAAATACCACTTAATTCATTCTAGCCTGATTATCTGAATAACCTGCAGTTGTGATCTGAACACCCCAAATATCATAAATAAACTGAATGGCTTTTATTGTGTCAGTGCTGGGCATGAATCCAACAGCTCCTAAGGTAGTCAGCCTAAGGAGAGGATGCCTTTTAATCAGCCTTTTTTTCTAAAATACATTCTTGTCCTGAAGTATGGAAGTGTCAGTTTCTAATGATGCACTTAGAAGTATTTGTAGTGAGATGCCCTTATAATTACAGGCAATTACTAGAATATCCTTCCATGATAATGGAGATTTTCCTTAACACTTTATCCATGTAAAAATGACATGCAGAATTAATAAACACAAGCAATTTTAACCTTCATTAATTTATTCAAATGAGCTCCTCTGTGCCCTAAGAAAGGAGCAGAAATAATCTGTAGTATCTGCATGTGGTAAAGAAAAAAGTGCCGTATTTAATATAATGAGCAGTATCATCCCAAGGCACACACAGTGTCATTGCTAAATGGTATCTCAGTTCTCCCCAGATACGTGTTGGTAGAGCTGCCTTTGGTGACTCACAGTGATTGTGGCACTGACTCCTCTCTAACGCGATTAAACGCCGCTGGAGCGATGGACTCTCATATCCAAACAGGCTCCAAGGCAAAAGTCTCATGTCCTGGTGGTGACTTCAGCCAGCCCCATGATTACAGCAGGATTGCTCTGAGGCTCCAATTCCACCCTAAAACCAAGTCTGGTTTGATGGCTAAATTTGCTATTTATTTCAATAGAAAGTTATAAAAAAATTTAATGTCTGTCTTAAATGTACATTCAAGAATGTAATGAATGTCTTGAATAGTACAAAAAAAAAACCTGCAGAAATCATTGTCATCTTGATCACTCCCTTCCAAAGAATTTAATAACTAAAAAAAATAACTGACAGGGAAAACTTGAAATTATTCTTGCCCTGCCTGTACATCTGACACTGTCACTAGTCTGCTAGTGTAAGGGGTTAGCATCAATTTACACAAATAGAAACCAAACCTAATTTCTTCTTTCCTCTCAAATATAAGCTCCCTCCTTCACATTGCTGCTTTGTCCCCCAAAGCTGTACAAACTGGAAACTCACAAGTATTAAAAGATTTAAAATATGACATCCCCTCCTCAATGCTGCATTGCTCCATTTTGAAAGTGCAATTAAAGCCAATATTTTTCAAAAGATGTGAAATTTCATCCTTTCAGTCTGATTTCAATCTGTTTCCAGATGCAGGCAAACAGATAGAAATTTAAAATGGGATCCTCTCAGCTCAGAAAGAGCAGCGGAAGACTCCTCATCCCTTCCCACAGTTGAATGGATAAGGAACAAAATCCTGTGCTGTGAGGATTAAATTAGATTATTAGCCAGCGCATGTGCGTGTGTGCATGCAAACCTGCACGATGCTGGTGAGGGCAGGATGAAACTAAAGGGGAGGATGGAAAGGCTTATCCTTGTGCATCTGCTAAGCAAATCCTTCACGCAGTGAGTTATCCCAGCTAGCTTATCCTGAGCAATCCGCTGCATGCAAGCGCTTTCCAGAGACCCTGCAAACACAGCTGGATTGCTAATGGCTGCCAACAAAGACACTGCACAGGCAGCAGGGTGAGAAAGACTGCGAAACAAAGGGCACGTGGAGAACAAGATGGATGAGATTCTGCTTCTGCAACAACCCCATCTGAAACAGCAGCAACCACTTGGTACCTACTACCTCTTAATAAAACACTGGCTTTACCTTCTCCCCAAACACTGTTTGATACCCTTTTGCTGGGCTGTTGCGTTCCCCAAAGCAAATATACCTGACATGATCTCTCTGGTCTTCTCCAGGAACCAGGTGCTCTGGAGCTCAGTTGAGCCCAACTATTTCTATTTGTGTGAAAGAAAATCAGACCCTACACAGCAGATAGTCTTATAGAATCTAATAAACAAATAATTTGTTGTAAGAGATTTAACAACTAATCCACAGAAAAGTCTGCCAGAGTTGTTTCCAGTGCAGACACATGTCTCGGGCTTTTCTTACTTAGCAGTGGGAAATATTTCTCCTCTTGTGATACTAGGCTGAGTGGCTCTTGCATCACTGCCTGCAGAAATCCTTTGGCTAATCCACGGATTTAGAACTCGTGAAGCAATCCTAAACACAAACAGCGATTTTAGACGTAGGAGGAAATTTTTAAACCTACCTCCCCAAAAGGTAAAATGTAAGAGCACATGTTTTTTGCTGCTATTATTGCCGAATTTCTGCCAGACTCGCTCGCAGACGTTCCTCTGCAGCTCGGCGGCGCCCGCTGGGTGACGCTCCCGACTCCTGCGGGCTGCAGAGCTGCCTCTGCCTGGTGTCTGCGATCACGTTGCCCTCCAGTGGCTGAACTGAAAACGGGGATAAAAGGCCACTGCAGTACTTCCCTCTGCTTTCGAAACGCATCCAGAGAGGTCTACACACCATGAAACTGCAATGGAAATACTAAGAATTTATGTCATGCTAATTTTTAATATATGAATTAAAAACTAATCGTTCCCTCTCTTCCTGTTCCTTGTAGGTATGAAATCTGGAACAATCTTCATCCTCGAGAGTTCATGCTGCTCTTTCTCTGGCTTGTCAGGCTTGTATCGTGGGCCATGGCAGAATGTTTAATGAGAAGCAAATACAGCATTTTGGTTTGTCCTTATATTTGAGAGTGTGGTCAAACCCCATTTTCACAGATTGCGCAAAGCAATCTCTCAATAATACATGCCACTGTAACGTACACGTTCTTCTCAAAAATACTTTTGGGTTTGTTCTTTTTTCCAATAGCATGGGACATAGATACTGATAAATTAATATGTGGCAACAAAGGCACAGTATTTTAAAAGATAGAAAAGTCTAAGAAAGCTCATTGCCCCTCTGAGCTGCCCCTTGCAGCTGATTTTTTTTTTGAACATTTAGCATAATGAGGCATTTTCTGTTTTGAAAGCGAAGCTCCATTCACAAACACCTGCGAGTGCTCAACACTTACACAGATCTGACTAATCTCAAACTGAGCACTAAGAAAATGTGATTCACACAACCAGTGCTTACTGGTGAGAGACTTTGTTCAAGCAATACATAAATCAGCTTACAGGCAATCTGCTGACCAAAACCAGAGTTTAAATCTTAAAGTGCCATTTAGTTACCCTAATCATAAGAATTTCCTCTTTCACTCTGTCTCCCAATTTTTGTAACAAATGAGGCAAGAATCTCATGACTACTTTAGTGCACAGCCCTAACTTTATCCCAATATGTATTGAAATAGGCTATGACATTGCCAGACAAAAAGTACCTGGTCCTGTAGTTGAATCTGTATCACAGTGTAGAGAAATACTTGGGTAAGGTTGGAAAAGAAACTTTAATGTCAGAGATTCCTGTTATTTTGGAGCTGGGCTTTTGCGACTTTAATGTTCTCTTTTTTTATAACAGAAATATAAATGTATAAAGAAAATGAAATTGCATTAAATAGGCTCCTCCTGACACTTACATGAGATTCAGCTGGGATGAAACTTTTGGACCCACAGCATATGCTTCTGCCTTTTGAGCTAATTAAATAATTGACAGCTGTGGAAGACTGTCCATTTACAAAGGTCATCTGCAATCAGGCAGCAACACAACTAACATCAGCAGCAAAAAGTGATTAGAGATACAACAGGAAATGTCAGAGCATGCTTAAACAGTGGAGATGTTTTCAAATCAGCTGAGCCAGGTGAATTCCATCCAAGGCATATATAATACTGGCCAAAGCAAGCTTTAATGATTTCCCTTAAAAATCATGCATGAGATAAATATAGTGTCTGCTTTGAAAGGGGATCAGAGAGGGCAAAGATGTCAGGGAGTTAGAGAAACTTTGTGTTCCAGATAGTGTGAAGTAGTATAGCAAATAATTAAACCTTTAGTAGATGTTCAGAACATAATAAGTAAAAAGAAAACTAGGGGGCTTTTAGGACAAATGTTGTTAATTTGTCCTCCCATCTTCTTTATTTCCTTTTTTTTTTTTTTATAAGGTTTTGATGCTGTTTTAAATTGCATTCTCCTCTGCAGTCTGGGAAGTGTTGTGCATTTTGGTGAAAGACAAAATAGCAGCAAAAGCAGGTAGAGTGATATATGCTAAGCTGTGCCTAGTGGTTATTCCCAGGACTGGCCACCTTGGTCTGTGAAGTGTCCATTCTTCCATGACCTGGCTGAAGATAAAATTGTTCTTATGAAGTCTGGAAACGTCACCAAAATGAGGAGGATGGCAAGCACCATGGCTGAGAAGATTAGAGCTAAAAAAGTTATCATTGCAATTTCCTAAATGGATTGAAAAAGGAAAGAAACTAGGATTCAACTTGTTAGACATATGTGCTGTTCTGTTCATTGGGAATAAAAACCAGCAGCTGGAAGACCTACTGGATGGACAGCAATTCTGCAGGACAGTACATGCAAGCTACAGAAGAGTGTGACTCTCAAGTGTGACTTCATGATAGTGGGGAAAAGGTAAAAACCACATGGGGGAAAACAGGCTTTAAACATTGTTGGCTTGTGATTTCAGGCTTTCTCTCTCTGCGGGGCTTGATAAGGCCTTGCTGATTTATGACAGCCAGTGGAAGGGGTGTTTTTTCTGCCTGAGAAATGTGTAATTACTGCATAATCTGGGAAAGGGATGGGAAAGAGGAAGCTCCAAATTCAGCAGCTGGGGTGGGGGGGCGCAGTGAGGAGGAAAAGCAACAGTCCCACCCTTGTGGGAGAGGAACTGCAAGCATGGAGCCTCTGTCTCTCAGCTCCATGCAGAAGGATTTGAAGAGCCATTTCTCCTCTGCAGTGCTATGGGATTAGGAATTCTGGGTGTGCTTGCTTTGAAGTAGTTTATCAGCTGTGATTTACCCATTTGCCACTATTCAAGAGCCCCTGAGCTGGAATGTGCCTGACAGGACACACCCCGAGTCAATATACTCTCCTTACTCATTACTCTCCTTCCTATGTTTTTCTTACGCGTTTTCAGGCAAGGCTGGATGGTGTGGTATAATCTTTCCTATTTTGCTAATTTTCCTACTGCAGTAATATCTTTGTTTTTTGGGAGGCTCATTTCTTTTCATTGCATGAATTAAACTGAAAATGGACAAAGCAGGTAGACCAACAGATGAAAACAGTTAAATCCCCCAAAGGATTTTTTAGAAGCTATTTTTCAGTTTATTAAAGGCACAGTTTTTTTAATGTGCCAAATGTTTTTGAGCCATGGACAGAGAACAAGCCCTGTGGACTTACAGCTGAACTTCAAAGCCAAAGACCAGTTTTGCTTCAGAGAGTGGCACCTTGAGATCTTTTCCCTGCAGGTGTATTGCACAAAAGCAACTAAGCAAACACTGTGGGTTAGGCTTGCATCCCTTGGGCAGGGCCATCAGAAATCGCTAAACAGACACAATAAATACCAGTGTTAGTCTACACCACAGTTTTGGCATGTGCTTCCAAGCAGGTGTTTGGAAAGACCTCTTGGGAGATGACAACTGTGCACCTCACAAAGCCCAGCGTAGGCAGAGCTAACAGATGTGCTTCCAAGTGCTGCTTTGTTTTGGGTGCCAATTTCCCATCTACTTTGTCTTCCACCTTGCTGCCAAGCTTGTGCTCATGGAAATACAAAGCTGATGGGTGTCACAGTGTGTTTGCCCTGCTTTGTTTATCTGTAGAAAATACAGTTCACAATCCCTCAGTTTGCAGTTAGCACCCACTTTTATTATCATCCCAGGCAAAGACTAGGTAATGATTGCAATGATTCTATTTTTCTGTAGAAAATTCTACTTCATGTATCCATTTCAATAAAACTATTGGGCTAGATCCCAGATGGCTATGGTATTCATCTTTCTACCAGGCATTTATCCAAATTTTTACCCTGTGGGTAAAGAGGGAGAAGGGCCAAGTCATCCTGCTACTTCTACATTTAAGCCATTTAAATTTGCTCAGAGATGCCATAAGCAGCTGTGTCTCAGCTATAACTCTCTGGGTAATACATTCCTTCTTGTAAAAAAACAGGGAAGCCATTTTCCTTGTTGCCTTGTAAAGGCATCGAGTGAAGTTAAGCACAAAGCAGACTATTCATTGCTGCTTCCCAAGAGTGTGTTTATTTAATCCAGGCTTGGGTTTTTTTTTTTTTTTTTTTGAGGGGTGGGGGGGGGAAATTAACCAAAAAAGGAAAGAGCAGAGCAATGAGTGAGGTGGGACTCACTTTGGTGTGAATGAGATTACAGCTGATCACACTGGGTCCTGAGTCCTATGAGACATCACATATTTATTATTTATACTCAGAGACTGACATTCTCTACAATAGAATGGGCAATTAATCACAGACCTTTTTCTGCACGCTTTTACAAGCAAAGATCCTCAAATCTTCATCCAGGCTAACAAAGCCCCAGTGCCCCCAGATGGAGTTGATTAGTCAGATCTGATGATTACCAATAAGGGAGCTCTGTTCAGGCCTGCAAAGGAAAAAAGAAATGTGGATTAAGGTTTGTTTCAGGAATGATTAGCCAGTTTTCCTTTAAATGGTAGAAACAGCTCTGAAGAAATCTGGCAGCATGAAGGTGTGAAGTGGAAATGTTTGGGTTTCTTGCCAGAGACCTAAAAGCCCCTGTTCATGTCAGACTGAGAGCTAAAGGATTGGAATATCACAGATGGAGTTTCATACTTATAGGTGTCTTTAGTTTTACTCAGACTTTGAAAGGAAATAGGATACTGATACCTGGGCGGGGCATACAAACCTCCTGCATTCAGAGGCTCCCAGTTCTGGCCCAAATTGGGTTTCACTGAGTAATGTTTGCAATTACAGCTCTAGCTGCAAGAGCTTGGACCAAAGCCTGGGATTCAGCTTTCATGTCAGATCTAGGATTCAGAGAGAAGGGGTTTACGTCAATATTCTGTTGCAGCACTCAGGGCTCAGGTTTTGCTTTCCAACCTCAGCATAAAAATAAAATGTTCATTGATCCTGATGCCTTGCAAAATGCTTTTCTGCTGGTGTGTGAAAAGCTATTGCTGATGAAATTGATGAGTTTTGTTTGTCTATTCTTCCCTTGTGTGTGAGCACATCTGTCTTGTGCCTAGAATTCAAGCTATGTTGGAAATCAGCTGGAGTGGGGTTTGCCTAGTTGTGAGCCCAAGGGCGGGCTTTTGGACTAAGATATCATCAGGAATAATAATAACAATGATGATAGTAAGCGGCCCGATTTCCTTGGCTGATTAATCTGAAATCTCCTTAGAGACATTCAGGAAGACAATGCAAGATTTTCTCTGGCAGTAGCTGACTGGGGTTTTTTGTCTACCGGTTTCCCCTAAAATGTTTGTCACATTGCCAAGCTGCTCTGTTCCTTTGATATGCAGAGTGCTTTGAAGAGAGAATCCTTCAATTACCAGTATTCCCAAAGCATGACAATGTAGTAAGAAGGAAAGGGGATTTTTGTCTTCAGACGTCACTCAGTATAAAAAGGAAACTCTTCTGTTTGTAGGGTCGTCTTCTGGTACAAGATTTTTGAAGTGTTCATGTGAGATTTACTCTTTTGTAGCTATACTAGTATCACCATTTCGAGCTCTGTTTTGAGAATAATTATAGATAATATGTAGGTTTTGAGATATACCTAGAAGTGAAAGACACTGGTAACGATATCCTCAAAGGATACAGGGAAGGTAATGCAGAACAGGAAGTACTCAATACATGTGATGAAATCCTCGCCATTCTCAAACATCTCTAATTGTCTCCCCAGTGCTGCGGGTGGGGGATAAGTGAGGGGCTGGGCTGACAGCCGGGGTTACATCACGATGGGTGAGGGATGGGAACCGGGACGTGCTCTAGGACAGGACAGGGCAGAAGAGCCTCTGACACTTGCCCTGCCACCGCCTGTCCTCAGGGACCGCAGTCCACCCACCTCGGGCTTGTCCTTGGCTACGCTCTGCTCGAACCATGGCCAAAATGCTGTCTCTGCCACGCCTGCGAGCGGTGGCACTGTGAGGGAGGGCGGGGGGAGCCCTGATATTTTTTCTGAGTTAAAAGCTTCATTGAAATGAAATAACTCTGGCTCAGGTCCTACAACCACAGTNCTGCCCCCGCCGCGGAACGCGAGGCGCCGCCGCCGTGTTCCCGGGGGGAGCGCTGAGCGCGGCGCACCGCGGCCCGGCAGGAGCGATGGCGCCCAGCGGCAAGGTGAGGGCGGGGGCCGGGGGTCCCGCCGGCTCCGGGCACCCACATCACCATCCCTGGCACTGGGTAACCCCTCCCCGTGCTGTCCGCCGAGCCGCTGCCGGTGCAAAGCTGGCTAGCTCAAAGGGATCAGCGTTCCTGCTTTAGGGCACAGTGCAGCTCCCGCAGCAGCGACTGCCATTGCTCTTGCGAAAATAATGGTAGAACTGTTTTTGCTCTGTTGAAAATGCAGTTTGTATGTGTGGTGCATTTAAGGAGTCTTGTTCGTGAAAGCTGTGTTAAGATCTCTTGTGATACAGTGCAGTTTAGTATCTGTTACACGCAGCTTTATCTGCGCCGCTGTAGCCATCTCTCTCTGGTGAAGCCATCTCCCCCTGAGGCACAATTCCACATACCTGAACGGGCCCCACCTTGGGTCTGCTGCCTTCCAGAAGAGCATGTTGGCACTTAGCACTTGATTCCGTGTTTCATAAGCAGAACAGCAGCTCTTCACTCCTGCACTTCTTTGGCTTCTCTGTTGTCATCCTGCCGTCTATGAGGAGAATTTTACCCCTTTTGGACAGCAGGATGGATTTGGCTGCCAGCTGTTGTGTGTTTTTAGGGAGCACAGCACCAAGCAAAGAGGGTCTGCAGCTGCTGCTGAGGTAGAGCAATTCCTCAGGCTGGAGGTGGGCACTGACAGAGCTCTTGTGAGAATGCAGTGCAGCCTCTGTAAC
The DNA here is from genome assembly GCA_013397295.1 of Polioptila caerulea. Classification (NCBI taxonomy): domain Eukaryota; kingdom Metazoa; phylum Chordata; class Aves; order Passeriformes; family Certhiidae; genus Polioptila; species Polioptila caerulea. Next base: position 463,032 of record VYXF01003274.1, read on the forward strand.
TGCCTCTGTTCCACTCTAAGCTTCTGCAAACCTGGCGGACTCAGACATTCATTCCCATTCATTCCCAGCTCCCAGGCAAGCCACTGGTGAAGGCAGGGTGAGGAGTAGAGTGCTGAGACTGAGTGTAACCTGCTGGACAACTTGTGGAGCTCTGCTGCTCAGCTTCCTCCCGCTCCTCCCGCGGGATCAGGGGAGGTGCACAATGTAATAGCTTGGGAGCTGCTAATGCAGAGCATTAGACTGCTAACTTGGGCAAGTTATTCTTAACTTGGTTTTAAGACTTGTGCATTTGGGTGACAAAAAGGATCAGGTTCTTTTAGCTGATCTCTGAAAATGTGCTTGGAGTTGCTTGCAAGGCTATATGCAGAGCTTAGACCAACAGCTTTTCTCTCTGTTCATCCATTTTGCTTTGCAAAAGCAGACTCTGCATCTTGTGTCACTTGACAGACTTAGGATTATTGCCCACATCCTTCTGTCAGCTTCATTTCTTGTGGAATTAGCTATACTTTGTATTTTAAAACAAGTCAGCTGGCTCCAGCCTAGGCAATACCTGACTGTTCTGGCAAACAATTTTTTCAGGCAGTGTATTTTATCTACTGGCAACCCATCAAGCAAGGTTTTGATGTATATTTAGGGAGCTTTGGTTTAGTTTAATCCATGAAAATAAATTTGAGCTGGCCTTGGACATGCAGGGCCTCATTTTGCTGAACTCTTGCAACTACATTCATCTGAATGATTAATCAAGATAAAGGGAGTCTGTGAAAAGCTTTAGAGGAACAAGAAATTGCAAGAAACAATTTTATTTAATTCTAGTGTATAAATCAATTCATGGGCAGACTTGGGTAGTGTTTTGTATAGATCAGTTAGAGGTGATCAGAAATGCAAAAACACAGACTAACTTGAGGGATTTAAGCCCCAAAATTGAAATTCATCCTCGCAATTGTCAACTAAAATATCTGTTTCTTTTCCTAGTGCACAAAAGCCCTTAGATCCCTAATACATTCAAGGGCTTGTATGGAAATTGCATGCTCTTTACAGGTTATAATGTAACATTGGATTTTTTTGTGTTCTCCACTGAAATGTCTGGAACATGGTAGAGGATAACTTTTCAGTGCAGTCATACCAGTTCTGTCTTCCACCATTTTCTCTTATTAACAGTTACTGTAAAAGAAACCCCTTGTAATGTAGTTTGATTTTTAGGCTTTGTATGTACTCTTTAAAGTAATTATGCTTGTATTTTATTTCTTATTCTTACTCATTCTTTCCAGGTGGCAGTAGTGCTGTGCCTGGATGTGGGCCTTACAATGAGCAGTTCTGCCCCTGGTGAAGAGTCTTCACTCAACCAAGCCAAGAAGATCATGACAAAGTTTGTGCAGCGACAGGTGTGTGTGACTTCACAGGTGTTAAAAAGGGGGAGGAAACAATGACATCTGTGAAACATTTTCCTCATGTACTAATTAATGAAGTAAATGAGGAGTGAGTGAGAATTAGTCTCTGTTTATGCAGGAGTGACATTGCTCTTTGTTTCAGCTGTATTTTTTGTGCCTGAGATGTAATAGTTGGGTGGTCGCTCTTTCTTCAGGGCAAAAGAAAGAGTTTCCTTTTTTAGGAAAAAGAATTGCTTTTCTCTTTCTCTAAAATATTTCAACACTTGTTAATTACCACACAGAAGGCTCATTTTGAGGACTGAATCAGCCAATTTAATTTGTTTTATCCCAGATAGCCTCTTGTCATTTTGTTAAATTATATCTTTGTGAACTCACTGTAAGATTACATTTTAGGAGGATAGCACTGAATAAGTAAAAAACAGTAAATCCATTGTAATTGATGTTTCAAAATGAGTTCAGCTTGCTGTAAATTGCCTAACATGGTTGTGTATGAATCTACCTGTGTTTTTATACCTGTTTTGTGTTCTCTGTGTCTGCAGGTTTTTGCTGAGAGTAAAGATGAAATTGCTGTGGTTTTGTTTGGCACTAATGGCACTAGAAATGGCCTTGCCAGTGAGGGTCAATACCAAAACATTACTGTACATAGATCACTAATGCTGCCAGATTTTGATCTGCTGGAAGACATTCAAGATGTGATTAAAGCAGGCTCTGAACAAGCAGATTGTATCCTTTTGCTGCAGAGATTCTTGCACTGATTCAGCTACGTAGGAGACAGGAAGTCAGTGTTGTGAAATTGGGCTCAGCCTCCCAAGTTTTAACTACTATCAGAGTTGAGCTAATTTGTGATTGTAAGTTTGTCCAAAAGCAGATTTAGCTGCTTTTTGACGTTCTTTTTGGCTAACAGATGTAGCCTTGGCCTTAAGGAATCATTGCTTTTATGAAGTGTTCTGTTAATTAAAGAGATGATAGTAATGTAATTTTAGGCCTCAAATAAGGCATATCTTTTTAAAAATAGCATTACAGAACTTGGTTTATGCATTTTAATAAAAATGTTGTTTATAAAATAAGTCAGCAGAAATACCAGAAACCAGACTGTCGTGGTTTAAGCCCAGCTGGCAACTCAGCCCCACATAGCTACTTGCTCATTCCCCCACTAGCTGGATGGGGAGAGAACTGAAAGAGTAAAAGGGAGAAAACTCGTGGGTTGAGATAAAGACAGGTTAAATAGGGAAGTTAAAAGCTGTGCACACAAGCATAGCAAAATGAGGAATTATTCACTGCTTCCCACGGGCAGGCAGATGTTCAGCCATCTCCAGGAAAGCAGGGCTCCATCAGACTTAACAGTTACCTGGGAAGACCATCCCCAGAACTCTGAATATCCCCCATTCTTTCTTCTTTCTGCCAGCTTTACATGTTGAGTGTGATGCCTGGTGGTGTGGGACATCCCATTGGTCAGTTGGCATCAGCTGCCCCTTCTGTGTCTCCTCCTATCTTCTTGTGCCCCTCCAGCCTCCTCACTGGCAGGAGGGTACAAGAACCAGGAAAGGCCTTGGCTCTGTGCAAGCACTGCTCACCAACAGCTACAACATCCCTATATTAGTGTCACTCTTTCCAACACAATTTCAAGACACAGCCCCATGCCAGCTCCTGTGAAGAAAATTAGCCCTATCCCAGAGAAAGCAGAATAGACTTTATCAGATTGATTTATTTATAAAGTATTTCTAACATTGCCAAATATCACTCCCTGGTTTGAATGCCATTCATGTTTGACTGTGTTCTGCTCTTAGTTACATATAAGATGAAGAGTTTTAAAGGGTGATCTGTATTGTGTTCCTTCATGTGTTTCGTTTACATGCAGTTCAATTTCCTGTGGTGTCTCTCTCTGGCCATGAAATTATTGCTGTGAGCTCTATCCAGGCAGTCAGAGCTGTTTCAGAGAAAAGTGCAGCCAGTCAGCTGGCTCACAAATTCCCAATGGGAATTGTGATGAGGAAGAAACAAAGAGATTGTCAAATGCCGGTGCTTCGAAGAAAAACTTGCATGAGAAAATGATATATATTGAAATTTTGTTGATGCATACAGCGTAATGTTTTAGAGGTTAGGTTGTCTCTTCATTGGACTTGAGCCTCTCATTGATAGTTTGAGAGGCTGGGATCTGAAGGAGTCTTTTTAGTGTTCCATTGGGTAAGAGGGGCAGAGACAAGATTGCAATATGCAGAAGTTATATAGGAACCTCTTGCACATCAGTTACTTGAAAAGTATTTGTCTCAAAAGAGTATTTCTTAACTAAAATGCATGTTTGTCAGTCTTTGAGAGGGAGTGGAAATGTAAAATTGTTTCATATGAAAACCATTTTTTGTTACTTGATTCATATTCCGAGATTTTTCTTAATTTTGCTTAGTTTTGGATGCTATTATTGTGTGTATGGACTTGCTTCAGAAGGAAACAATGTGAGTATGTAACCTGAAATCTTATACAGAAGTCTGACTTTGCACTGATGTTTTCTTGTAAGTCTTGTATTTCCACTATGTATAAACATGGGAAGTACTTTCTTAAAAAGAAAAAAAAAAATCAAATCAGCACACTACAGAGGTTTGTCTCTGAAGAATCCTCATGAGGCATCTGACTTCTGCAGACAACTGGAGAGCTTTCTGAGGCAGCTGGCAACTCTCTAGAGCCATGAGAGTATCAATGCCATTATAGAGGGCACAAAGCCTTCCCCTTTTGTCACATTCCTTGTGTCTGCTTTCAGAAGGTGTTAATTTGGATGTTAAGATGCTTAGAAAAGGGCTACTGAATTTAAATGTGATGGCACATTTTAGAAAGAAAAAAAAATTGAAAACAAAACTAGAAAGGCGAATTAGTTCAGCCTAGAAATTTCAAGAGATTAAGCTGTTGGAGGTGGAGTGACTGTAAATATGCTGGCTGTGGGAAATAAAGGTACAGTAGGGGAAAAACACTCTTTTAGCTGAGAAAAAATGTTGACATCAGTGTTATGAAGTTGTCAGTGAGTGTACTTAGGCTGGCAAGGTGTTTCTAACACTGTGAATTCTTGGTGCAGGGGAAGGAAGGTAACTGCACTTCCTCTCAAACCAGAGCTTGAACATGTTTCTAAAAACGTTATATGATCTAATTGTGAGTGCAGAAGACTGGACTTGTTGGTGCAATTTGTATTTTTATGAATAAAGTCTAATCAGTGTGGCAAGCTGTATCCATTTAATGGTTAAAATTGAGCTGTGATTGAAAATTACTGTATTTATGGTATTATTGTCTTGAATAGCTATGAAGCAATGGATTTTGTTGTAGGCTGTATACACCAACAACTTTGATATGGAGTTTACCTTCATTTGAGAAAATACTATAGGGTAAAAATTCAAGAAAATCACTCCTATGTTTGCTTATCCAGATCAGAACTGTGCCAGTTCAACTGAACTCTGTTCTGTCATTGGCCAACCCTCTTGATCTGTACAGTTGCTACTTCTTAGTATATTAAGTAGTCTTGAAAGTCCATCTCCTCTGATGAATCACCTGAATTAGATTACTATAATGGAACCCCCACCAGCAACAGTAATTTAAAAGGCATTTTCACAAGAACAGACTTAACAGCTGCAAAGGAAATAACCTGTGTAATCCATAAACAGCCTAATGTATTTTATTAGCATTTTATCCACATTGGTGAAAATTGGCAGAATTCCATTAATTTAGATTTAGTTAGTGATTTATACAGTCACAGGGCTAGAGTCCTCAATTTTAGGGTTGGAGGGAGAAAGGGGACTCATATAAACATGTAGGATAAATAATATAACCTATGATAGAAAAACTTCTATTGATAAGCTTTCTTTCATTTTACAAGTATATTTCTCTGGTAAAAGTAATTACAGATATATTACTTTTGGTATTATTTTGTCAGGAAATAATTAAAAAATGGCCCTATAATATTTTCAATATATGTAAATGTTTTTCTCTATTTTAAGAGGGAAAAAATACGAGAAGAGACACATTGAACTGTTTACAGACCTTAGTAGTCCTGTTAGTGAGGATCAGATGGGAATTATCGTTGCTAACTTGAAGAAAACAGAAATTTCACTTCAGTTTTTGTAAGTATGAAAATGGCTGTTGTGTACTATGCCATATTTTTAAAGGGAAATGATTCTTTCTTAATTATTATCTTGAAATAGCTGGTGATCTGGTCTTGTATGGTTTCTTTAGAGGTGTACCATTAAGTAATACGATTATTCTAAGTACTTCTATCAGTTATAAGTACCTTGAATTCTAGTTGTGAGCCAAGTCCCCTTGGTTAAGTAATATGCAAATAAATATTAAGATGATAACTTCTTCTCTGCTTAAGCTTATAGCTCAGAGCCAAAGTCTAAAATGGGAGACAAAAGAATAATATAAGCTGAGAATTGGGAAGCAATAAGCCAAAAATAGCCTCAGAAACAGTGGTTTTGTCACAGCAACAGCCTAGATACTTTTAGGTAAGGACGTTACTGGGAAGAAATAATGAGGTAGTGTTGCAGCTATTAATAGCTTGATTCTGGTGTCAGTAGAGGAGCAGGTCTGAAGGGTTATATTCACAATGATGGGCTTGGAAAATGGAAACAATGTCTTAAGTGTCAGAACAGAAGTCTCTTGACTGTCATGCTGTAGATCTAGGCATTGATCCAAATAATCAATGGTGGTATTAAGGTCTGTATTAGCTGTTGCATGTGATGGCAACTGGAAGCTTCTAGAGTTTATTGAAAAGCAAAACGTTGTGTGGCTGTTAATACTAAGCACTTTCACAGGAGAAAGTTAAAGCCCTAGCTTTACTTCTGACCAAGTACTTTTACCTAGATCCAGCATTCTGTAAGGAACAATGTTATGGACTTAATAATGAATTCATTTAAGCCATTTGCCAACCCATCTGGAAGATAAGAGGGATTAGGTAGCAAAATGTGGCTGAAAATCATGGTCTGATCCTCCACAAAAAAAAATCTTGGCCTTTGCTTGTGGGAGACTGGATGCAAAAATATCAGGTTCTGCCTACACAGCAAAAGCAGTTATGCTTCCAGAGTGACATGCCCCTCCTGGCTTATTTCAGCTGTTGCTGGCACTGGAGGCAGTAGACGTGCAGCACCATGAATCTGAGCACCTCTGCCAGTCAGAGTACATCTTTTGGAGCCCTAGTATTCAGCTGCTGCTCCCTTGTCAATGATGCACTAAAGAAATGTTGCTGTTCCAGCATTGGCTGCAGGTTTGCACCCTGTCTCCCAGCTACAGGAGCACAGGGTTATTTGAGTTTTACATGCACAAATGTAAAATGCTTGTTTAAAAATAATTTCTTGCTAAACCTTTTGTTACAATCTGTGCTTCCCTCTCTCATGCCCTGTTCATAGACTAGGTTGTAACTTGCAGCAGAGAGTTGGTTTTCCTCCCTGTTTCCAGGTGCCAGGCACATGCTGAGCACTGTGTGGTGTTGGGTATTATGTATTCTCATCACAGTAGTCTCTGGGCATTGTAGAGTGAACGTAGCATAACTTTTACCTGTCAGAGATTTGAAGCTTTTTAATGTTGCTGTATCAGCTTAAAAATACAGTTTCTGTATTTTGTCAGTGGAATGTGCTTCCTAAAGAGGTACCAAACACTTTGCTGAAGCTTGATCTGTAGTTTTGCTGTATGTGACACTGTTGTGCATAACTCTGCTTGTTATGTTGTTGCTTCATGGATAAGTTTAGTGAGGACTAATTAGGTGAAAGTATGGTAGAGATGTGGAAGCTGCTTTTTAAAACACATAATACAATGCTAAAGTTATTTCACTTTGTAGAAATGTGGTAAAAGGTATCATGTGGTTCATTCAGAATTGATTCAGATAAAAGACCTGAAAAATCTGCAGGTGTTTTCAGAGGCACAGAGTTGAGGATCTTACACACCTTGCTCTACTGTGTTTGTTATACTTAGTTAATAGTCTCCTATATTTTGAAGAGCAGCAAAATCATTTTATCTATAACCTCTGGCTAAATTTTAAAATCTGATTAATGAAGTGCAGGAAAAATGTGTCATCTTCAGTCAGAACTTCACCCAGTGTTGTAAGCTATTAAAATCTCAAAGAGTAACATTTGTTCCAAAAATACCTAATAGCTCCACTGCAGAGAATGTCCTGCTTGCTGGCATTTGGAGCTGATACAGAGTCACAGGCCTGGAACAGCCTTTAGCAACTCATCTAGAACAATCCTCTGCTTCAGACTGGGTCAGGTGTGTGTCTGTCATTGCTGAGCAGTCTTTGTCTAACTTTCCGATAAAGGTTTGCAGTGATGGAGCCTCTTCTCTTTCCTCAGGCAGTGGGTTTTAGAGATTATGGTTTGAAATGCCTTTATCAGGTTTTTGACTATCTGACCTGACTCCATGATGTGATTGGAGCGCAGGCAGAGTACAAAGAACTGATTGTTTCCTTCCTTTCTGCAACAGCTTTTTATATTTAAGGCTGTCTTGCCCTCTAATTCCCTTCTCTACGGGCTTCATTTTGTTCAATCTCTTTAAATGGATCTTGCTTTCTAATCAGCATTGACTTTACTGTCGAATCTATTCCTGTACTTGGGTGTTTTTATTGATGCACAATACCCAGAACCACTCTGGTCAAGACGTTACCAATGCCAAGTAGATTTGAAATACTGCTTTATTTGTTTTGCAAGTCCTGTGGCTCTTTATACATCTGTCTGCAGCTAGACAGAAATTGTTGATCCTGAGAAGATTTTTGTTTTGTTTTTATTGGTTATTTTAATGAGGAAGAAAGTCTAAACTAACTCTTTCTTTTGTTCTTAGTCTGCCATTTCCAGTGAATGTTGATGATAGAAGTGGAGGTACAAGTGCCAGTGTACATGATTGTATGCACAGAAACTCTTTTCTAATAAAGGGTTTAACTGAACAACAAAAACAAGGTATTGATGTGGTGAGGAAACTCATGTATACTTTGGATGAAGAAGGTGGGCTGGAAGAAATTTATACCTTCAGGTAAATTTGGCTAATCCTGGTTATTGTACTATAGATACACTTTGTGATTTCTTCTCCAAAAGATGAAGTTAAGTAATCAATTTTGTCACAGTTTCATTGAAGTCAGTGAATTTTATGACGTATTGTACCCTCAATCCCTTTTATTCAGCTCCTTCAGTGGCTTTAGAATAAGTAGAAGAGCTTAGAGATTTCAGGGGAAAATGAATTTTGTGTGTCTGTATTTAAATATAAAAAATCAATGTTCTTCCATCTTTAGTGTTGGAGGATTTTGGAGGGAACATTTCTGTAAATGTCATTTCAAAACATGTTTTAGAAATTTGTGGCATTGTGCAGCTTGAACGTCTGCATGTAATGGTAACCTTCCTTGGTCGCAGACTTCTTACAGCTCACTAGTTTGATAAACTCCCATGAATTCTTTGAGTAAATGTTGTTTCTTGGATCCTCTCATTGATCACAGTCTACTCTGCCGCTGTGACAAGCAATATACTTTTTCATTTTTCATTTTTCTTGCATTAGGAATGCAAGAATTGAAAGATGATTTTTCACTTCTTGTTTCCGCAATGAAAAAAAAAAAGTTTATATTTATCTCTGGAAAACTGTAGTTAATTATATATCCAAGACTTTTCTACATAAATGTTGTCTCAGTTGGGAAACAGGCTAAATGCATCTGCATGCTTTATCCTAGTCTGATGTTACTGTCTCAGTAGTTCTTTCCTATAATTATGAAAAGTGATCTTTTAGACAATGTGATTTTCAGGAAGCTTAGCAGACCATAGCTGTAATGTTGTTATCAAAGGTAATTTTTAGATGAGGGCTGTCCCTGTAGGTTTGTATGTTGTAGTTCATCATTTTTTGATCTCCTTCCCTCTCCCAGCTCAGCTGGTCAGCTTTGCACCTCAGCAGCCAGAGAAGCTGCTCCTTGAGCATTACTGTGCATTAGCAAGAGACACGTGTCACTGTGTCTGTGTTCTGTACTAGTCAACAGAGCAGTCTGAGTCTCTAGGAAAAAGCAGGCTTTGTCACTGCTTCAAAGACTGCACAGAAAAGCAGAACCTTTCCTGGCCCATTTATCCTTTAGGATAATCCATATGCATGAACCTACCATGTGGCTTGGCCTCTTTATGCTTTTTTTATCACAGACTCTTGCTACTCTACAAGCTGTCTTTGTGCCGTACTTTCAGGGGAAATCCAAAATCTCTGGATAAATAGGCATTTGGCTAGTAGATTAAAGCTTTAGTTGGAAAAAGTTGTTTAAGAATACATGAGGTTTTAGATGCAATTAAGTTGCTTATCAAGCTTTCTGAAGTCGACTTTGCAAATCTGTCATGATAATTGGCCAACGCAGATACACTCTCCATTTTCCTAGATCCATTATTCCTGCTGGTAAAAATATTTCAACTCTTGTAAAAATAAATTAGCCATGCCAGGAAAGTGAGTGAGGAGATTTTGTTGTGTTTTTTTTTTAAGTTATGATACTTGGCCTGTTAGAGAGGAGGTATTTCTACTGCCTCTCAGTTTTGGGGGGAAGGGATTGCAAAGCAGAGGAGAAAGGTTGTGTTCATAAAATGCAAGCTGAAATGTACATTTGCAAGGGTTTTATTGACTGGGTCAATAACAGGCAGCATTTTTCTGTCATGAATATAAGAAATTAAAGGATAGAGGTAAGAAATTAAGCTTAAATCACATTTTTAGGCATTTGGCACTTATGTATTTGATTTTTGTACTCATCCCTGAATGTATATGTTACGGTACTTCTAATTATATAGTACCATGTTCTTTTTTAAAATCCTATATTGATGTCTTTATTGCTAGAAATTTTTTTTTCCCTTCCTTTTCCTAAGAAAAAAACCCAAACCTAAAAAGGAAATCCAATGTTTATCTCATATAAAAATCCCAGTGCATTTTTGCCTTTCATTGTGCAATTGGAATTTAAAAAAAGCCAACACTGCTCATACTAGGAAACCTGAAAAGTAGAATGCCAAGTTGAATTCTCTAGTGATCTTTTTAGGAGTTGATTTTGATTTCTGCCAGACAAGTGCTTTAATCAAGAGAGTGGTGGATTCCAGGTTTTATCATCATATGAAAAAGAGGAGTTCAAATTGTTTTATGTTTGTTTTATCATGCAGTGAAAGAAAAAAAATTGAGAGCTTTCCCTTTTTTGGAATTTTATGGCCAGATAACCAATACGTTTTGTATTAGCTGAAAGCTGTTCTGGAGGGCAAGCCTATTTGAATTCACAGTGATATATTATAAACTACTTTGAGTTCTTAATTTTGGACTCCATTGCTAAAAGTTGTGCAATTAAGTTAACACTTTGTAGAATAAACTCATTACAGTTCCTTTTTTTTTGGTGTTTTTTGAACTTGTATATTTGCTGTTTAGGCTAGAAATAGTTGAAATAACTTCTTTCACTCTGACAGAATGCCCTTAAATTAATGAGTTCACTAGTACTGTGTAAAAAAAAGTGTCAAAAGTTAATTTCTACATAAAATCCTGTTAATTGAAACTGGATTCTTTATTTCTTCAGCTTCACTATAGAGAGCCTTTTCTAATTTGTGTTGTTCAGCTTGCTACATGGTCTAATTGGGTGAGCACAGATAAATGGAAAATGCCTAAGAAGCAATTGTGTAGTTTTATCACTAGACCTTACACAGTGCCTTTAAGCTGTAATGTCACACCATCATAAAGGCTCAGGATGGGGATAATCTACTGTACCAGCTCTTTTTGTCATTCTCTTTTCTGACAGTGGGTAATGCTAAGATTATTGATACGGTTTATTTGCTTTATGCAATCTAAGCTGAAACAGTTTGGACTCCTGCATTTCCTTGAGGAGAGTCTATTGTCTCTGATACTTTATTACAGTTCACCAGAGTTCATTGCTGTTTTCCTGATTCCTTCATTTAGAGAGAGCCTGGAACGTCTTTCGATGTTTAAGAAAACGGAAAGAAAGTCTATGCCTTGGCCCTGCCAGCTCACTATTGGTCCTAATTTGTCTATAAGAATTGTGGCCTACAAATCAGTAAGTGTATAAAATAATATGTTTTAGTGTAATTTGGCAGAAAGTTAAGTGGAACTGCATGTTTTTTTTTTTTTTACTTAAAGGTAAGAAAATAAAGATAAAATAACATCCAAATAACTACTATAGAGATTTTTTTATTCGGTTAGAAGCCAGTACATCTGAAATGGTGGTTCTCACAACAACTTTAACTTCACCATACATGTTAAATAACTAAAATTCACAAGGTGCAGAAATAGGAGTAATTGCTGTCTACTCTGACACTTAATGGTATTGAAATTGGTGACCCTGATTAAGAATGCTGATTGAAGATTTACATTCAGCATCATATGTGAGACTTTTTATATATTTCTTAAGCTCTAGGCATAAGAGGAATTTTGGACATGTGTATGTAAAATGGTGGGTGTAAATGTTTTACCATTGTTTCAAATCACATCTATTGATATTTCAGACTTGGAATAAAAGATCTGTTTTTTCAGCTTGTTTGTGTTGTTTGGCAGAGCATGGGCCCAGTCTGCTTATATGGTTTATATGGTTCCTTTAGCAATGCTAGGAAGAAGTAAGTGTATTTAAAGGCAGAAAACGTGCAAATTTCTAGTTATAGAATAGTTAATAGGTAACTGTGTAGTGTGGCAGTATTGGTGGATCTGGTTAGATGGAGATTAATTGGTTTGTTATTTCAACACAAGACTGAGTCTGATATTATGAAGATTAAACATATCTGAATTCTGAGAGGTGGCTGTACTAGCCTTGAAAGACATCAGCTTTCTGTTTATAGTTATTAATAATTTTTTATTAGGCTATTGTGCCAGACCAGTGCAAATAGACAGAAAGAGTCCCCTCCCAAAGATGTTTACACACAAAATAAAGTAAGTTTGGGAGAATAACCAACATGAACTGAGTGACTGGCCTGAGGTCATACAGCAGTCATACTGACATAATCTATTGTCTTTACTGTTTTCTGCTCAGCTCTACATTTTTCTTCTCATGTACTAAGTATACCATCAATTTCACTTAAGCAGAGAGAAAAAAAAGCAGTTTTATTTTTCTGCAGTTAGGAAACTAATTGTAAATACTTATTCCTTCTTTCCCTCCCAAGTCCCATAATGCAACTGGGATCTTTTTGCCTTTTGGGGAAATTGCAGTAATATAAGGTATTTTTATCCTGTAGTGTAATAAGCCTTATGGAGAACTTGGCCTAGCAAGCTGAGTGAACATTGAGTCTTACTGTATCTTTAACATATTTCTTAATGCTTCATCAAAAGTATTTATACAGTTGGAGGTAGTAAATTGCATAGCAAGCAAGTTATGCTGTGACTCAAAGACTTCCACAAATGGCTTAACCTACAGGTTTAATGAATAACCAGGACAAGTATGCTGTCAATATGCTACAGTTCATGTGTTAGGTCTCATGCAGATGAGGCAGTGCTGAAAACATTGTGATGGCAGCCAGAGATGCATTATTTGACAGTTTATTAGTTCTTTATTGGAAAAACAACACAGCACTCAGGCTGAGGATTTTTTGTGTGTTCTGTTAAGTACTCTGGATCCCACTACAATGTTAACCGTTCCTTTTCTTTTAATTCTGATACCAAGGTCACAGAAGAGAAGGTGAAAAAGCTTTGGGCAATTGTGGATGCTAAAACCCTCAGAAAAGAGGATGTGCAAAAAGAAACTGTTTACTGCTTGAATGATGATGACGAGACAGAGGTTCAGAAAGATGATACTATTCAAGGTATGACATCTTTATACACACCCTGAAGACAAAGGAAAGATAATGGCTTGGACTCTTAGGTCACCTAAGGGCCTCTTAGTTTTACACCTTGGAGCCAAGCTGTGGTCTTAGAATGTAAGTGCTGTAGGCTGGTGGAACACAGAGACTGTTACATGAGACTCTTTGTTTTCATATATCTTAAAAAGTCTTACTTTGCTAGTAGTAGGAATAATAAGAATAATAATAACAGGATTCACAACAACAAGAATAATGATAACAGATGGAACTTGGAAGGCACTACAGCTTTCTGAACTATGTGCTGTGGAAGGCCATACCTCAGTTCTGCAGTGAGTAGTTCTGCTTCCACTATTCCGTTTTTAGATCTTCAGTTGTACTGATAACATGAGTGCTTTCATAGTGCTGCTTTTTTGTAGATGAGCAACTGCTCTAGTTCTTCTGCACTTGGAAGGATGAAGCCATCAAAGGAAGGTTTAGTGTTCAAGAGTACTAGCTTTGCTGTACTGTAACAGGATCAAACTGAAGTAGTGGTATGCAAAATACTTTTTATGACCTGCAGCTTCTTTCTGAGCACATTAATTTCCTTAGCAGACTACAGGGCCCAGAAACAACAGGAAATAGTGTAATTACTTTTAAAAATGGAGATAAGCAAATCTGCTTCATTTTTTTGTGATTGTATAGATATATTTTATTACTAGTTATTTTCTTTTCCTTTGCTATTTCAATCCCATGCAGGTAGGGCAAGTATATTAACTATAAAGAGCAGAACTATTCAGATAACAATAACAGAGAGTGCTGTCAAATGAATAACATAAATTGAAAATTAGAATAAGCTGTATTTTTTTATTTAAACTATTTCAATTTTAGCATTCATAGATGTTTCATAGCAGTATCAGGTGAAGTCCCAACGACAATGTGATCTTTAAGCAGAAATGATGGTTAAAAGATGGTCTAGTTATACTTTACAACTTCAAAACTATGTGTTAAAAAAATCCACTTCATACAGGGAATGCATTTTGAGGGATTTGTTACTATTCTCAGCTAATCTTCTGAGTGCTTGAGTGAGTAAGTAGTTATGGGATACTAGTGAAAAGAAGTGGTGAGCAGTTCAATGTGAACAAAAGAGATTAAAGATTTCCCTGTCATTGGTGTGGTATTTCTAATACTAAAAAAGCTACTGATGCCTCCTGGACTTCTGCAAATCTTTTCAGAAATGTCATAATTAGACAATATTTTGTATTTGCAGCACCCATACTGAAATGTCTTTCATTCTGTGTGTTTGCTTTTCTGTTTGTAAGAAAATGTATCTGCTTATACGTTTTTCATCCAGGGATTTATCTCTGTTCCTTCTGCTTTCTTCACACCTGAGGATATCATCCTTGGTCTGTGGCAAAATAATAAAGTGATGACATTACAGGGAGGATATTGGCTGCTGAGATAGGAGAATAAGCAGTTGGAGCCGATGATACCTCTGAGAAATTACAGCTTCCTATTTTGTGGACATACACCTATAATGTATGGTGTGGGAAATAAAACACAGAAATTTATAGAAAGACCAGTTCTGCATACAAGAGTGTTTTGCTTTTCTATTGTGTACCTTGCTTCCAGTGTTAGCACATTTTATTCTCTGAATCTCTTCTGGTGTCATCTCATGTGGTATGATTTGTGGTATGTTTGTGGTTGCTTGTATTATGTTTGCAGAGAGTGTTGCAATCTGTTTGCTGAAATCTATTCTGATTTGCTTAAATCTATTCTGTGAGCGTAACTTTGTTAGGCAAGATGTTCCTTTATTTTCTTTCTTGCTCTCTGAGGGTACTTGTGTTACATAAAATGATGTACAAGGAGTGCAACTGCTGTTCGCGAAGTACAAAATGTGTCTATGGGTGTTTGGTTTTTTTGCTAACAGGGAAAGTAATTTGATGAGCATGTGTGGAACGTAGCTGTGGGGCACGAAAGCATTGTTAAAATATTCAGAGAGCTAATTTCAGTGTTGAAATTGTAGGCCCATATGCTTACCAGATGCTCTTCTCTTGTTCTCCAGGTTTTCGGTATGGGAGTGATATAGTTCCTTTTTCCAAGGAAGATGAAGAGCAAATGAAATACAAAACAGAAGGAAAGTGTTTTTCTGTTTTGGGATTCACTAGAGCCTCTCAGGTGCGATACTAAGTGTCTTCCTGTTCAGCTTCCTGGTTTATTCAAGATGATTGATATTGGTTTGAATTCAGTAAAGTCATGGTGTTTTACTGGGTTTCAGTATTGGGAGCAGGGCATCTCCACTCAGGTACGTAGGGGTGACTGACTTGTTGATGTTAGTACATCTGCAAAATGTGGTCTTGTGAAGGAGAGAAGCTCGTAAATGTGGCTGTTGGATCCTCAAGTGAAGCCAGAGCCACTGAACTCAGATCTCTGCAAAGTGGAGACAGAGGTATTGTGGTCTCATTTCATCTCACAAGCTTTAATAGCCTGTCTTCTGTTCAGCTCAGGCAGCAGCCTTTCTGGGCTTGGTCCAGCCAAGAGTATGGCTGCTGCTTAACAGAAGTTTCTCCCTTGACATTAAAGTAATGTTAAAGCATGCCTGAAAACTGACTCAATTCATTCTCAATTCCATAAGGATTAGTTTGTGAACCATGACTTGCCTCTTCTTTCTATTATGACAAAACTTAAATGTAGTGAAGACTTCTTAGAACTTACACAAAGGTAGCATTCAAAAACTCTCCATATTTCCATGAGATGCTCAGTGTTTGTAATGCACTTATCTCTACTTGTGGTATTGACTTTGCATTCGTTGTCCCCGACAGTTGTAAGGAACTTACTTTAAGCAAGTACCTTAATAAAAGTTATCCAGCACAAGGCGATTTCCTTCAGAAAATCCAGGACTTAAGCATTAGCAAAGCCTTAAGCAAAGGCTTAACAGAACTGTTCTTGAAGCAGGACACATGAGGAGAGAGTACAGAGATGTGAGTGCCGAGTAATTGCTGTGTATGTTAAGCTATTCCCCATCTTTTTTTCTCCAGGATATTGCAAAGGGTGACTGAAACTTTACTCATCTTGGAGTTATCCACACCCAGTCCTCTTCACCAGTCAAAACTGAAATAAAATCATAGGGCAGTTTTACACCTTTTGTTCTGACAGCTCCCAGCCCTCCCGCTCTTTGAAATCTCTCACTGCCTGAACAAAGTAGAACCCTTGTTAAAGGCTAAGGCATCATCACTTTTACCATCAAGGAAAGATGCTGATTAAATAGGAAGCATCTGTGGGAGATTACTCCCAAATGGATATAACTAAACATCTTCTTACTTTACAATACACCAGTCATAGAGACCTTGTGCATGTTGCTAGATATATCATTAGACCACTGCAGAGCAGTGTTGCAAAACGTAATAACCGAGGAGCCAGGAAGTGATGTGATTTACTGAAATGAGAAGCCAGCCTAACTGGAAACTGTAACCTGGTTGCTCCTTGAGGACTTTGAGGCTTTGTTGTTGAGTAATGTGGGAGCTGCAAGTGATTGATCAAGGAAACATCTCATGCTTGAGCTTATGTGTCCTAAATTGGCAAGGGCCAGAGAGATGTTGGGGAGTGCTACCTCCTGTGCCAGAAACTGGATCTAATAAGTGAAATATGTCTGAATTCAGTGTTCCAGTGAGACAATCTCTTGGGTCACTTCATACCTTATTTAGCCTCCAGCTGAGTGTTACTATTGTCATTTAGTCCTACAAGATGTATTTCACTGTGTGCAGAGTTTTCTTATGCTGGAGGTTGGCCTCCTTTTCAGCTTAGTCTGACTTCATTTGAAAATGGAAATGGAGAGGAAAGCAGATGAGGAATATAGTGTTCCTATGAGCAAACTTATTTCACGTGGATTTTTGTTTTCCCATCGTTAGTCAGATAGTGTGGCAATGCCTTCAAATACATAGTTAATAATTGTAGGGTTGCAGTTGATTTTAGGAATACTTTTCGAGTCACATAAATACACACAAAAAATTAGCACTTTTAAAAAAATTTTCAGTGTACCAAATATTGATTGCTGATTAATTTTTATTATGTGCTTCTCTTATCTCTGGATTTCATGGCAAACAGAAATTCTATCTTACAGTGTGGTCTTGTCCTGTAGCCAGGAGTGTGAGTAGTTATGCCCAGCAGTAGCCACACATCCCCTCAGTGGAATAAAATTATTCAAGCGTGCTTGCAGGACTAAAATTACAGTGTATAGATAAGAATATCAGGAAGTTTTTAAATACAGCTGGAATTTTCAAGACGCATGTGTTATCTTACATTTTGCCTCCTAAATTTTATAGTTTGGAATAATAAAACTGACACTATTCAAATGTATGTTTTATATTAAATTGTTTCTTTAAAAAACTTTGATGGAGAGATGATTCATTATTGACTAGAAAAACTGGAACAGCTCCAAATACATAATTAAATTAGGACTAGAACCACCTTATATTATTTTCCTGAGTTATTCACATCCCTCAGGAAAGAAGATCAGAGGCCGCTTAAACTTTGATTTTTAATTTATAAGCCATGCCTTGTAAATCAAGAAATAATACTTGAAAATATTAAAAAGGGACAATTTCTTTTGCAAACAAAAAAAGGTGTTATGATACACACCTCTAGTTATTTTTGCTATACTGAACATAAAATTTCCTGAGCATTTAGAGACAGAACAGGAAAGAAGAACTGCAGGTAGAATAATCTGAGCTGAAGAATCTGACGAAGCTGTAGTACTGTAAACAGATCTGCTCTGGAGCAGGTTGTCACTGACTTCAACAGCTTTAATTTGCTAAATAAAGAAGATAAAAAGATGAAATGAATGAAAGAAAAATCAAGGATACAATGAAGTTAGTTTTGAGACTGTGATTTGAAGATTTTTTTTCTTTAACAAAGAGAGGTTATTTTAACCAGTGTCCATAGTAGTGTGTGATCTTTGTGACAGGTCTGCTACGATTGCAGGATTTCTGAGTGTGTGTGAGCCGCTGTAGCTCCAACTATTCCAGTGATGCCCCTTGATGAAACTGGTTTTTTTGTTTTTGATTCAGCCATGTTCATGAATAGAATAAACTCTGCTAACAGAAGTGCTGCTTTGCTAGCACAGCTGTTCTATACTCTGGGTTGCTGTTGAAGTAGCTTTGTTAATTATGCATGCAACTTTTTGCAGCTGCTTTTTGATGTAACTTTGCTAGAAAAATTTAATAGCATAGATATGGTGTCAGTTAGGTTTAGGTCTTGTATTAACTACTGTAATTTTCCACTATGACTTTTGTATTACTGAAGTATAATTCAGGCTGGTAACAGCTGCCAGTAGCACTGTGTTTCATCCCTGCCCATCACTAGGAAGCTATGAGAATACCCTACCCAATATGACTGAATATCCCTATTCAATGATAAATGGAGATATGAGACATATACAGGACTTTAATCGCTGTTCACTGTAATTAAATTTGGTGGCTTCTAACTTGAATAATGTTAGTTGTTTTGTAATTTAATTAGTCCAGTTGGATTAGTGACCTTTTCTTTAGGTCAGGCTAACTCTTGACCATTTGAATCTGTAGATCCAGAGGCATTACTACATGGGCTGCCAGGCTCTGAAGGTCTTTGCAGCAAAAGGTGATGAGGTAAGGTGAACTGAAGTTTAATGCTGAACATATTTTGCTGTAGAACAAAAATTGAATAGGAGTGATGCTTGAGATTGTCCTATCTTTCTTTGTTAATAAATACTTTTAATGCAGCTTACAGAAATGTCTTATTTCATTGCCCAGTAGGTTAAAAAGAAGATGGATTAAACCCCAAATGAATACAGTATCTCATGAATAATGAAAAACTGGTAGATGCTATGTTTGAGCTAGGTTATGAGGAACCTGAAATTGGTGCTTAAGTCGATTCTCATGCAGAGCAACAGTGTGCCCTGTCACTGTGTTATTTAGGACAGACCTCCAAAGTACTGGAACTAAAAAGCTCACTGTGGTGCTCTGATGTGTTTGTTTAAGGGTCTGACTTCCCTCCCTTTTTTTCTGTCTCTTGCAAAACCTCTGAGACTTCTCCACACCTGGTGAAAAAGGTGGAATGTGCCGAATTTAAAGTTGGCTTAGCTTTGAATGGATCCACTGTAATGATGAGATTTGACCTTTCTGCTTCTTTGATTTATGAACATGAAAAAATGCTTGTGTTACAGCAATAGCTGAAATGGAAACTAGTCTTGACTAAATCAATGCTGTTGAATTCCCTGTGAAAGATGTATTTCATGATTAAGAACTTGCACGATCTTGTAGACTTCTTCTTTCCCTCCAGAATGCAGCAGTTGCTTTTTCTGCACTTGTTCGTGCATTGGATGAGTTGAAAGTGGTGGCTGTAGTGCGCTACGCTTATGACAGGAGATGCAACCCACAAATTGGAGTAGCTTTTCCGTATATTAAGGATGCATATGAGGTAATTCTTCTCTCTTACCCTTTTGCAGAGAGACCCAGAAGCAACACAGTATGTCAGAACTTTTGCAGCATATGTTTCCCCTGATCTTTCTTACGAGAGACTATTGAAAGAGCTAAATATGTATAGCATGGCTGAGCAGTGATGGAGGTGGGGGTGGACACAACAATCTTCAGGCTTCTGAAGGGTATAAACATAAAGGATGGAAGGGAATTATTTAGGGTGATATGAACTGGAGGAGGTAATTGAATAAAGAAAAAATGAGGCTGAGAAATGTTAAAGAAACCAAATCCAGCTTTTGACTTTGAAATACACTAAGCTGTGATAAAACCTCCCAAAGCACCAGTATATTGGATATTTAAAACATGCATAATTGGAACTCTGCACAAGGAAAAGGGATCAGATGGCCAGGGAGGTCTTTATTCCACAAGCAGTAGCCATGACTAGGTTATAAAATATAATGCTGTGTTTTATTCTGATTAAAATTGTGTTGCTCTTTAAATATTTTAAGTGTTCTGATGGGCACAGACATTAACATCTTCAGATTTTTGTTATGTTTTCTATTGCCCTGTTATGACACTCTGGGGATACAGACTTTTTTTTTTTCCCTTCAGACTCAGTTGTTTTTTCTTTCCTCTTGCAGTGTCTCATCTATGTGCAGCTACCCTATATGGAAGACCTAAGACAATACGTATTTTCATCCTTGAAAAACAGTAAAAAATGCATTCCTACAGGTAAGACATTTGCTGGTCAACTGGGAAGGTAACCTGCTTGTTGTCTTCTAAGATGCTTTAAAAGAGTTAGAATATTTGGCTCTCCAATGAAAACATACATCTTGTTGTTATTTTGGCTTGGGAAAACACCCAGGTTTTTGGACATCCATTATGGTGCTGTCATCTTGAAGTGTAAATGTGTATTGAAGCTTGGCCCCTTCAGGTGCAGGCTGGGCAGACCCAAGTTTGCAGGCAGTGTTTCACCTGTCCTGTTAAATGACTTCTGGCTCAGGTTACAGCATCATGAGTCTCAGAGGATCCTGTCATAGGGGGCAGAGATTAGTCCTCTGTATCCTTTGATCTTTGAACTCCTTTGTGGGAGTAAGTGGCCAAACGTTTTGGCATCTACAGTGTGTGGTTAGCTAGCTAGAATGAGAACAGAGGCAGCTGCTGTGTTGGTGCAAAGCTGGTCCTGTAGCCGTTTGCAGTATGGCCAGTTAATATAATGTACAAAGGCAAAGGCAGTATTTTCTGTGGAGTGTTATTAAACCATGCACTTATTGGTGTCCAGATTGAGATGGATGGCATCTTTGGAGAGCATGCAGCTACACAAAGCTTGACTTGCTGCTCTGAGAGTTTTGCACAGCAATGAGTCTTAAGTGGATGTAGTTTAAAATCCACTCCCTCTTCTTTCATTTGTTCTGAGATGCATTGAATGGGCACCTGCATGTCAGGGTATATTTAGCATGCTGGCTGGTTCTATAGCAGTTTCTGTTTTCTTGCCTGTAACCAGCAGTTTGATAACAAATCTAAAACCTGTCTTACCAAAGCAGTAGCTGGCTATTGTGATCTGTGTTAATTTGCAATCATAACTTTAAAAATTTATATTGCGCCATTTAGTTTTGCAAACCAACTGTTCTCCTTATTTTCTAAGTGGCCTATAAACCTTCTGTTGCAATTGAAAACGTCTTGAAAAAGTAGAAAAGCGAAAGCAGAAAGACAACAATAATTGAGGTCTTGGGGAAAAGAAAAAGGCTTTATGACTTTACACAGTAGTCCTTAAATAAAGCAGGAGTTTGTTATGGTGTCCATTATCCATATTCTTTATTGGATCATCTATAGCTGCAGTGTATTCTGTGGCATGTAATGACTTGGTGAAAATCTCACGTCGTGAAGCAAATCTTCATTTATAAATTGTTTCAAGAAATGCATCCATCTGCAAGTGTATTTAATCTTCCTTTGTATGTAATTGCTGCCTTAGCGGATCAGTTATCTGCTGTTGACTCACTGATTGATTCTATGAATTTGGTTCATGAAGATGGAGAAACTTTTGAGGATCTGTTTAAGCCCAGCAAAATTCCAAACCCTCATTTTCAGAGGTTGTATCAGGTGAGATGAACTATATAGTATTTTTTAAAAGTTTTTTTCTTAAGACTTTTCATCTTTCTGTCGTTTTGTGATTCACATTGGAAAGATCTGCATTGTGAAAATGCAGACATAAATCTCTGGCATAAAAGTCTGTGGTAACCAGTGATTTCTGTGTTATCCCTGACACAGATTTCTCTTTAAAATGTATAGTTTCCAGGAAACAAGGGGAATTATACCTGTGCTGAGGTGTCTACAACAGCATCAGTGATATTCACAGGCACATAGACTAGGCAAGTAAAAACTTGTCTCTCAAGACTGCATTGTGGACATAGATTCAGTCTGGCTTTTGGACAAAGAGAAAAATTGACTGAAAATTCTGGATATTTTCAGCTTCTCATTCTGTGTCCCATCACTTTTCTGTGCAGTGTTGCATCTAGCAGTGTTCCAAACCAGGTCAGTCTGAGGTGAACTGGATCAGTAATAAATGGTTATTGACATTGTTGACATTTAAAATGTTCTGTTGGGGTGTCTAAGCTGATGCACTTCACGAGCCATCAGAACAGTTCACACTTCCTGCAGTTATTTTATCAAGCTGTCTTCATTTTGATTTACATTCCTTTCATATCATGAAGACTTTCATTGCAACTCTGAGGATGAGAGACTTAATTATACATTGGAAGTGTTTAAAAAAATGACACAGCAAATTCAAAAATAAAGAAAATTATGTTGCAATTTAAGCAACTGCAGAATTGTACTGTATACAGAAACATGGAGATATAGTCAATGTGTGACTCTGCTCTGAAAGTTGACCAAAAATGGTATTATAGCAATCATGTTCATCATATCTCAGCAATTCCACATGATGTATTTCAGTTTACAAGTAGGAAGAAGATGCTTTTTTAAATTAAGAAAACTTATCCTAGCTTCCCAAAGCCTTGCTTCCTCAGTGTTGTCAAAATAACCAAAGGATCTGAAGGTCAATGTGTGTTTCAGGAACACATGTAAGCCCACTGTCTTCAAATCCTACTCTGATTGACACCCAAAGAACTCAGCGTTCTCATCAAGTTCTGCCAGTCATATTGACAAGACAGTGTGTGACTGAATGCAGGATTTGATCAGTTGGAGGTTATTGCAGGGCAAGAACTTAAAATGAACTGACCTCTGCACAACTCTTATTTTAGGAAGGATTGTTAAGCTTGGATATTACAAAACTTGGGCTCGACTTGTAAACTCAATACTTGAGGGATAGAATTTCCTCTGTTATATTGCTAGGTAGTTTTGCATTCTTTTGGTTTAGTGGATGTCACCTGTTGGTGAAAGATGGTTTTTTTAGGTGTGCTATTTGTCTTCTGAAACACTGTGATGATGGTGTTCCAGCACTTAAGTCAATTGCTGCTGGAAGAGAGTAACTGAGTAACTTGGCAATTTCCTTAGAGGATAATAGGATTTTGTGAGGATGAGTGCCACTCATAGAAAAAGTATTTATTGACTGGATGTACGGGATAGGCTACAGTTTCTGTCCTTGCTATTCAGAAACTGTCAGTCCTCTTAGTGCTGTCTTTTGGCCACATACAGCCCCATTTGTTTGTCTTATTAAAAAATTGCTTTTAATCTGGGTAAGTTCTTCTCTCCTTTGCTACAAAAATGTTCCAGATTCTTTTTAGTGTTTTGCTCTTAGGCCAAGTGGCACTGCTGCTTCCTTAACAATTATGAAGAAAAATTTTGCATCATCTTTTGACTGTAGCCAGTAAGTGGATTGGGCTGAATAGAACCTATAAATGGTTTTGAAAAATAACTCTGAAGAAAAGGATGAACTCCTACTTCATTTCCTTGCTTTGTTGCCTCATGAAGATATTTGGAATGATAAGTGACAAGAGCCAGAATTTAAACAAAAACATCAAGCTAAATTATATCTCTGGAAGTAGTGGTAGGCATCAGGAAATGGCAGAGTGGGTGAGAAGTAGTTATTAATGCTTGCTGGAGTGGAAGATTAGGAGTATCCTATATCCAGACTTTGAACTTTTATTCCTTGCTTCTAGAAAAAAACTAAGTGAACTTCTGTAGCTTTTGTAGTGGCAGACTTCCAACATTATTGTTTAAATTGTCCATCTTAAATAGAGGGATTTGAAGCACCTATGGTGTTTAGGGAATGCGATGCATTTTGTATGTTAGCCAAATAAACAAATTGCTCAGCAGTGGTGGTTCCCTGCAGAGATGGACCTGTTGGTCTGTTGATGCATATATGTGATTGCTTATCACAGAATCAATGATGTGAAGCCCACTTCATTACATCCATTGATCAGTCTCATGGTGTGCCCCCAGTTCCTGAAAGCTGGCTATGTCTCTAGAAGTGGAAATGTAAGAAATTAGGAAGAACAATCAGGAGCTAGTGCTTTGGTGACAACATGCACAAATGGAAGAGTGAGTCTGCAAGGCAGTATGGGTTGCTTTCTAGCTGTGAAGGTAGGAGTGGATCTTGCTGGACAGTGAGAGGGATGATGTTGGTTTAGAAACTCCAGGTTGTCTGTTTAACTCAGTCTCCATTTAGCACCTGAGTTTTGGCAGTACCTGCCATCACAGGTTTAGAGATGTGGTCAGCTGCTTTAAAGACAGGTAAAAGTGGATGCTGTGGCCCCTCAGTCTGCTCAGTTCCTGCAGCTGCACACACAGAGATTTCTGTTACAAAAGCCTGAAACACATAGGCATAACAAGGGACTTAAGTTTTTTTTGCTTTGTGAGTTTAATTCAGTTACCTAATTTTTTTTACTTTTTGTATCACAAGAGCCATTACTGCAGCTTCCAGCAACATTTTTACTCTCTTTCAAAATAATTGTGCCTTAAATCATTACAAATGTTTCCAAATCAGTAGCCTTGTACAACTGCCTCCTTTTGACAGTATGTTCTAATATGGCCTGGAATCTTAATGGCAGCCTGAAAACACACCAGTATTGATGTGTCACATATTGTCTCGATTTTCTGTATTGGCAGCTTTCCAGCAAGAATTGGTGCTTTTATTTGCTTTGATTTTGTTTTTTAAATTAATGTCATGTCTGACAACCAACAGGGGAGCCAATCTCTGCTGTGTTCCTAGCTAACTGAGTAGGTACCTTCACATGGTGTCTAATGCACCCAGTACAGTGGGCATGGAAAACATTTGTCTCCTTTGTACATCACGTGTTTTGATGTGTTTGTGTGCAGGCACTGGTGTCTGTGTGTGTATTTGTAGATGCACATACCTCTCTACTGCTGTCCCACACTTCACAAAATTGTAAAGATATTTACTTTGTTTTCAAAACCCTCCATGGAATTTCTGTAGCCTGCCTCATTAACCTCATCACTCCCCCTCTGCTTGGCTCCGTGACTGTGTGCACTGACTCTACACTTGGGTGAAAAATCCTTCTCTGTAGCTCTCACCATCTGTTCCAACTTTGTGCATCTGTCAGGCCCCTTCACTCTCTACTCCTTTCAAAGCTGGGTTCCAAACATACATACATTCTGTGCCTCACCTGTGCACATTTAGTATTCTCTCTTTCCATTTCCATTTTCTTTTAAACTTGTGAGCATTCCTCCTGTATGCGTACTGAGTTGAATTGACCAAGAAGAAATACTTTCTTTGAGGGACATTAAATTGTTACAATTACTGGGATGTGTGGTTGGGGTAGATCTCATTTACTTAATTTTGAAATGTATAGAAATCTCTCCTGTATGACTGTTTCATAAAAGAACTGCTTTGTAAAGGTAGAGTGAAGCTAAAAATATGAGCAGTTGCAAATGACTGTTTCATTCCTGGATTTTTCTAATAATTTTCATAGAACTCATTCCAGTGAGTGTGGGAACACTCATCTGCATCAGTGTTCTTGTTTAATATCATTAATAATCTCCTCAAAACAGCTGATCATAGACTTTCAGTTGACTGTAAGACACAACACTTTTCAGCAATACAAAGGTAGTATGTTTAATATGGAGGATATTTTGTGGTTACCATCTGGTGTACAGACATTACATGAAAAGTTTTTAATATAATTGAAAGTTCTTCTTTGCTCAAACTCTTTTGTTTCTTGCAGTGTTTGCAGCACAAGGCTTTTCACCCCGATAAGCCACTGCCACCAATAGAACAGCACCTTTTAGAAATGCTGGAGATGCCTTCTGTCATAAGAGAAAGGTGTCAGGCTCCTCTGGAAAAAGTAAAAGCACTTTTCCCCCTAAAGGAAGTTGGCAAGAAAAAAGAAGAGAAGACTGCACAAGACATCTTCAAAGACAAGTAAGTTGGAGATGTATTATGGATTTTTTTGAAACTTTTTTTTTACATTTCAGGTTGTTTTTGCTGGCTGAAGCAGGCTCAGAATCTTTTGAACAGAAAATCAATGAGTTACATACTTGAAAAAATCCTGATGGATAGAGAATATTGTGGTGCCACAAAATGTCTGGAGTATTTTGTGAATAGTACTGGTCATACTGCTACAGTGCAGGACACACTAGGAATCAGTGTGTGAGTTCCTCATGTCACATTTGTTGTCACAGAATCACAAAATCCATCAGGTTGGAATGGACCACAGGAGGCTTCTTGGTCAGCCTGTTGCTCAAAGACCGCCCATGAGATCTAAGGAGGGATTCATCCAATCTGGCCTTGAAAACCTTCAGGGTTTGTGCATCCTTTCTGGGCAACTTGTTGCATTGCTTCCTGTCTCCTGGTCAGACAGTTTGTCCTAGAGGTGCTTATAAAATAGTTCAAACTACACTAACAGAGGGTCTAATTTAGTTTAGAATAAATGCCATGGTGCTTTAAATTAGCCATAAAGTTCAGCCTTCCTTCTCAGCATACTTGATTTAGGTAATTGTCTAGGTTTCATTTTGAATATCAGCAGAAAAGCAGTTTCAGTCTTATCTTCTGTGCAATTAATGTGGTTGTCTCAAAAAAATTCAAGCTGTTATGGACTCTTCCTAGAACAGCTATTGTTTGAACAGTTTTAAGACAGGGTATTTTTGTTGTTGTTGAATGTACTGTGTTGAGTTTATATGTGCTGCAGATAGGAAGAATAAATGCTAAATTGATACTGTAGTTGGGCTGTCACCCCAACCAAATCAATTTAGGTAAACAAAATCTGCTTGTTAGAAATTAATTTATTGAAATCTGTAATATAACTGGTGGGTCCCTGAGATGTTGGAGCATTCTCAGTTAGCTCCTCCCCCTTCGTTTTGTCATTTTTGTTTCAGTCCATTCAGCACTAGGAACGACCTCTTTGAGGTGTTTTGAGCTCTTGCTTAGCTCAGCTGTCTGCTGACTTTCCCTCTGGGCTGGGTGGAGCCTCCTCAGCGTGTTGTCTTTGGGAAGACATGACACAGGACTCTTTCCTTTGCTGCTGGAGACTCATAACCACGCTCCTCTCTACAGACTGGGAAACACCTGGATGTTTTGTTGTTGTTGTTGTTGCTGATTTCAGTGTGTTCCTGTTGCCTTGGTGTGTCTGTGAATTCATACTGATTAAATACTCTTTCCCTTACTCCATGCCCCAGTTTCTCTGGGTTTATGTACATATGTACATTTATATGTATATCTTAAAAGTGATGGAGCCAGTTTAGAAATAAAAGGCAAAAAACTGGGCTAGAGAAGCTAGCTAGAGAAACAAGCTAGAGAGAAAATTTAAACAGAAAACAGTGACCCATTACTGTTATTTGCTTTAAAATATATCTTCTCAAAAGCATCTGACAAGCAAGAAGGAAATATATTTTGTTTAAAACTGGTTTCCTTTAGAGGGGTGATAAAAGCATCTGTAAAAGTAATTTAGATAGAAATTGATGTAGGGCATTAAAATGATATTTTTTTAAAAAGCTGTATAGGAAGTAAAAGGATACAGCCTCAACTATACAAAGAAGAATGAATGATAGTTAAGATTTTTTTAAAATCTCAGAAAAATTATATTGCTGTAGTAATGAATGGTACTGGTAGTATTTTATCATTCCTACCACAGCAATCTTAACTGTATTGTTTTGTTCTGTGTTTGGGGAAGAGCTGAGATTATGTAATTTATTTACTGGGTAAAGAAAAGTACATCACCCTGTAACAATGATTAAGGAGAATATTAAACAACAGAGGCACTGGCACAGGTTGCCCAGAGAGAGTGTGGATGCCCCTTCCTGGCTGTGTTCAAGGCCAGGCTGGATGGGGCTTTGGGCTGCCTGGTTTAGTGGGAGGTGTCCCTGCCCATGGCAGGGGTGGGGGAAGTGGGTGATCTTTAAAGTCCCTTCCAACCCAAACCATTCTGTGATTCTTAATGCTATGGTTCTGTGAGATTCAACTTATTAATACTAAGATATAGGTTGCACTGAAGGATTTGGAAAAAGTTGTTTAGAAGATGTCTTGACCATTATTTTTGTTTTCTAAAACTGATTTGTATCTCCTGTCATCATATTGACCAGATTCTTCTCTGTTAATTTTTAATGTCTAATGGGACTAAAGCAGCATAATCGTAGGCATGATATCTTAATAGAGATTTCAGTATTCATTTGTATCACTTTTGCTTAAGATCTGTGTAGTTTAAAAAAAAAAATCCTGTAAAATAGAAAACATTTTACTTTCTCCTTCTTAGGCTGGCTGTGGAGAGGCTGTTATCCAGCTTTGTAGGATATGAGAGGCTTCTATATTAATGTTGAAGTGGGTGTTTTAAATTAATCTCGTATTTTATTAATTTTTCTCAAATAGTAATTGCACGTTTTGCAGTTTAAAAATACTGCTAATCAGTGCATATTCTAAATGTCAGATCCTTGGCTGGTATAAATGGCTATGGATTCATTAGTTTCTGCTGTGCTGCACTGATTAATGACAACTGTAGATTTGGTCCTAGGCTGTTAAATGCAGCATCATCATTTATTTTCTCCTTCCTCCAATCCCAAAGCTTTTTGAATCAGTAAAAATAATGCAGGAAGAAAAGGAAGAAAATTGATTGACATATACTTTTGGAGGAAAATATTCTAAAAGAATTTTTATTGTTCTTTGCACCTTTCATCAAATCATGTTAACATACAAGATTTTTGGTTCCAGTAGAGCTTCTAAACTCTCTGGTGTTGATAAGTATCAGTTCTTCCTTTTACAGAGATGTTCAAAACAATCAAGCAACTTGTTCAAGGTTAGCCAGAAAGTCAGCAGAGTTGAGAACGAAGCAAAGATACCCTACCCTTGTCCTTAGATATAACTAAAGTCATCATTTCTCCTAGAGTGATATGTTAGGTTATGCTGAATGACAGGAGTTGCTGAGGAGAAGGGATTTCATTTTGGTAGTGACAAAATTAAGTAAAGGACAGAGAAGATTGCTGAAACAAAGTGAGATAGACAGTGATTGTAAAGTAGGGGAGGAGTGTGCTATAGGAAGCAAAAAGAAAGACTCTACAAGTTTTCTAATAGTTGATTGCTTCTGTAATGTGCAGTGCAGTTTTTGCAATCAGTCCTGATCTTGTAGAATGAAAAGTGCCTCCTAGCCTAGGATCTCTGGCTTTGTCCCTACATCATCAAGCAGTTTCTTCTTTTCACAGTAGTAGAATTTTTCAGAAAAACTTGTTGCTTTGTTTTGGGATTCCTTGAACAGAAATCCTGCCCTTTGGGTTGCTGAGTAGCTTTCAGTCTTTCTTAAACTGAAATCAATTTGCCTGTGTCAGTAGCCTGAGAGCATCTGATTTTGTGATTATCTGGATTTTCTTCTCTTGCTGAGATGTGCTCTAAAGTGTAGCATGTTACATGTTAGAATTAAGTTCCTAGTTTGAATGTATACCTTGGTCTATGTTACTTGTAAGGACAAAGCAAGAAAGTAGCCCAAAATCACAATTACCTTTTTAAAAATAATGAATTGTCTTTTGAAAGCATTTTGAGATTTAGCATAAAATGTCCTAAGAGAATTCTGATCTGCTTAACTGGAGTTGGTCTAGCAGGTTTTAACAAATACAAAGTGGGAGTTTTCAGAGCTCTCATGTGCTGATGGAGAATAGTGGTCATTAGACTCAAAAGCCTCTCTGTAAACAGGTTTGTATTAGCTATAAATTCCAAGACAGGATCTAGCAGGTAGTAATTGAATAGTAAATTAATGTCTTACTAAAATGGTAAATTTTCACTGACATTTAATGTTTAGAAAAAAATCTAGTGAGAATACCAAATGTCATGTTATATACTGTAAATTATCAAGATTAACACAGAGGTTCCAAATAAAGTGTTTGGAGATATTCTGTGTTTAGAAAGATGCAGAAAGTCTGTATAAGGAAATTACACCTGAAATAAGCACTGATAATCTCATACCTTCATCAAGTGATGCCTTTGCTAAATGCTAGGATGAAGTTTGATCACTGTTTCTACTGTCTGGTTTGTGCAGCCCTAGGGACAAATGAGGCATGGTTAGGTGTTGATTTTGGAACAGTTATGTAATGGAGTTTAGTTCAGTGTATATTTCATTAATTTACTGACTCCCTAGTTAGTAGGCAGGACAATCTTCTTCAAGTGTTTATATTCATTTTTGTCCTTCTCATTTGCAGCGAAGATGAACCCAGCCTTAAGAAACCAAAAATTGAAGATGAGGAAGGGAGCTTTAGCATTATGAAACTTGCTGAAGGCAATATCACCTCTGTAAGCATATTTTTACAGATCTGATTATTAAAGGGGAAGATTAATTCTCTAAGTCTATTATGGTGAATATACAGAATTCC
Organism: Polioptila caerulea; assembly: GCA_013397295.1. Lineage (NCBI taxonomy): Eukaryota > Metazoa > Chordata > Aves > Passeriformes > Certhiidae > Polioptila > Polioptila caerulea. Next base: position 493,350 of record VYXF01003274.1, read on the forward strand.
TGATAAAAAGAGAGTTTGTAGCTGAAACATGACTGAAATACTGTCTGCTTGTACATTTGAGACTCTGCTAGAGATTTTAAAGACAACTTTCTCTGCCCTTAGGCATGTGTTAGCACAAGTTTCTATCAGTCGTGGATATTTTAGGACAAAATTCTCTCCTGGTGTTTAGAACTCTAAAAGGAAAGCCTGAGGATCTAAAGAAAACAGAAATGGAGCACAGTGGTTGAATTTTGTTCTTGATGTCTTTCATATCTTCTGCAACATAGAAGCTGCCTCTGTGTATTTAATCAAAAGTATTGCTGTGATTTTAAACATTGTTCTCTGCATTAATTAGAGGTCTAAATCAGAAACTTGACTTCATCTTGCCACCAGATCTGACTTATAATTTTGTGGGTAGATGAAACCTGTATCATAACTGTGCACCTTCCTTTATTTGATGTTTTCCTATTATAAAAAATAATTAATATTGAACTAATTTCTCTTGTTTTCAAATGTGCTATTCTTTAAGGTTCATTTTGAAAAAAGCATTATTGATACTTATAAAAATATTTAAAGTCTAAAAAGATTTCAGTTTTCTGCACTCTTAATATGATTTTGTGATATTTCCTGAAAAGTGGCATTTCTAGATCTTAAAGTACAGTGAGACCAAGCAAACTTATTGCAAAGTCCACAAATTATTTTGACAGCAAAGCATAAAAATAAAAAGTGGGAGAATTATGATGGTTGATAGGAAATTTTAAGCAATGTAGGGTTGTTGTTTTTTTTCCCTCAAGTTAATGCATCCATTTTTCAGTGTTTATTTATATTTGACCTGGTTTTAGTTCCTTTGAAAGGTTTCTGCACTTGCATGCCCATTTAGAGCTTTGGCTTTAAGATGCCAGACTCTGCCAGAAAGCCTAGATTTATTCAGTGCAAGCTTTTAGTTTTGGGGTTCCTATTGGAGAAGCAAACCCCTGATGGTACCCAAGTGCTTGGGAGCTCACACTCCTCACTAAGCATCTGGTGAGATTAGGGAGGTCTAAGAGGTCTGTGCTACAGAAGATCTCAAAGCTGAACTAGCAGATAACCTGAATTGTGATTCTGTTCTCTCAGCACCAGAGAAATGCTCAACTTGTAACAGTGCAGCAGTGAGTTCATCTTGCTCATGTCATAACCAACCCTAGCCAGGAGTACTGTGCATTAACACACTTACTGAGACTTGGAATTTTTGAGTCTGAATGCAGAGAAGTACACAGCTTCTGTTTTCATATTAAGATAAAAAGAAATTTAAAGATTCTTGTTGCCTGATAAGAAGAAAGAGATGGATATTGGAAGACAATTGAATTGGTTTTTGTACTTTCTCTAGGTAGGCAGTGTTAACCCAGCAGAAGATTTCCGAATTCTGGTGAGGATGAAAAATGCTGACTTCAAAGATGGTAAATGACTTTTGTCTAATTATATTAGTAGCACCTTCAGAGTTCAGTAAATGCAATCCATTTGTCTAAACATAAGTTTCTAGTGCAATGTGAGCTGCTCTGGAATTTACAGGTTGGCTTGTAGTGCCTCTCAGCCAAGGTAGGTGTCATTTGTAATTCCCATGTTAGTACTTGCCTTCCCCAATTAAAAGACTCAGGTAGCTGTGTTTGGGTAAGAAGGCACTAGACAGCTACATTGAGGCACCTGAGCAGCCCCCCAGGTGTTTCTAACAGAAGACCCCTTGGTATTCACTGACTGCCTCAATCAGAAGGAACCTCAGCTTCTCATTCCTGGAATCTTCCTGGCCTGAAGTGGAGGGCTGTTGGGTGTGCACAGTGTGAGGAACCTGTCATGTGTTCCATGAACAAAAAACAGACTCTCATGCCTGGGGCTTAAATCTTTACATGCAAAGGTCGTTTCTTACTGCTTGTGAGTGAAAGAAAGCACAGGTGAATTCAGAGTGGAATAACAGGTAGTATTTGTACTCTGAAAGTTGAGAGGAGGCTCTGTGTGCACTGACTCTTCTCAGAGATGGGGGACACAAGGCACAGGTCAAGCACTGTCTTTCATGGCCTAAGTCTAAAAGTGCAGTGAAAATATCATTGCTTTGTATGGTATTCCCCTCCTGGAGTAGCTATACAGAGATATATGTAATCCAAAGGTGTCTTAAAAAGAATGCACAAAATGGATGGAGTCCTTTTTCTCATAAAGGGTGATTTGAAGGTTGTGGCAGGGTAAACCTGATCTGCCAAATAGCCACTAATGTTGCATTCCTTTTCAAGGGAAGATTTGCAGAGGTGCTTAAAGTGAGGTGATGGGTATTTCAACAAGACCTTTGGTCTTTTTGGATGTAGTTTCAGGAGTGTGTTTAGCAGTATACTGAGTTGTGATATGGTCTGTTAAAGCCAGCATAGCTATTTCTCTCCAGAATTTCCAGACCTCTAAGCCAGCTAGCTTGCTTTTTTACATGGTTTTCTCATTAGACCCAGAAGAAATTATTTATTGAAAAAATATTTGGAGTTCTGTTCTTAAATCTCAAGTATATTAAGATGCATTTAAAAAAGCGTTGTACAATACGTTAGAATACAGAAACTGTGGAATACTTGACTACTTTGTTACGGTGATAAATTTTATCATGTAGGAAAGCTTTAAGACAGAAATAAGTGTAGTGATTACCCTTGAAGATGGTTTAACTAGAAAGAGTGCTTAAATATGTCCACTTGGTAGCTGTGCTAGAGATAATTGTAGTACATGTTTGGAAGGTTCTAAAATTTTGAGCAATTTGCTTTTATTCTGTATGATCTGCTCTGTAATGATAAGGTGCAGTTAGACAGAATGTAGTGCAGTCACCCATTTAAAGGAGAGATAGAAGCCACTATAAATAAAAACATGCTTTGCATATTATCTCTTTCTTCCGGATAATCCTTTTTGTGCTTTAGATCCTTTTAGGTGGCTTAATACATTGAACACTGCAGGCATGTTTTTAATGGCTTGTTGTATTGCACTTTGATGATGTAAATAGTAAATTCTGCCTTAAAACTATTCAGTGGTTCTAAGGGTTTTTTTGGTGTAATTTTGTCATTTAATGATGAAACTTTTTTCCCTCTGCTAGAACATAAGAAATATAAAATTTCCTTCTGGAGTAGGATAATCTGTGGCATTCAAATACTTCATTGTAAAACGGGCAGCATTTTATGTGTCAGGATGCAGACAGGAGAACTGCGAAGTTGCATTCTGTTTTTCTTTCTTGTATTAAAAAAACATCTACTACAGTCTTATTCCTAACTGAATAGAGCTTACATTCACCTTTGAAAATAACAGCAGTCCTTTCACTGGGAGCAGAAAGACCTTTCAACTGTTTCATTGGAGATGGGTTTTTAGTAGATTGAGAAGTTGTAGCAGTAGGAAGACTTGTACTTTAAATACTGACACTACAGTTCCTTTTTAGTTAAGCTACAGGTTAATGGCACACCCACACCAAAATTATAAAGTTAGCAGTACCAGAGGATGGCAAGGTGATTATTTTTCTTTTTCTTCGGAAACAGCTTGTAGGAAGTTCTGATGGTATATTTATCATTGGAAATAGGTACCTCTGTATTTCCTGCAGTGCCCTCACTGGGATTTGTTAATCAGAGTTTGTACCTTTGATAGCAGAAGTCTTTAGTGGAAGCTAGTCCGTGTCTGATGCTGTGTGAGAACTGTGCCACTAATGCCTAAATACGTATCGTTAGAAAATCAAAGCTCTTCAGATCAGTAAGGGTCTTGGAGATAGGTTCTCTGGACTGGCAGTTCAATTCCTATTAAATAATTAACCTATTGACTTTGGGTTTACCTGAAAACTGTGTAGTTTTTGACAGTAGGGAGCTGCCCAAGGGTTACATGGTGAGTTATGTGTGATGGTATCCAGTTACTGGTTAACGCTGATGCTCATGTAACTAGAATTGGGTTCCCCTCTAGACATCCTTCCTTTCTTATTTGCATTCATAGCCAGAGAGATGTCATTTTATGCAAGTCTTATTTTGAGCAAGTCACAAGTGTACAGTCATCACAAAGAGATGTCTTCTGATAACAACTTCTGACGGTTTTGTCAATGACTGCACATAAAATAGATTAGTTTACCTGAGTAGAATCTAATTGTTGCTCCCAAGGGTGTACAATGAGTTTCTTCATTGCTGTGGAGAAGACTCTTAAATGCAGTCCATGCTTGCCATCTTTGTAATGCCAAAGGAGTAGCCACATTCAACTGGTTCATCCTCCTATTTGGAGATTTTCATCCATGTCTGCATCTCTAGAGAGCAGATCATGTCTGATTTTCATTTCTTCTATATAAGATAGAATCAGGGAAGTAGAAAAAGATATTGACACATGCATAATATTTTCTTTGATTTGTAAATTTTCTGTGTGAGTTTATAGGCCACATTTCATTGCATCTTACAGTACTCCTGTCTGACAACATGATGTCAGAAAAGCTTTTTTTATTTTACTGATTGTCAGCTGGGAGAGAAATCTGCAGTGACAACTCAACAGTTTATGGACCTAAGAAAAAATGTCCAGAGACAAATTGCACTAAGCTTTCATTTTTATATTTATAGTAAGTCTGTTAATACCTTTTTCCTAGACATTTCTAGAAAAATATAGTTAAAAGAATCAGTAACTGCATGTGAACAAGGATGCTATTTTATTGCAAGATTTTCTGTAGAAATAAGTTTAGTTAATTACCTTTCTGGAGCTAGGATATTTTTTTAAAAGGCTAACACTTAATTTCATTCTTTGTTGGCATATTTTTGCAGTTTGTCTGCATTTTTATCTTACTGGATGTTTTTGTATATTTCAGAGACTATTCATGCTCTACTGCTAGGTAGGCCAAATGCAATGACTGATGAAAATGATTCAGTCATTAGAAGGGTTTTTGCAAACCAAATGCTCAAGTATTTGGAATCACTTTGAAGTTTTCTGTATATCTGCTTCACAGAGAAGATGAAGCCAGGTTTCTCTTTGAAGGGCATAGTGATTGGGTGAGGCTCAAAGCTCAGAGTTGCAACAAACAGAATTTGAATTAGATGCTATGGGAAAAAGATAATAAAGATCACAATGATGGGACTGAAACACAGAAAAAGGGCCCAGAGAACCTGGAGACTGTCCATCTTTGGAACTACATGGAAGTCTGTGTCTGTGGAGCCCTGAGCCACCTGTTCCACAGTGAACCTTGTTTTTACCAGGGATTTGGGTCATATGTCCTTCAGACATCCAGCCTCAATCATTTTGATCCATACTCTCAGGACATTTAGAGACATAATTTCAAAACTGAACAGCACCTCATTGGGTACTGGAGTAATTCAACAGCTCTTGATTGTAAAATTTTAATTTCTTGGCTTAAAGATTAAGGAGGTCCTTAAAAATTAGTACTGTTTTCAGTTCAGAATTCTTTCCTCTTTTCAGTTCTAGAAAGATGATACAGAGCAGTATTTTTAAATTAATTATCAGGTGATTTAACTGATTTATCAGTGAATCACACTTTAGCACTGTCCATGAATACAAGTCATTACCACCAGCAGCACGTAAATCAGAAGATTAGCAATGCAAGTCTTTTGTCTAAAGGAAGAATTATTTTCTTAACCTGATTTATTTTTTTAGGGGGAAAAAAAATCCCCAAGGAATCAAACTTGGACTGTAATAATAGACAACTTTAGCTATTGTTATTGTGTAATCTGATTGGTATAGTAGTCAAGACCAAGAGCTGAACTGAACAAACAGAAAAATATAACTGCACTTTTATACTGTAGTTGTTCAGAGATAACAAGTGAATATAATTGTTCATGGCATATTTCACAAAAAATGACAGCATTGGTGAATGTATTTTGGAGTAGCAAATGTATCTGAATGCCAGAGGGGAAAGGATTAAATTCTGCTAGAACTAAAAGATCTTTTATTCTGTGATGTTTTTTTCCTGCAGTTCTCCAGCCCTTAATAACTATATTTGTTATCTAACCAGTCAGGTACAGTAGAAGGAGGAAAGAGGAGATTAAAATTTCTTGGGGATGTTCTGCAGAATGTGGTGGTTATTAGGAGTGCTGGAAATTCTAGTTAGTGCCAAATGTAGAAGTCTGTTGTTAGTTTGAGTCCTTAAATGTGCGTGGAATGAGGGAATCTGGGAGAGAAGAAAACAATTACAGTTGCTCAGAAGTGGCCTGAATAGGCTGTCACTTTGGGACTCAAGGGCCTTCTCTTCAAAACCTCAATGCCTGAGATTTGTCTGGGACACATCAGAGTTAATGTTTATCACAGCTTAGTTAAAAGGCATCTTTATGCAGAACATGCCTTGCTCCAAAAACAGGGACATCTATTTTTTGCAGCATCCAGACCCAAAGATTCAGACTAATGAAAAGGCAGCAGGAAATCAAGGAAGTTCTCAGATTAGAAGTGTAAAGGAATAGCAATCACTTCAAGAATTTCCAGCTATAATCCTTATTACTGTCCTTAGTATTACTTTTGGCCCCCTGAAGTAATTTGGTATCTAATCAGAACATAAGAATTTTTGTCTATTTTAGATTCATCCATCATTGGCCTATCACTTAAGGGAAACCCAATGGACAGAACCAACTTTTAGCCAAGTTATTTCAGGATTTTAGAGGAATGTGGCTTTAAATACTGCTGCCATGTAAACTGTTTGCTGCCTATATTATGAACTCTCAGTGCCTGGTAAAACATTGCAGGTTTCCTTTGGTTCCTTACAACGGATTTCAAAAGGAGGCACCTCACAGTAGCAACAAAGTCTTTTCTTCTGATGGCTGCTAGGGCAATCAAATGGAGAGGGATTTTAAAAAAAATAAATGCAAAAGGAGTAGTAGAGTGTCTGATAATTTCAAGCAGTATGCTGGAATCTTTCTGACAATAAAGACTTTTATTACACCCTCATAGTGCCTGGGGTTTTAATTTAACACATCAATGAGAAGGCAGTGTTTAAAAAAATCACCACCACCACTGAAAACACCAGCAGGACTTGCTTTTATTAGTGCAATTCATAAGAAATTAGAACATTTAATGAGAAAATCATTAACCATGAAAAAAATGGACTGACTTAACTTGGGAAGCTTAAGTAGTTAGACTTCAATTTAGTTTGTCAGCTACTGGTGAAATAAATAGAGAGTGAGCTGATTACCTCTGGCACAGTGGGCACTTTAGCACACTTTCTTGTGCTGTAGCTGCTGTTGGGCAGAACCATTATCTGCCTCCTTTCCTAGAAACTGTCAAAAGCTAGTGGGAGAATATCAAACATGCCTTGTTTCACACTATTCAGAGATGTTCTTCAGATTCAGTTCAATTAGGTATTTTATAGAAAATAATATAACAGCAGTGCTGTGCATACTCACAGCGAGCAGAGTGGAACACAGTACTTAAACAATGTCTCCTTCTTGGTTTGTTTACTTCTTGTTTCTTCCACCACTCTGGCAGGTGATTTTCTTTGTTGATGCTTCCACAGCTGAGATTCTTGCAGTGATGTCTATGCCCATAACATCTGGAGCTGGGAAGGGCTATGGGTCAGGGGAAAGGTTCTGCTCATCCACTGGCTGGTCTTCAACACTACAAGAACAGGACAGGCAGATGCTGTGACTTGGTCAGAAAGCTTTCCTGAATCTTTTTCCTCAATGGCAACAACACTGTTAATCTCTCTTAATAGACATCCTCTTTTAACAATTCTAAGAATTTGTTCAAACATTTTTAAAGCTGTTAAAACCTAAATCAGCCTGTGGTAAAGGGGCTAATAGATGTATGTTTCAAGAGATCCTGTTTTGTTATTCATTCTGAACCCAAATCTTGGCTCTTGTTTTGAGAGAGGCAGGGCACTATCAACTCCCTATTCGTTCTTTTCACAGTGCTTCTGAGTTTATAGATCACTGTTGTGTCTTCCTCAGACTTGTTTCTTTCCCTGGCTGAGGTGTCTGCCAGACAGTAAAATTGGACAGTTCCTTAACTGTAAGTAAACATGGAGGGAAAGTAAATTACTAAAATCCAGCAGAAATTCGTGGGGATTTGCAGAGCTCCTGGGTAATGTTTTCTCTTGTCTGCTTGCAGTGGTTTACAGCTACCTGCCTTTTAGGAACTCAACAGTAAGGGTAAAACTGGTGTTCCCCTTCTTGGTACAGGTCTCACTGTTTACCTCTGCTTCTTTCTGTCAGGCATGCACCATTTATGATCTCTGGAATCATAAACATCTTTGCTCTGATAAACATTATCAAACTACCTGTACAAGAGACAAGATATACTCTGATGTTAGTAACAGCAAAGTCTTTTAACTAAAATCACCTTACACGTCTTGGTTTGAGAGTATTACACCTTTCTCATAAATTTAATGCTTTTATTAAAATACACATGAATTGCAAAGGATGTTTAGGGGATATGCTTGTGTTGTAGAACATTAACCTCCCTAAGCTTTAGGATCCCAAATTTTTATCAAACAAGTTAGGCCACAGCTTATTTTTTTTGGCTTTCAGGGAAAAGTACGCCTTGGGCATGCTTAAGGTTCTTCCTAGTGTATCTGGCTTTTCCAGAGGCTGAAATAATTGTCACTAGCTTAGATACCAATTATCAACTTGTGTAACTTAAGGTAGTGGGGGGATGATTAACTACTTAGATGCCTGTGATGTAGAAGAGAGATGTAAAAGAAAAGTTGTGGTTTTTTCCCTTGGAAGAAGTGTGTGTTCTTTTATTTATCGATTTTTTTCTCCTTGTCTTCCAGTGAGTCAGCAGTTGATAAACCGCATTGATCAGTTCTTGGAAAATAAAGGTTCACAGTACTACATGAAAGGCATCAGCTGTATCAGAGTTTTTAGAGAGGAGGCCATGAAGGTAATGTTTGTGTGAATACTGTTACCTCTTTCAAATTAAAGGCACATGGGCCTATTTGCTTGATAATTTATTGCTACAACAAAAAGAATTTAATTTCAAATATGTTTCAAATCTTGGAAATAGAGTTGCATTTTATGGGGGTTTTCTTGTGACTGGAATGGGGACTCTGGTATTCCTTGCTGTTGTTTGTTTTCATTTAAACAATAAAACAGATGGCCTGTGACCTGATGCTTGTGCTATTTAAAAATTAGACACTTTAGTTTTCTTCTTCAACAAAGCTAGTTACAAGAAAGTCTTTCTAGCTTTCTGAGAGGCAGTTTTTGTGGCTTACCTTTCCTTAGAACCCACAGTTTTAATAGAAACAAAACCCAAAATCTGTAGAGACTTTTGTATTCACCATGTTAAATGAGTTCATGAAGAATTAAGCTTGCAGTGCTCTTCAGTAGTTTTAATATTTCCTGCTTACAATTGCTGTTACATTTTTTTCAGCTGTCCAAGGTGCAGTGCTTTAATGATTTTCTGCAGGCCTTGAAATCAAAGTTGGAAGATAAAGCCTTATCTGATTTTTGGGAGATCATGGTACAAGGTAGGATGGTATTTTTTTAAAAATTAGACACTTTCTAGTTGTATTATGCATTTATCCATTAAATAAGAAAACTTCATTAGCAGTGGGGCACTTAGACTAACCCCACTGCAGCATTTTTATATGCTTCATTCCTGCAGCCTATTTAAAAAAAAACCCAACTACTTCCGTGTTGCAACTTCCTTTCCTTTCTGTACTAATAGTTTCATATCAGCATTATTCATAATGAATTGCCAAGTCTTGTTGAAATGGTAAATTAATTGTGAAAGAAGAGACAGATTAAATGTTATGTAGTCAGGAGAAGAAGACACAATTTCAGCTGAATTTCAGAATAAATGGAAAAAATTCATGCAGTAGAGCTGTAAAAAGGTTCTTGCAGTTTAAGCTTCCAGAAAGTCATAGATAGCGTTGAAATGTGTCAGTGATCATTTTGTATTTAAGTAACCTGAAGGACAGAGTGTGTGGTAATGTGACACCTACCTATGATTAAACTGGGAGATACAAGGCAGTGCCATTCCAAAGGACATTCAGAGACTACGCAAGTGATAAATAAAGGAACATTTTCACAAATAGAAAGTATAGTGGACTAAAAAAAATTATTTTACATCATACTCTTGTTTCTCATTGGAACCAATGCTAAGAAAATCTGTTAAATGCCCAGCTGTATCTCTTAAGAGTGCAGGCTATAAAATGCAGTCATGTGCTTTTGTCTAGAACCATTCAAAGGGGTGAACTCCAGGAATGCTGTAACATCTGCTTTGTCCAACTTCTTTGAATTACAGGATGGGAATTCGTTTAGCAATGCAAAAAAAAAATCACAGGACAGCACTGACAAGATTATACTCAGTAGTGCTGTAGGGGACCTTCTCTGGATAAATTTGGAAAAAGAAACCAATAAAATTTGAAAGTAGCAAACTTGGATCTTTCAAAGCCATGAATAATTTTTAGTTAGTATAAATCAGAACTTTTGACAAACTGGAGTACTTTTTTTTTGAGGAAAATGTCAAACAAACAAATACAAAGGGAGATGATATTTTCATACAGCATGGATTATCTTCCTTTGAGAACATGGTGAAATGAAATCTTGATGCTTTATGCATAATCTGGCTGCTCTCAGTAGGCAGCTGAAATTGCTTTTTAGTTGCTGCTAATAAGAGCAGAAGTCCTGTTTTCTCTCATTCTTGCCACATGACCCATCCCCTCTTTTCTACCAAATGTGGCATGCATTGAGTCTTGCCATGAGTGGCTGCAGTCACCAAAAGAAGATGGGTGTAAATCAGTGGGTTAGTGGCTCATAAGAAAGGCAGATCTGTTTGACAAATTCCTTTGTTTCATGAAACCCTGCCATGTGGTTCTGTGGGCACATGGAGGTGATACTACACTAACAGTGCTGCTGACATTTTTATAAATCTCCTATGCTTTGCTCTCACACCCACAGCTGCTTATTCAGGCACAAGCATTTGTATGGGCAATCGATGAGCTGGACTGGAAAAACTATTGGGGTCAAAATAAATGGAGATTTTCTTGACTATTTTTTTTTTTGGGGGGTGGGACATCACTGCACAGGGTGGTGCTGCTGGCACAACCAAGGAGCAAAGTGGGGCAGGACCAGCACTTTGGTGGTCAGACTAGGTAATCACAGCACAGCTCTCTGAATGCTAGGAGTTCGTTTTTTCTGAGGACCTAAGAGCATGCTGTGAATGACTAAAAGTGTAATTTCTAATAGATTTTCAGCATTTCATCCATGATCTATGATTTCAGAGTCTCATTAGTTTGATTGTCACAATATTAGCAGTTTCCTAAATGGATACTTCCACAAGCTTATGAATATGCTCATTAATTTATTTTTATATCATATTTTATATCATAGTTGACTCATTTATGCAAGTCACATTTTCCTTTGAGTGGTACTCTTTTTTTTTGCTGGTGATGATGACACATGCAGAAGTTGGAATGTGGAGCACTTTTTTCACTTCTAACATTAGGTGAATTTTTGGGAAACCTTCTAATTATATTTTTATGATTTTTTTTGGTTTGTTTTTTTTTCAGACAGAATTTCTTTGATCACTAAAGATGAAGTGGAGGAAAGTTCAGTGACGGGTGAAGAGGCTGAGAAGGTATTGGTTTTTTAATGAGCATCTGTTTGGATAGAGCCCTTGCTGTGGAACTGAAGACTTTGTTAGGTGGATAAATCTTCAGATGAATGAAATAAGATCCATATGAAGAAATAAGAATGTTCATTTGCCACACAATTGAAACTTCTGCATTTCAGAGCAAAAATACCTTAGCACGTACTGCAATGTTTTACTTTAATTGGTCTTTAAAAAGTAGCATATATTGAAATTACCTGAAAATATCTTCCACAAAGAATAGGAACTTCAGCAACTCAGTGTAGTGGAACAGCAGAGTACTATTTACTTATGTAAGATCACTGTTTGAACTTCACGGGAAGAAATGTGTTCTCACTGGTGGCACAAGTTCAAAAATCCAATATTTTTTTAAAGGTTTTGTGAACTCCAGCAATTCAAGCTGTTGAGGTTAGTTTTCACCATGCACAAAGTGATACCAATATTTTCACTTTATGCAGCTCTTGTGGATTGGTGGGCATCATATGTGGTGCTGGGGGTATTATTGGTGACCGTGTTAGATCCTTTTGGAAATGGGAATTTTGGACTATTTACAGGTATAATTTCTACAAATATGTAGCATTTCAGTAACTACAGTGATGAATGAAGGATGTCACAGTTACAAAGGACTGAATTGTAACAGGCAGAATGGTGCCTTCTCTTTAGAAGGAAGCAGAATTCAGAGTTGCTGTCAAAAAATATATTTGTGTGGAGAGGATAGGACAGATGTTTTTGTATCAGGCTGCTAGTTTAGGAGAAAGATCCTTGTATCACAGACCCCCTGAAGGTAAAACTGTGGCTAAAATCACCATTTTGCAGAGAAGAAGCTTTTATAACAGATGCCACATTGATTGTTTTTTTTTTTTTTGCAACTTCCAGACCTTCCATTAGCAATAGCCAGAAGTGGGTACAAGTAGGTTCTCTATGATTTCGTTAATGAGTAGAAAAAGGTTGTATGTTAGAAAATGCTTTTTTCATCTGAAACAATTTACCTTAAGGTGAAGAAGGCACAGAAATGTCATGAAAATGAAAAGCCAATGAGCTAGGAGTCTAGAAGGCTGAGCACATGTGCTGGGTACAAGTGACAGAGTATGATGATTTTTCTAGACACAAAGGACCTACCGGCTATATATCATTACACATAAATGTATAGAGCAAATTTTCCCCCAGTGGTGGTTTTAAAGAGTATCAATCTTTTTTATCTACTTGAAGTGTTATGAATTTACTTGGAAACTTCCTAAGACAATATTGTTCTTGAGAACTTTACTTTCTAGTCTAAAACTACCACTGATGCTCAAAAAATATGCTAAAGCTGCGTGAAATAGCCGTTGTTCCCTAAGGAAATCTCTACTAACCACAAAGACCTTGCAGCAAACCATTGTCTTCACTGTGAGCTTGTGGTGGCTAAAAAACACTGTGCCTGCATAGGAATGCAGCACAAATGAGAGTGTCAAGGACTGGATTCACAGCTGCCAGGCTAAGCTGGAGCAAAGCATGTGTACACTGACTGCAGATTTACATTTCTGTTTACCATCATCCTGCAGTCACCATATATTGCAGTACAGGAAACTATTTTGTGATTGAAGGTCATTCCATGATTGAATGAAGGTCATACAGTAGCTGTATCTTCCCATTAAATTGGGGGAATATGAGATACTGCATGAAACCAGTTTTGCCGCAGAGTTCTCGAATATGGCAGTTCCATTAACTTCCAGAGTAATTGGGTTGCATCCCTTTGCTAACTAAGCAGTTGGCAATTCCAGATATTCACTAGATAGCCTCCTCCCCACACACTGTCCAAATCCAAACCCAGTACCCTAATTCCCATTGTCTGTTAAGGGCTCATATTAATTTTTCATTAAGAAACTGCAAGACTGCGTATTCTTGGAGTGAGATCTGCAGGGATAGAATATTTTATCTTGATATTGTGGGGCTGGTATAAAATCTAGTCCTCTTTGGTCCAGTTAAACCCTGCCACAGGTTTCCTGTGTGATAGAAAGCCAGCATTTTCCTAGGTCTACAGCAGATTGCAAAAGTGCTTCATTTGTTTTCTGTACTGAAAGCTATACCCTTCACTTAGGGGTTATATTGGATTTTTTCAAATATCTCCCAACAGGGTAAGATGCAAGTTTTCTTCACCTCTGTAGAGGTTATGTGCAAGCCTGTAGGCCATGGGGTTGTTAGTGTAGTCCTTGGTGACACAAAACCCATTCTCTTATGTGCTGTGTACTCGCTGCTGGTAGTTTCAGGACTGTTTTGTCTGTAAGATTACAGGTTTTATAGGGTTGCTGTCTGTTGGAAAAAGGAAGATTTACCAGGCTGCTTATTAGACAGGTCAAACTTTCCTTTTTCTTTTTGCTTGAGGTAGGTTGTGCATGCATATTTTCCTATCACTGAGAAAAATGATTTTTTTTCCCATGTAATAGTGGAGATGCTCTTTTTAGAGCATGAGGATGGTAGGTTAAAAGAGCAGGAATGTCAAGTGCTTTTTCTGGTTGCTTTGGGGAAGATAATGGATTTCAGCACAGCTATTATATGTAATTTGCTTTTGCATAAATGTAAAACAGGTTTTCAGAAAAAAACCCCAACTTTGGATGTTCAGCATTTGATGAAAACTTCAGGTTTCAATTTACTGCAAATCTTCATTGTACATTTCTCTAGCTTTTAGCTTCCTTTGCATAACTTAGCATGAGAAAGCTGATTGTAAAAATTTTGAAAAGTGTGCTACTTCCAGAAATACCATTTGACTCTTAATTAAATGTGAAAAAAGAAAATTTGATCTGGCACAAAAAGCCTTTCAGAGCTGACAAATGTCATTAGCTTTTAGTTCCATAGTATGTACTTTATATTACTACTAGATTAAAAACTCTTCCGATGAAAGAGATACAGACATTCAGCATCCTGAAATTCTCATTCCTTCTGGCCCTGTCACCTTCCCTACCTTTTTTTTTTTCAGCTACAGAATCTCTTTGATAGATTAAACTCAGCATGTTAGAACATGAATGTTGTCTGTGGAGTGAGATTTCTGTATTCCTCTTGGATTTTGGCTGCTTAGGGTGTAGGAAAGATCTCACCTTTAGTGCTGAGACAAGGGGACAGAGGTTGCCTATATCCTCTGTCTCTGGTGTTACCCAAACATGATATATTTGCTTTTCATCCTAGAGGATGTAACAGGAAAGTCACAGGGTTTTACCCCATGTCTAAAGCTGTCACTACGGTTCTATAGAAGGATCAGAATATTTTATTTTAAATAATAATTTATTTAAAATAAGGTTTAAGTTTTTCACGCTACAAATGTATGGTCTCAGAGACTGGTGATGTTAATAGAGGTCCCATGGCCTCTTACACAAATCTCTGGCTGATACAGTTGAAGTCCTCAGCTGAACAGCAGCTCTCTTTTAGGAGCACAAAGGAGTTATCTAAGCAGGTATTTATAGCCTGTTTAATGTGGCTATTTTTTGCTTAACTGTTCTCTTTCATCATGTGGAGTTATAGTGAAGTTGTTTCTGACTTAAGGATGACAGGACTCCAAGTCTGGGAATTTGGCTTTTCCTCCTTAGCTTCACATCTATGTTTTCTTGGGAGGCAGGGTTGTTTCTGGCTCTATGCTTGTTCTGGTGCATTTTAATACTAAAAAAAAAAAAAATATATAATAAGGATATTAGTAAAAAGGTAGTAACTAAGACTTGTAGACAACTGGATGCTTTTTTAAGTAAAAGTCAAGTACTGCCATTTTTTTCCTACCATTTTAGTTATTTTTTTTTTAGGCTAAGAGAAAAATTTGTGAAATAATTTGTAGGTGGTTTTACTCCAGATATTGTCTATATGTTTAATTCCAGTTTTTATAGTATCTGAGCAACTTACCTTTCTCTTCTGTTTATGAATGTCATGCTTAAATGAAGGGCATATGGTGAGTNGTTATTTTTTTTTTTAGGCTAAGAGAAAAATCTGTGAAATAATTTGTGGGTGGTTGTACTCCAGATGTTGTCTATATGTTTAATTCCAGTTTTTATAGTATCTGAGCAACTTACCTTTCTCTTCTGTTTATGAATGTCATGCTTAAATGAAGGGCATATGGTGAGTTGTATCAGCAACTATGGCAATGTAATTTTACATAATGAATTTCCTGTTTTTAAGGCTGGCATTCCAATTGTCTTGCGTGTTAGAGGGTTTGGGGTTTTTAATTCATATCTTTGTCCATTGGGTAAATGTTAACTGAATTGAATGAGGAAGGTTATAAATTCAACACAGAACTAGAATGCTGTGTGTAGAAAATGTCTCAAAGAAACCACTGGTCACACTCATGTGTGCACTTATATCATTGGGGTACTTTGTTATCCCTGAGCATTTTGTAGCTACATACAATATTTTTTAAGAACATAAACCTGGCCAAACTAAAATGGATAACATTTCCATCTAATCTAGAATCCCATATCTGACCGTGGACAAAAAGGGATGCGTAGAGAAAAATCTACAGTCCCAGGCTGCAGCCACTAATGTCTCAAAAACTTTTTGTGCCTGAGGTTGTTTCTGTGAATTTAGTAGACTTCAAATGATTTCTTTTCTATGCATCTTCCTTACCTCCCCCTGAGTCTAGGGAATATTTGCAGCATCCTTATCACAGGATGTTCTACAGCCTAACCATGTGTTGTCTCAGCCATATCCTTTTGTCTAGTTTTTGTTATACTTCACCATAAAATCCTTTAAAAGCAAGTCTTACAAAGTTTTTTGTAGTTTAAGATGGTTTTGGAGGGTGGGAACCAGAAAAAACTTTGTTCCTGATTTTTTAATTACAGGTGGGTTTGTTTTGATACACAGAGACATTCTGTTAATTTAACAGTAAAGGCTCTCTGTTTTGTCAGTATCACATAAATACATTTTTATTTTTAGTTCTTGGCTCCAAAACAACAGAAAAATGAAACTCTGCCTCCTGCAGATGAAGGTGGTGATGTTGATGATCTGGTGAGTACCATAAGATATGGTGTGGCCTTAGCATTAAGCTCTAAGTGAAAGGTGCAATGAGAGAGCCAAATGCTTCTTAAAGCAGTAGGTATTAGAGTGCATGGCTTAGAAAACACCTAAGGAATTGAATCAGAAGAGCCATGTGAAATTACTTGGTTGCTATTGTAAAACCTAGCCAGGTGTAATTTAATGATGAAATACTATGTGATGAAGTAACATAGGTGTTTACTGGGGTGAAATGCCTCTAATGTGCTCCAAAAGAGCCAGTGAGCCACTCATTTAATAGTGGATTGGTATAATTTACTGTAATAGCATTTCAAAAAGTTTGTAGATCTTGCACAGCTAGTTATGTGATTTGAAAACTGAAAAAAGATTTTTAAAAAGATGTTTTAATCTTTTGAATTAAACTCCTCTATATTGGCTCGCTGAAATCCAAGGATACCAGGTTTTTAATAGATATTTTGGCCATCTTAACAGGCTGATTCAAACAACAGATTACAAATCTGTCTCCAAGGCTTATGCTGATGATGTAGATGGCTTTAAAGAAGCTTCGATAGCAGACAGATTTCTACATTTGGACTGTACTTTTAAAGATCTATAAATTGCTTGTATGTGAAGATGAGATTTTTAGATTTGTTTTTGTACTTTATAGAAGATTAGTACTGAATTCTGTGCAATCCATTTATGTTACATAATAAGAATTTCCAAATTTGCTTGGTTTTCTCGGCACTAAACACATGTAAGAAATAATTTCAATGCTGCTTCTTTCAAATCTTTTTCTTCTATTTGCAGCTGGACATGATATGACCAGTGACACATGGTTACTATACAAGCAAAGTTTTGGAAGAGATGTCTCTGTGAGATGGGGCACAAAAAAAGATGCTAATGAGAAGACAGTACATCCATCTTTATTTTCTCAAATGAGAACAGAATTCCTAGAAACATTTCCAGCTGGTATAAATGTCATCTGACTTTCAAAACTAGAACAGAAGATTGAAATTGTCTGAACTATTTGGGAAGTAATGATACCTTTAAGGCATTTTTTTTCCTTTCTTTAGAACACTGAATTTAGCTTGTTCTTTGTATTGCTTTTAGCTAAACACTGCTATATGTAATGAGGCTCTGCTCTGGTGCCTGAAATTCTTGTTACTTTGCCTGGGAAGGAAGACAGAAATGTCACAGCAAGGTTACCAGGTAATACTGAATATTTAGTGGAGGTAACCCTATAGGTTTATTGTTACACAAGGGAAAAAGTCCCTATCTTCATGCTTTAAAAAAAACAACCAACTCAAACAAAAAACAAGATAGAGCAAAAGAACTTAAACCCAACAAAGCACCATGAAAACCACCATAGAGGCTTGTGGGAAAAAATTCTAGGCTAGGGACTCACAAGTTAATAGTTTGAAATACACAACAGAATCTAAAGCACACAGCAGAGCCAGATGTGTTGATTTTGATCAGTAATTATGGTCATCTCTGTACTACAGATTCTCTATCCTGTCAGCTCAGCAGCAGCTCAAGGTCTCTGTCCCTTTCTCTTACACATTTTCCTGTTTCGTGTGTTAGGATTTTTGATTTTTTAGATTTCTAACTAGTATGGTCACTGTAGACTCTCCTGGTGCTAAAAGGAAGAATGAATCAGTTCTGTGTCCATTTCATACACTGCTGAGAGCTGCTTACCCAGAGCAGAAGAATCCCCAAAGCTGTATGCTGACAGCTGTGGTAATAGTTAGTACTGGTAACCAGGATGGAGTAATGTCTACACAGAGCAATCCAAACGAGTCAAATACTGCTTAGAAGGAGACAGTCAAGTCTGATTACAGAGCTGAAGAGACAGTAATGACACCTTCACACGTGCTTTTCTGTTAAAACTGGATTAATTCCTTTAAAAGCTGTTCTTTCATTATTACAAATGTATAAATACATTGTGCAAAATGGTATTAAGATCACAAAAAAAAAGGAAAAATCATGATCTGTAATTGCAAAATGTTGTGGAATATTTGCACTTTATACTGGCCAACAGCTCCTATGTGGGAAATAGCAAGTGCTTTTTTGCCCCTACCTCCTCATACAGCAACCTACTCTTTCCTTTCTTGCATCCTCTCCTGACTGAGTTGAAAGCATTTCTCAAATGCACTTCTCAAATGTGGAAGGGAGCAAGTGATTTTTGCAGGCCTTTATAGTTTTTGTATTACTAGAAGATATTTTTCTCAACTGTAAATAAGAACTATTTGATCAGTGTTTTAAAGGCCAATATATGGAGTATACTGGCTGGGGGTTTCTTGTACACTTTTTTGTTTGTTTGTTTAATAAAAGTATTTTAAAGGTTGAATTTTGTCTTAAGAGCCATGTTTGCTAAAATCAGGTGGCTACTTATGCAGTTCCTAAAGGAAACTATCAAAAGCCCCTTTTCTGGGCCTACTATGCAAACACTGAATATCAAAATCCCTCCATAGAAGCAGAGTATACATATCCTATGCTTTACAAATTCTAAACCTTGCAACACCCCAGTAAAGTGGTTT
Organism: Polioptila caerulea; assembly: GCA_013397295.1. Classification (NCBI taxonomy): domain Eukaryota; kingdom Metazoa; phylum Chordata; class Aves; order Passeriformes; family Certhiidae; genus Polioptila; species Polioptila caerulea. Next base: position 512,345 of record VYXF01003274.1, read on the forward strand.
TTACTGTATTGCAGAAATGATGAGAAAATCATGACCCAGACCACATGGAATATAGAACCTGGTGACCTGAATATGGAGTTACTTTGTTTCTTTTGATTTAGTTGACCACATTTCTGGAGTGTATTCCTTCTGTCAGGAAATACACATTTAGTTTATGGAGAATTGCTGCATAGATCTTGCTACCTGTACAGCACAGTATGTACAGGTAGGCTCAGTGTGGTGATTGAGTTTGTAGTACTGAGGAGTAAGAATTTATGACTCAAAACAAATAAAAATGAATTCTTGGAAGGCAAGAAAAGCATCTTTCATTCTGCTCAGCCTTCTGAGTTCAGTCTTCAGAAGCTTCTGATCTTATTGTGGCTCTGTCACATCAGCAGCCTGATTTTATATTTGTTCTTTGGCAAAGGGCCAGCTTTCAGGTTCTCATTCAACAACTGGAAGAGATCTTACTTTTAGTTCAAGCTCACATTTTCAGTTACAAAATCTGACTTACTGTTAACATTGAGAATTCTCATTTTCAATTGCCACTCTGACCAGTCCTCAGAAGCTCCAGAGCAGTTAGTTGTCCACTTCAAAAGCAGCTATAAAGGAAATATAAAGTGCATTTGTTTTCCTGCAAGCAGCAGAACATCCCATGTCACGTACTTTATCGGCTGAGAAATTATCAGTGTCTACAAAGAAGAAGACTGTGATTTTTGTTGTATGTTACTGGTTTATTTTCTCTTTCCCCCCAGAAATAATGCCTCTCTGGAAAGCTCTTTGAATGCTAATGGTATGGGGGCAGTAACCTTAGCAAGCCTTGTCTGCCATGAGATCAAAGCTTATGATTGCTGTGTCTTTCTGTTAAACTGCTGCTCATTGGGCAGAATCAGCTTTGATGGAAGGGTAGTGATTTCAGCATTAGGTTTTAAAAGTTTTTTGTGGAAGTTGATGTTGGGAAGAGGTGAAAGGGAAAGGAATGATGAGTTCAGCTTCAGGAGAATTCCTCTGCTCTTGGTCTGGCCCAGCAGCTGAGAGTTCCAGCCAACAGCCTAATTACTGTGTCATACCAGCCCAGTCTGCAGGTCCTCTTCTTTCCAGAAAAGAAATACCAGCCCAGTCTGCAGGTCCTCTTCTTTCTAGGAAAGAAATTAAGGAAGAGAACTTCCTTAATTAGACAGGGGGTGTGGATTAAAAAAAAAATTGTTTTGCAGTGTGGACTATGGGAGGTGAAGAATATCCAAAGGTATCATGAGGTATATACCAGAAAATGTAAGCAATATGTGAGGGAGCTGGGACCATAGCATGGAACCGAGAGTATTTCACAGAAAAGGACAAAATACTGGGTTTGGGAGTCATATAGGAAGAGTAAGACTCTTCAGGGTACAAAATACTGTGAATCTGTAAGTATCTAGGCTATATGAATTCTGCACAAAGCTTTTTGCTCTGTCACTGGGTAGTGGGGTCTTCTACCTGTTATGCAGTTCTCAAGTTTGGTCTCTTTCCTTTTTGTACTCAGAAACCAAATTTGTCCTCTTGGACAGTTGCCAATTTGCCATGGTAATAAAAATAGCTTCTAGAATGTTACATAGTTGAAGATTTGTGATTTGTGTGTAATCAGGTTGAAATGAATGTCAGGTCAACAGTATGCTGTCAACATGTTTGGAGAATTCTGAAAGCAAGGCTTCTTCTCTGTCCTTAGAATGTGCCACAGAAGTATTACACATACCATCAAAACACTTGTAATGTGAAGAGACCTGTTCTGCTGCTCTGTGGTCTCTTAGTTGCCAGGTTGGATTTACGTCTTGCTAACTTTCCTGGTATTTGGGTTTTGACAGAATTGTCTGTTTGATGTTGGAGCAGGGTCTTTGGAATTAGAAAATGAGGAAGGAAAATCAGTTATCTCAGTTGTGAGTTTTACAGACACAGGCCATTTTTATATTCTGCATTTGCCCATAATAAAAGGCAAGGGAGGAATTCCCTTGTGATCTCAGTAGGGTTGGGGATAATTTGGAAAGAAGAGTTTTGACTTGCTTGTTGCTAAGCTGGCAAATACACTGGTAGATGTTGCTGCTGTGCTCGTAAGGATGGGTTTGGATTTGTTCCGCCTCACCATTATCAGTGGGAAATAAGCAGTTAACTTCAGCTATTGGTTTGTGACAGTGGAAAACTCATGTCCACTAAATTTCCAGCTTTGCTTTCTTTCCCCTTCCATCTTCATTCTTCTCTTGGTACCGTTACAGGAATGGAGCACAGTGCTGGGAGCTCTTACGAATGTCAGATGTAGGAAACCTCGAAGTTTCTTGCGTCTCTTTTGAGATATGGATTATATAAAGATTTTTTTAAAAACTCAAAATGTTCCCAGTACTAGCAGGGGACTGGAGGCCCACCCAGGCTTTTGTTTCTAAATTCTTTGAAGAACTACCACATAGAATAAACAGCTCCTTCAGCAAGCCCTCACAAATTAAAGGTGCTGGTAAAGGAAGGCAGCATTGACTTCTGCAAGAGGTGACTTGCCTCTCTGGGGGGTGGAGTTTGTGTTTAGCATTTCTCTGCACTGTTTTGAAGGCAGCTCTACAAGAAGTTCTGTACCAGTTTGGACGCTTCTTTTCTTGTGATTACAGAACCTGAAAATTTTAGAGGAATAGATTACCACATATTAAAGAAAACAAAGGAAAGCAGAATAGGTGAAGTTTTCTTTTGTAATACTGTCATAATCTGATACGAAGGACTAAAATAGATCTATTTAAAAAGGCAAGGCTGTGATTTTTAGCCTCTCTTACCTTTCCTAAAGGATCAAAACCCACATTGAACTCTGCATAAAAAATTGGCTTAGAGGCAGAGATACTCTTTACAAGAAAATTACTTGGAAAACATTTGAACAAAGCTTAGCTTAAAGTTTGATCATATTTTTTCCATGCAGCAAGTTTTGGCAAGCTGAAAGATTAGTGTCCCCCTCTTGTACTGTTTTGGAATAGTGCTTGCATTTATGAAAATAAGAGAACTAAACAGGAACTAGAAAACCTCTCAATTTTGTTTTTACAAATCAGGCATAACTTGAGTGCATCTATGAGATGAGTGCCTTAAAATAGAGTCTTTGCTCATCCAGCTCTGCACATACTGTACTTTAGTGACTTAAGTTGGATAGAAATTAATCTGCTTCTTCCCAATAAACTTTGTGAAGACAGCATGACTAAGACATAGTAAAATTATTCCTTCTGATGCCTCCCCACTACAAGTCTCAACAGCTGACCATCCAAAGCACCTCTTTTGCCAGCAACCTTGAAATATTTACAGTACTTTTTGCTGTTACCAAATAATTATTCCCCAGCAATAAAAAGTACTCAGATTTGGTCACATATATATTTACTGGTATATTAATTCTTAGGACCCCTCCATATGCACCAAGTCAGCTGTATGGACTGCTATGAAAGTTTGGGGAGTCTATAATGGAAAGAGTAGGTTGACCATGGAAATATATTCACTGTTGCTTTAAATATATCAAACCAAAGGATTGTTTTTCTTCATGGTCTTACTGAGTTCCAACTCTGTCTCATCCTTTCTTCCTATTTTAACATGCAATAATAGGCAGTAATAACCATCATTTTCTTTTCCTCCAGAAGGGAGTGAATCTTGCAGCTTTCAAGATACTAAAAGAAAACAAAATACCTCCAATGTAGGGTATAACTAGGAACATTTTCTGTCTGCTGTCTGAGACAATGCATAAAGGGAGCACAAGCCCCGGAGGAGACCAACTGTGGTGCAGATATTTTTGCCTGAAGCATGTGGATCAGACATAATGCTAGGAAAAGAAAGGTAAAATAGCTGTTAGCACCTGATTGTTGGAGTTTTATATGACTAGGATGTATGAGAATGCCTTCTCCAGCCTGCTAATGCAGGTAGTCAAATGACAAATGTTCTCTTCCCATGGAGTGAGTACATCCTCAATGTGAAGAAATGGCCCCTATGCTGACTTTTCACAAGAGTTACAGGAGCTGTATCAGAATGCTTAGGGACTCTTTACTTACTGAAAAAGGAGGGAGTGGGGTGGAGAGAATTTTTGTTTCTTTGGTCCGAAGCAGGTCAGCATTGAAGGCCCTGATCTGAATGGGTGAGAGCCAGCCAAGAGCTTTTTCCTGTGATGCCTTGGCACTGTGCCTGTGAGTCCTGTGTGACTTTGATCTCCTAGTCCACAGCTGTCCTGAATATTGAGAAGGTGTCATTTCTCTGCCTGCAAAGGGTAAAAAATGGCTCAGCAAAGGTGAGTTGAGAAATCATATGATCTTTGTCTAGTGATTGTCATGTAGATTCCTCCCTATTACTCCTTGGGAACTTTCAGTAGTTGCCACCTGTAGGATTTCTACATTTCAGTTAACCACCAAGGTTTAGAAGGCTGAATGTTCTCCAAGAAGTGCATAGCATAAGTGATAGTAATCCACCTTTCACAGAACTGTGCTGGGTACTGTATAAATTTGTATATCATCTGAATCCCACCTTTAACTAACATCTGATCTTCTAGTAGCTCAACTTGCTGATTCACTTCATTTTCTTGGACAGGCTGGAGGGAATTTATTAAAGATAACATCAGCCAGCAAGTAAATCCTTTTTCTCCCTGAGTAAGAGAAATGAAGATTTTGGGAAAGAAAGTGGATTTGGACATAGGAAAATTGCATATGTTTAATGCAATGCTATCACTTAACATACCAGGACTATCAGTGTGTTTTTTAGCTATTAAGCATTGCTTAATAGCAACAGTAACATTAGCTTTGGATAATGCACTTACCGCAGAAGTGCCTTGAAGAGGCAGAGATCGGGAAGGTTTCTGTCCTTAGTACTTTGCTGGCTAACAAACAAGGAAGACATGGGAGCACCTGCACTCACAGGGAACATATGCATGGCTAAGCTGGATGGATTTGCTGCATGTTGTTTGTAAGGGATCTGTGGCTTTGTCGCAAGAGGTGGCTCAAAACTCTGTGAGATCTGCTGGTCAGGCTTCTTGGAAGATAAAGGAGGTACTCTAGAAGAGGTGAGTTCTGCAACAGGTGAATCCTCAGTGATTCCATCTAAATCAACCTGTAAATTAAATAGTCAGAGAAACAGCCTGTGTCCTCCACAGCTGCATTGAACTTTTCTTATTGTCCTATTTTCTAAGAATGTAAGAGAGCCTGTATAGTTCACTACTTGAGGACAGCAACAGCAGGGTTTTATTCCTAGTTCTGTTGAAGGCTCATTAGGGGACATGTATTCACAGTTTCATAGAATATCCCGAGTTGGAAGGGATGCACAAGCATGATTGAGTCCAACTTTTAAGTGAATGGTCCATACAGGCATTGAACCCACAGCCTTGGTGTTAGCATCATGCTCTCACCAAAAATCTCTCTGCCTGTTAATTATTCTCCCTCTGCAACTGGGGAAAGTTGTTTACTTACGATGTCTCCCAGGGAAGGCAGATGAAAGACTTTTGATGGACTTTGGTTGGATGAGATTTCATATACAGAGGGTAGGTCAGTACAGAAGTTTGACAGAAGATTTAGGGGGATAGGAATAAATGAAGAAAAAGAAGCAAGTTTTTGTCATGTTCCCTGGGCATGGGGAGAACATGATCATTAGTCTTGAGGAGAAATGGAACAGTAGGAGTTCCATTAAGTGTCCCACAGGCACCAGGAATATATGAGAGGCAGGCATTAAAAAGACAAAGGTATTCTGGAGAAATGGAGAAGCAGTTGTTCCACTTAATGACTTTGAAAGGCAAGGAGAAGAAACAGATGAGGTTTCAAAGCTTATTATTGGAAAGAACAGCCTTTCTATATCTCTTTTCACATTTCAGAAAGAATGGTCTGTTTTACATAATGAGCATTTACTTACAGTTCTCCCAGACACACACACACTGACCTATTTAAAAATGCAAATGGTTGTGAAGTTCCCTTCGGGCAGCAGTGACAAAATCAATGTAGAAGGAATAGGGTTAGTCCAGCAAGACAACATGTAATTGGGTTGTGGATTGTCTGCAAGAGATTTCTCCGCAGTCCTCAGGAAATGGGAGCAAGATAGGCTTTAGCATTGGAATGACTCACAGCTCAGGGTTTACACATGAGATTGTGTATAATCCCTGTTAACCTAAAGCTGATGATGATTCAGAAGTAAGAACTGTGATGAGACAGAGGACATGTGAAAAAGAACAAACACAATGAGAGAAAAACATGCAGGAATGAACTTTTGCTACCAACAGGTCACTGTAACTTGAACTGCAAGAATGAGACATACCCAAGGGGACCACAGGAAATCAAGGGCACCACATTATGGATGTATGTTACAGATTGAATGTGTGCTGGAAGGCAGGACCAGCTTCACCCTCTAGACAGCCATGTACTCCTCAAGGGAAGATTATTCTGCAGAATCTAGTTCTTCACAGAAGAGCTGTGGGCAGTTTCAGATTTATTGTGGGGTAAAGAGAATTGAAACGCCAAGTCGCAACTACATAGAGAAAACCTATGTTAGGGACACAAAGCAAAATAGTTTCCTTCTCTGGAGTTTAACTGCTGGAGTTTTTCTGCAGGAATTTCCTAATGATGGAATCTGGTCTTTAGGGTGCCAGTATCTGGTCTTGAAAAATTACTCTAGGCTAGGCTGCAAACGATTTGTGACTGGTACAAAAAATCTTCCTATGGGATGAGCAAAACTGAAGAAAATATGGTTCTATCATTCACTCACTAGCTGCAGAATGGCAGGAATTGTTGGGATGCAATTCTATATTTTGTTAGACTTTAAGTTATACCATAGTTTGGGTTGGAAAGGGCCTTGAAAAGTCATCTAGTCCAGTCCCTCTGCAATGTTTCTTTAATGAAATAATCTACCCCAGATTCCAATTCCTAGAAGAGCAAATGCATCTGAAGATAATGTACCCTTGGTTACAGTCTTTGTTGTGCAAAGATTTCCTAAAGTCTCTGAGGACTTCTTATGTGCTCTCAGAGACAGCATGAAACCAGCCAATGGGGCAGAAGTTGATGTCTTCGTTTCACTACAGTTTTTCTCTGGGTAGCATTGACTGCAGAGATGATACTGAAGCAAAATCCCCAGATACACCTAGAACTGGCAGCCTGCTTGGTCAGGTTGTAAGTGCTCTGGTGGCAGGGTGCAGGGAAGCTTGCACAACTGCTGTGGATGCTCTTCCTCTACACTCTTTTTAGGGATGTTTGGTACCCAACAAGCCAGACATGTCTATGGAGCACAAATTGTTCCCTGCATGAATTAAATGCATCAAGGGAACTGAGAGAGGACGAGAAGGGAAAGGCAACTCAAAAACCATATACATTTTGAAGTCAGATATTAGCTGAAAAAAGAGTTCTGCTGAGTTGCAGCTCCAAGCCATATGATTCCCCCTCCAGCCTGTTTTGCAGCTGTGCTTCATTCCCAGCTCTTACATTCAGACAAAATCAGCAACATGTGCTGCACTTCCAGGTTTGGGAGTCAAAACCATTAATTGCAGGAAATTGCCATCTGATTCTGACTCTTGGGGACTGGAATGAAATCCCTCAAATCCTTCTGTCTTAATGGCTTTTCAAAAGTCACCTCTCCAGAAGGGTACCAGTGAGGCTTCAAGGCACCATTCTCTGGGGACATAACTATTTCTCCAAAGCTGCATGGCAGACCTCTTGCCAATTTGTTGTGCTAGGCTGCTCCATTATAGGTTTTCATCTTGTTTGTGCTCTACAACCAATCTCTGCTCTCTGAGACCAGTGTCAACCTGGTGACCTATAATTATCTCTTCCTGACTTTTCTTGTGATCACTAGTTCCTGAAAATAATTTTGGATGATAAGGTGAGAAAAACTCACATTATGGTGCTGCTATATGAACAATTATGGTGTTAAGCATATGTGTTTAATTCATCTCCAGAAACTTCTGTGAGTAATGAACCAAGGATTCAGGTTTCCCTGCTACTGAATTTCTGGCATGTAAAGGTGGTAGAGTTTTTTTCAGTGACAATCTGCTACAAAGATTTCAGGACTTGGTGTGTTTATTAATAACTTAGTGGCACAGAGAGTGCTGTCACAGCTTACTTTCATCCTGAGGTTTTCAAAAGAACATTAAGTGTTCCTCCTATTTTTCAGCTGAGTGGTTTATAGTGTAGAGAGGCAATATGCACACACATAGGTCAGTATTGGTGGAAATGCAGATGTAGGCTGGGTAAGATTGTTCCTGTGGAGGATTTTGAAGATGCCCATTTTGGGCTGGGGCACAGTCAGTGGCAAAGGCTGTGCTCTGCCTGCATATTCTGTGTGCATGTTAGAATGTCCCAAGGCTGCATTGATTTCCTTGCAAAATTAACAAAGAAACTGTTCTTTACCCACAGGCCTCGAGGGTAGGTGTCCTCAGATGATGTCTGCAAAAATAGATTAGATCTGAAAAAAATCCAGTGGAGGCAGGTTGTGCTCTTCCCTTACCCCCTTATTGTCTGTTCTACTCAGGAGGCTAAAGCATTTTCTAGCAATAACAGTTTCAAATTGAAATCCTTCCTCTACCTGATTCCTCTTGGCTGTTAATCTCTATTCTGTGTCTTTATCACTGAAGATGTGCTCTTGTATAAGGATTTATTCACAGGGTGACCCACTGGAAGCTGCATCTCTGAGGTGACTATGAAGTACCAAGCTAGAGCTGCATTTTCTGGGACACTCTCAGCCTCCTTTGCAGGCCTCATCCCCTCTGGGCCAGCAGCTGCTTAGAAAAGAGACCCTTTGCTCTAAGGACAGTGTCTGTTTGACCACACTATAAATAAATAAATCCTGTGCTTTGCACTTCAGGGGGAATATGTAGTAGGAAGGTGGAGGGAGGTGGTCCAAATATAACAGGACATCATTTTACAGTAAAGGAGAGCTAGGCTCTGCTCTTGGTTCTGCCACAGATACTCTGCACCTTACATTTAATGTACTCCTCATTTTCTCCCTGTACCTGATTGTGGAGTGCCCATTTATCTGTGCAGGGGATAGATCCTCCATCTGAACCATGGTGGAAGTGCTGTGTTTACTTTGTGACAGCTCCTCTTCCAGCTGCTCTTTGGAGCTGAAGTCTGCTCCCTGGGTTACAGTGAGTCATCTAGCTTGGCAATTTTGACCATACAAAATTTTGTATTTAAAAATTGTTTGTATGACAAAGGAGTGATTTTTATAGCTCAAATAAGATCAAGCATAGATGATCTTTTAATGAAGTGATCCTTGTGCCTGATTGTATTAACGTCACAGGGAGACAAATGAACCTGAGCTGCAAAGAGCCCCCCTGCAGCTATAATTAGATGAATAAAGAGGTTCATATTGATCTATACAGCGGCATGAGGAAGGAAAGAGCATCACCCATATATGCTTTCAACACCAAAAGCTGGTGCAGGCTGCACAGATGTCAAAATTGTGATCCTAAAGCGAAAATTTCAACCTGCTTGTGTGATACTGCTCTACCTACTCTGCAAAAGAGATGGCCTGGAGCAGAGTCTGTGCCACTGGAGCTTTTGGGGTCACTGTTGCCTGGGAGGAGCTGTGTTTTGTGTAATGCAGCTAGGAGAGCAGCTGTGCTTGGTTGATCTAGCAACGAGCAAGGTGGTGGTCTGGTATCCTAAAAAAACCCATTGTAGGATTTTCGCTCTTTGTTGGCACCAAGTTGGCTTGTGCAGTACTCGGTGCCCAGTAGTTCCTGAGCACTGATCAGCACCTTCTGGCCAATTCCCCCAGTTTATTTACTGAGCATGAGGTTCTGTGGTATGGAATATCCCTTCTGTCAGTTTGGTCAGCTGTTCTGGCCATGCTTTCTCCTGGCTTCCTGTGCACCTGCTGGCTGGCAGAGCCTCAGAAACTAAAAAGTCCTTGATTTAGGGTAAGCGCTACTTAGCAACAACTAAGACATCAGTGAGTTACAAACATTATTCTTACAGTAAATCCAAAACACAGCCATGCACCAGCTACTAAGGAGAAAGTTAACTCTCTCCCAGCCAAGAGCAGGACACTGCTCTAGCCCAGTGTGTAGGTGTTTACTGTCTCATGCAGCTGCCTGAGATCCTCACTCCAAAGGGAACATAACCCCTTTAAACTAGGCCTCCACTCCCTTGATTGCTTTTTAAAAGGTCTAAAAAAATTTTTCAAAACTATCAAAGGAATCTCATCATCTGTTTATGCTTAATTCCATATGAGCTTGCAAGAGGGCTCCAGACACGATTGCTTCAGTGCAAGGGGTTGTTCATGCACTCCTTGCTGTCTGCTGCAGGGTGGCTGATGGAGGAGACAATGCAGGAACGTGTCATTGGAATTGGTGTTGCTCTCTGCTTGGCAAAACAAAGCATATAAAAGCATTTCAAAGATCTTACATGCTAGGAAACATATTTTGTGTTCGGGTGGCTAATTGGTGATACTTGTGATTAAGGCTTATGGGATTTCTTGTAATTTTGCTGAGTTCTCCCCTCAGGGGAGGTGGTTTAGGTCAATTCTCTGAGCAGAGCTTTGAACAAGACTGTAAGATCAGTTTTCAGTGCTGCTCGTCACATAAACTCATCTTTCAGTGCTGGTACACCCTTTGCCTTGCTCAGATTTTGTGCCAGAGGGACAATACAATTTCAGTGCACCTGTGTTTGAGGGCAGCTCACTGGGCAGTTCTTGAACCCTTTGGTAGATTCAACATATCTTTTAGTTTCTTGGACAGCCATCCTTCCCCTTCCTGTGCCTCAGAAGGAATACCTGGCTCAGAAGTCACCTGTGAAGGAACTGTGAAAATGCAGTGTTAAGTACATGACGCGGAAAGGGATGAGTAAAGTGTAATAATTTTTTTAGAGAAGATATTAAAAGCTGTATTATATACATGAGAGGAGTATATTAGGTCAAGTTAGAGGTGAGCTTAAATCAAAAGTGATTATCTCTAATTCCTTCTAACCTAAATGGTGTTTTTGTGTCTTGAACTGAGTTCTTACCTGCTGAACCAGACCAAACTACTCAAATCCAGCCATACATGAATGGTCTGAGACATCATCTGTGATTGCAGATCTTGGATCAAGATAAAAATGCAAGAAGCAATGTGTGGCATTTTGAATTTATTTTTGCTGGTTTGCATACCAATACAGTTTCATTGACTTCATCAGAGAGATGCTTATTTTGTATATTCTTGTGAAAAAATAAGTCCCTCTGCATATCTACCTGGGTCTATGACAAAAGTAAGGCAGCTACACTGCAATAACTGGTTAGTCAAGAACTAAACTACATCAGAGAAGAGCTGGTTTTGTTTTCCCCTCTGCCTCCTCACACAGCTTCTAAAGGTACAAATGAGACATTCTCCTGACATTGAGAACTGAGAATGCAATTAACAAGTGTCTATTGTGCCAGTCTAATTAGTGCTTCTCTTGACTGTCCATGACAATAATGCTATGTAACTGGAGGTATTAATTGATTTATAAAACAGGACTAGAAAGTGATTTTTAATTTTTTTTATTACTTTTCTACTACATGCCTGCTTGTGGAAGAACAGGACAGAAGTGTAGTAGAGAATCACTAATTCAATATGACACTTGTTTTTGCAGTGTGGCAGGTTACACCAAGTTCTTCTGTAGCACCTGGTCCATACAGTGGGTAAAAATAACATTGGGGCTTACCTCAAACTGACAGTGGTAAGGAAGAAATCTGAAGCTAATGTCATACCCACATCCCCATCTTACCTTGTAATGGCCAAATACTGCAGGGAGCCTGGAACAATGGTTCTCTTTGCAGAGTGCAGTAAGGTTTTAATGTTGTTATGAAAAGTGTTTCCTCTAACATGATTTTTTGGAGGAAGCTAAGGCTTTAACATTAAAAGTCAATATGTGAAATGGGCTTAAACCTAAAACTGGGAAAAAATTTTAAAAAGCCCTGTCCTTGGAGCATGGTTTCTCATACTTTTCCTGAATGTACAGTCCTTTGGGCTGGACTACAAGGGAAGGGCTCTTGGAGAATTTGGTGAATTAAATATCTAATACTTGAAAGGGTTAGAAAGCAAAAAGATGCGAAAACCAAAAATCCCTATTCCATCCTTGCTTTCTGGTTTTTGGAGTGGTCTTTAAGTGAGCTGCAGGTAGAGTCAGAAAATCTGACCCAAATCTTAGGTTGAGTAATGGATTCAGTCCACAGTGGGTGCACATGTCTGTACCTATCTGTCACATCAGCTGATCTGCAGAGACAAGCCACATTATCTGCTTCCTGGAGATGGCTCAAAATGCACCAGTGGAAGATTAACCTCCTCTTGCCCTTTGGGCTCAGGGGAGCACAGTGTTCTGAGGAGATACTTGCATAGCTCTGGCCTAGGTGGCTTTTCTGAGATGCCTAGGGCACTTCTGCATGCTTCTGTTCTGCATGATACAGACATACCTTGAGGCTCACCTAGCAATAACAGCTCCTTGTGTGTTTTGGTTACTCTTGAAAATTTTAATCCTTGAACATCTGGTCTGTTCTAATTTCTCTTCCATTCTTCTCCTGAGAAATCTAGGTATGAATGTGGCATCTGTCTCTCACCCTCCTTTGCTTAGATGAAGAGTTATTACTATTTACAAATGGCCATGGCATCTGTTGGAAAGTGCCTTCCCCATTTCAGATTTATTTCTTTCCTTGACTGTTTCCCTCTTTTTCTGTAACAGGAAAAGGGGCCTGTTGTTACTTTACTTGTATGTAAGAAGTTCCTTTCTATACTGAAGCCTTTTGAAACACTGTAAGAACCAGGTACTGTAATTTGAAACAAGAGCCCTGTGAGTAAACCCATTTTGTTGTCCTCTGCTAACTGGATCGTGTCTTACACCTTGATACATGGTTCCTTTTCAATTACTGAACTTAAGACCCAGCAATAAGCAAGAGCCATGCACCCTGGGTGTCATCACCCTCTCTCTAATGTGGGAGTGGTGAGTCACTGGAGCAGGTTGCCTGTTGTGGATGCTCCATCCCTGAAAATGTTCAAAGCCAGGTTGGAAGGCCGGGAGGTTGAAACGAGATGATCTTTAAGGTCCCTTCCAACACAAACTGTTCTATGCTCATAAAGCAGTGGTCTCTGTATTTACTTCAGCATGTCTAAACTTGCTGTTTCTTGTCCCATTCCAGCCTGGGAAGCTATGGGAAGTTGCAGCTGCGTCACGCTGAGCTGAGCTGGTGCTGCAGAGGACTTCCCTCTTGTCCTTAGGAGAGAGGCAGTATTTAATGAGAGCAGCTGTCATGATCCAATGCACTGATGCCTCCAATTGACTGGCAGGCAGTGGGATTGTTACATTATGGCCATATTAACTATTCACTGCTGATAATTGTTATTAATCATTGTCTTGGATCTGTAGTATGATGAAGCTTTAGTTCCTCAATTGTTACTGTTCAAGGTAAAATGCAAGAATTGCTTAACAATGAGTAAGTAGGATAAAAATGGAAGGAAAGGCTTTTTCTCCCCATCTCTCTGAAACAGAAGCATCTTTTGCAAGGTCTCCAAGCCATATGTGTGAGCTGCACTGGCTTTGAAGATGATCTGGTACCCTCTAGCTCTGTTTATTGCACAAGAAAGTGGTCTTTTGTGGTGTTCTCTCAAAATCCCATTGTGTTGTAGTTGCAGAGTTTGTAAAACTTCTGTGCAGACAGAAGAAGGCAAAAAGTTAAAAGACTAATTCCTCCCCTCTGGCTGTGGGCATTTTCTCTGCAGTACAGTGACAACACTTTTTGAGTTTAAATGGTTGTGCACTAGGCTTTCCTCTTTTCCCTTCTTTGGAAAGTGGTTCTGGAGTCTAGGATTTCTCACAGTAGAAAGTGCCTTGATCAGCTTCATCCTGTTGGGCTCAGTGATCCTTGTGGGTCTCTTCCATTTCAGGATATTCTACGGTTCTTTCATGCTCTGTCTTTGCTCTGTTGGAATCAGACACATGGTTTGGGTCTGGTTTCTCAGAGTCTTTCCTTGACCTGCCCACAGGTGCCCAGTTTGCCACCACTTTCAGAACAACTGCTGCTGATTCTTGTCATTCTTTGATTGATGAACACAGGAAGAATTGGAAGAGTTTGGCTTCCCATGGCATTTCCAAAATCCTTCTTTGTCAGGTCTGGTTACAAATAGTCCAAGGAGAACAGACACTCAAGAGCAAAAATGCAACCCATTCATTACAGCTTGGAGAAGCTGGAAAAAGGATAAAAAGGGCCAAAGCCCTTAATTTCCTCAGCAGTTCATGTCCTTTACTGAGACATCCTTCTGATGTTGAGGAAAGAAAAGGTGATTGAACAAGGAGTTAAAATTACTAAGGCCTCAGCTCCCAGCGACACTGAAGATTAATGCATCATGTTAGGGATGCTTCAAACTCCATGATATGCTCTGCTGCCTCTGTTCTGGGGCTGTTCAAAGTGGACTCTTCTGCCAGTTCAGTCAGTGATGCTGTTAGATTTATTGAGGACTTTGGCAATTAATTGCTTTCAGACCTGAGAAGGGCCTCGTTGTTGTCCATCAGGGTTTTAATTAATCAAAGCGGCAGATGGGTAGTATCAGCCTCAAATGCTGGTGTAATTAACTCATTCATTATCATGTTCTCTTGCTCTGTGATGGTTTATAAAGGACATCTTTAATCTAGCTGTCATGATGCTGTCCCCATAGTAGGAGTTAAATCATCAGTCTTTACCATAATTACCCTCTGTCCAGGATACCATCAGGAAAATTCTGATTTTTCCAATAAATATGGAGGCCCCCTTGGCTTCAGACATGTGAATAGAGTTTGACCTGCACAGATGAGCAGGGCTGGTGAAATTAGAGATCCCTTTGAAAGTCTCGAGCACACCTTTTAAGGCCCTCAAAACTGGAGGTGCAAATTGCTTCAGGAGGGTTTTGTTTGCAGCTGACCAAGTCCTTGCTGGGATATAGTGCCAGTTCCGGAGGAGTTTCTTGGGTCTTTCTGAATATGCCCTACCAAGGTCATTTGAGACATGTCCTCATCACGAATGGATGTCCAGGAAACACTCCCAGGCTCATCTTGGTAAGTTGTTCACAGCTTTTGGCATGCTTTCAGCCCAAGCCATCAGCATGACGGCACCCAGCAAAATTCAGGAGTTGACACAGGTCAGGAGCAATAGACAGCTCAGATGTGGCCACCCTTTGGCCTTTTTTGCCCTGAGGAATAAGAGTTTGGACTTGGCTGAGTCTGTACCAATTGACATTGGCACCAGAAAAAGGTCCTGAGCACACTGGAATAAGTGTTGCTATAGATACACTGTCATGCATGAAAGGAAGAGTTTGAAGTAGAACCGGAAGCAAAAGAACAAAGAACTTGAATTCTGTGTGTCTGAAATATAACCAGTACTCCTCCTAAACCATCATGTGATGCCTGGGAGGATTTCTGACTGTCTTGTGGCAGCAACTGCTTCAGGAACTTTGGAGTGACCTGCACAACTGCCCACACCCAAATGGCTGCTTGCAGCCTGATAGGGCTGAAATGGTGTTTCCCAGAAAGACCAGCTTTCCCAGAAAGGTTGTGAAAAAGCAGAGACTTTGGCCTACTGAGGACACGTTTGTCCTGGAGGCTCTTCCTAAGAAGTGGAGGGAAGGTCACAGCTTTATCTCGATTGTGGCCCCTTACATGAGGATGGAGGCAACCTCTCCACGGCTCTGGACATCCCAGGTGGGAAGCCAGTGCTTCTCTCCAGCACTGAGGCATCTT
Source organism: Polioptila caerulea (assembly GCA_013397295.1). NCBI lineage: Eukaryota > Metazoa > Chordata > Aves > Passeriformes > Certhiidae > Polioptila > Polioptila caerulea. The sequence continues at coordinate 527,980 of VYXF01003274.1, forward strand.
AAATAATGAGATCATTCACCTTAAATGTAGCATCAAGAAGGCAAAGTAGAGAGTTTGTATCTCTAACTGTTGTGTGAAGACTTTACTGCTGCCTGCATTGTTGCTTTCAAAACATTTGTTAGGAACAAAAAACCTATTAAAATTTAGACCAAAATCTTCAGCCAAACAAATATTGTGACTTTATTAAGCACAAAGTTTGGGAAAAGAACAGCTTGGCTGTTCTTAATTAAGGTTGTCTTTGCCTGGCAGATTAATTACCCAGGATTCATTGCAGATTCCTGGCACCATGGATGTTATTGATCCAGTCAGGCTGATGGTTTGTGCTTGCAGGGATCTGTCTGTGATCCTCCTTCCATGGGAATTTGGGGAGGGAAGGAGGGAGGCTGGTAGTTATTAATAGATTTTGGAGCAGGTTTTTTTCCCCATGCTGATTTAATCAAAATGCTAGACTGTTGCATAATCTCGTGCATCGCAGTAACAGCAGAATTACCACCATCACCACAGAGCAGAGCAAAGTGTGGAAGAAGCATGGAGACAGATGCCAAAGGAAGCAGTGGATATTTTTTTCTGGAGAGGTAAAGTAACAGGATTTTTTTTGCACATGTTCAGAAACAGTGCTGCTTGTGTACTGTGGATGTTTCAAATGGCTCCTGGGCTGGCTGTAGTTCCAGTGTAATATGATGTGTTCAAATCAAGTCCATGACAAGGAACAGGGTTGCTGGTACCCTCTGTTGTGCATATGCAGGTCAGGGCTGATCCCACCAGTGCTTGTGAGCTCAGCCCAAGGCTCACTTGCTGGTGGGGATAGGAAGGCAGTGACTGCCAGTCTCCTGCCCTGCAGGAGAACAGAACATCTTGGCTTTCCACAATGGGAGGCTGAGACAAGCTGCAGGTCAAATGATAGGGGAGTTGCTGTTTGGGCAGCTGAGGAATGTCTCTGAGGTGCAGAGCTCTCCCTGAAAACGTCAGTTCCTTGTTGTGTGAGATCATGAGTGATTCCCTTTCACAGATTTTTTACTTTGGAAAATTCAATGGGCACAAACAGCTTTGGGTTGTTGAGCCTCTGATCTGCTTCAACCTTACAAATAGTATTTTAAAGCCTCAAAACACCTCCATGTGCCTCTTCTTGTTTTCTTTGGCTGTCAGACAAATGCCTTAGTTAAACATTTTCAGGCATCCCGAGGCTGTCCTTTAGCAGGAGGCTGTGTTTTTCATCAGGCCAACTTGTAGGCTATGGTGGCTTTACTTGCTCCATTTTGTCTGGTACTCAGCCTCTTTCTACCTTTCCTTTTCTGTTTTCTCAGGATTTTTTGCAGGCTTTAAGAAGAAAACAAACTATTCTCCAAAGCTCTGAAGATGCCTCTGTTACAAGATGTGCTGTGATGATGAGAGTCACAAATGGTGACAGGCATAGGACTAGCTGCCTTGCTGTTTAGAGAACAACTTTTTTGCCAGGCTTCGTCTACAGCCTTGAAGAATTTGCTGTTTAAAAAATCCTGGGTTTCCCCTGAGTGTTTAGAAATTCAGGCTTGAATTTTCAGGAGGTAACAGTAATTTGAGGTGCTAAATTGGCCTAGAAAGTGGGCTTTTTTTTTTACTTTTTTAGGAAAAGTTGAACAGTATTTTACTTTATGCTTTTGCAAATTCAGAACTGAAGCTGAGAATAGGAGGCAGGTTTCAAGCAATAGATGTAAGGATCTGTAGACCCTAAGCACAATTAACTGCAGGGCTGAGAGGGTTGGTAGTTGAAGTCCCATACTGACTGTGGACAGTAGGAGAATCTCACAGTTGCTGTAGGTTCCTTCTCCCTTTTTCAGTAAGTGAAGAAACAACTGGTTTGGGGATCACATCTTGTATTCAGCCTGGGCAGCCAAACTTGCTTCCTCTGATTAATAAAATCAGGGAAAGATGACTGATGGAACTGCTGGATATATGGTACATGCAAAAGAGGGATGGGTGCTTTTCTCCTGACTTTACAGATAGGTGTCAATTTAAAATTGAGACAATGGAGACCAGCCAAGCATCTCAAATCATACTAGACAACTGTGTGGGCAGTGTGGTGCTGAACACAATTGAGGTGAATAATTCCTAGGAGGCACCTTTTCTTCTCTGATGATTACTAAGGAAGCTTAGAATTTGACAAGTGGCCTTTAGATGTATAAATTTGGGTGAGCTGTAGCTGTAGATGACTACATTAAATACGTACAAAGGCAGGTGGAAATAGATGGCCTTAAGCATTGCTCAGCTTGCAGAGGTGGTTTTCTGGAGATTGAAGACAGAGAGAGCTTCAAGGGTCACTCCATGTGCTGTGAGCAGAGGCAGCTCCAGATCTGGCATCTTTCACCACCATAAACCTTATCTGAATGGAAAAGACACGGCTTGTATGTAAAAGTGGCACTAAAGTGAAATGACTTTGCCTCCCTATGCACCAGTTATAGCTTTAAAAATTATCCATTATGCTCTGACCTGAGACTGCTGCAAAGTTTGATAAGGCTTTAGTGATGCAATAAAGTTCACGGCATTCACAAATTAGAAAGGGCTTGGACTTTAAAAAAAAAAGTATGTAAAATAAGTGAGTTTATAGATATCTGTTGTTATTTAATGCATTAAATAACCAGGGCACTGTTTGCATTAAGTAATCAGTGAATGTTGCTCCCAGCTAAGCCTGAAATGAGAGTGAGTGAAATACTTTAATTATTCTCTGTAAGGTGTGCAGCTCTGTGACTATATCTTGCCTGGATGCATGGGGCTGCTTTTGGCTCTTTTTGAGGATGGGAGGCCTTGTTTACAAATGTAACTGACCTTGGTAAGAACTCAGAATATTTCAGTGGATCTACCATATCTGCCTGTGAACAGGCTCTTTTCCCCTGCAGATGCAGGTACCCAACTATGTTTCCACTTTGGCCAATGCCAGTCCATGGGGGAGTATGGCAGGAGTTATCTCAGGTGGCCTTGCACTGACTTTGTGTGTGCCTGAGCAGTGCCCCCTCACTCAGGCACATATGTGCACATGTAGGCATGACTGGATGTAGCTGTGTAGATTCACATGAGGATTTTTGCAAACATGATGCTTTAAAATTAAAGGCTGTTAATTCAGTGGGAGATGGGGGGCGGGGGGGGGGGGGCTCTATGGTTAAAATAGTAATTTTTACTGCTCTCCTGTGCTTTTGCTTAAGGATTGCAAAACCAGAAAGTACTGAGGAGCTGGGAGAACAAAATGCCCAAGGGCACAGCCCAGATCTTCTGTGCCCACTCAAGCCTGAGGAAAAATCCTGATGATTTCAGTCAGGTTTATGTCAGCCCCTTAGGTGATCTCATTCAAAATTAATAAACTTGTTGTCTGATAGACTTATATTACATTGGCAAATTTACCACTGTAATTGCAGACAGTTGTTTGCTGTCTTCTTTAGAGATGGACATCCTCTGGCCATTGAGTGGACAGCTGTTACATTGCCTCCAGAAGTGGCCAGTAACTTCTGGATGGGAGGCACTGACTTGCTGCTTGAAATTCTCAAATCAGATTATTTTCTTTTTAAGATTCAGGTAAATATATTCCCATTCAAATTATACCTACATTCACTGTAGTTTAGGTTTTGAAATTTCCTCACATTTCTAAACCAAAATACTTTCATGTTTCCAGGGGTTAAAACATCTTCCTGCCACCACCTTGCCTGTAAATCTTTTTATTCTCGAGCCTGTGATTTTTGCAGTTCTGCTGTGAATTTTGCAGCTTGAGCTCAGATCTCAATATTTCCTTTCTGTGTGTGAGGGAATACAGGCTGCAGTATCACTCAAACCTCCTCATTTTACAGATTTACATCTCTGTAGAGCAACCTGGGGTTTCAGTATCCCTGTTCTCTTGAAATCCACTGAGGTGGCAAAGACCACAGTGTGCTACAATTCAGCAGAGCCGTGGTTGACTGATGTAGGAAATTACTTTTGGTCTGAGGAGGTGCAGGGCACGATGGCTTTTAGCAATGGAGCTGTGTGCACTGAATAAAACTAGTCCTTGGAGCCCACCTTGAATTAGGAATAATACATTCTATTAAGAATAATTTGGTTAGAGGTAAGATGATCTGTACAGTTATTTGTGTTTGTCTAGCCTGGGTGATGCAGGTTTTTGTTAATCAGGGGATATGATCTAGCAAGAAGTTTGTTTGTCAGGCTGCAGTCTGTGAAAGAACCAGTTTTGGTACTGGGCTCATAGAAAGACTGGTTGGAGAGGGCTCCTTGAAGTCTAGTCCTAGTTTGTCCATGTTTCATGGCTCCTTCCTCATTTCCCTGAGGATCCTCCAGGACCTCATCCTCTTTATTCCAAACCATCAGTGTTAACACTGCAGTAATTTATAGTTGCCACCAGCCTCTTCACATATCTTCCCTCTACCAATCCTATCCCTGCTCCCTCTGTCCCAGTCCTTTTTTAACCCTCATTTCTGATTAGCACAGCTGTTCCCTTACAGGCACCTCCTTGTTCTGACTATTTTCTTTTCTCTATTTGTTCCTTTCTCTGTCTGTCTCTGCATTTCAATAGACTTACTGCAGTAGACCTATATTAAAAAGAAGTAAAAAAGAGAGAGAATAAAAGGACTTATCTGCTTCCAAGTGATGGATGAGGAACAGACTGCCTAACTACAGAGAAGTATCCTCACATGTGCAAGCAAGGGAAAGTTCAGTGATCTTTTGGCATAAGAAGAGTTTTTAGAGCTTCTTGTGAAACATGTTCTGGTGAAACACTGCCCCTGCTTTCCTCCTGAGATAGGAAGGCTGTGTGGCTGATGGCACTGGGCTTCTGGGCACATCACCCTGACAAGTGGTGCTCTAGGCATTCAGCAGGCACCTCGGAAATGAGGGGCAGCCTCACAAGATGTCCTGGGGTACAGCCTGGCTGCCATGTGCAGGCAGGAGAGGAGCTGTGGATCTAGCCTAGCTCTTTACCATCCCCTTCTGACCTGGTCATTGGTGATTGCTTCCACTGTCCTCCCTTTCCCTGTGCATGCTTGCAGTGAGCACTCCCTGTGTCTTGGTGTTTCCACAGCAATTTGTAGAAGATCCAGCCCTGGAGTAGAGGGTGACTCCAGCACTGCTTGGACAGGAGATATTCCCTGTTGAGGGCATTTCTGTACAGTCCCTGGGAAGGACACAGCACAGCAGGGTGGGTACTCTGAAAATAGCTGCATGTACTTACCATGGTTGCCTCGAGCTTCTCTCTTGAACATAGGGCAGACATTACACAGGAACCTTATAGTGATGTTTGGTAAACAATTTTTGCTGTTTAATGCCATAAACAAATGATAAGTCAAAGTTCTAACATGTTGTGCTATGCATGCAGAGCCCTGGCCCTTTGTTCAAATCTCCTTACGTGAAGTCTTGGCCTCTGATGTGTAAAGAGATGATAAAAGTTTACTGCATAAGGCCCTGTGTGGATTGTGACCAGAAAGGAAGTGTTTTTATTGTAGCAAACAAATGAGAAAGGAGCTGAATTTCACAATGTGTTACAAGTGAAGAGAGGAAAGGAAAAGATTACCAAGAGTCATTAATTTTCTTTTTTTATTATGTATATTTTCATTAGAAAACAATCTTGAACACCCAGGAATAGTTTTCTAATAAACGTAAGCTCATGAAGAGCACTTGGAAGTTTCCATTCTGGGTTCAGGAGAATGACGGGACAGTAACACAGTCGACATGGTCATTCCTCTTAGTCAGCCCCTCCCTCGTGGCTGATCTTTCCTTACATTGCAGCCTTCCCTTCCCCGTGCTTCCTGCCCTGGACAAAACCACCCCCTCTCTCCCAGCCCCACAGACATCTCTGTAGCAGTCTCAGAGAGTATTTCTGCATGGACACACCATTGACTCATCCCAACCCTCAGTGAACATAGTGATTTCTTGCAGACCTGAATGGGGGCCCCACAACAGACCTGGGGGATCCATGCAGAGACACTGCTTCCTCTCCTGGGCAGACCCTGTAGTAGTGAAGGAGGCCTTAGGAGTGATTTCAAAGGGGACTCACATGTAGAGATGCAAAATTTGCCCACTGTGGATGAAGATCCAGGGAAGTGTTCTTGCCATCCCTGCTAGCTACCTCCATTCTTGCACTCAGCCTCTCAGGGGCAAAAGTCCTGAAGGGATTGATGCATAGCTACGGGCTGGTTGTGCTTCTGGAATGAGGAAGATTTCCTCCCCAGGCCTGGCCTGCATTGCCTACAAAAGGGTTTGTTTCTAATGGAGAGCTGATGTAAATGAGCTAAAAACACGAGGGAACAAGGCCATTTTGATTTGCTACCATATAAAGCTGACAAAGATTCTTGCTCTCCTGTCGTCAGAACAAGCCTCACCCAGGTTTACCACCATCTAAAATCAAGTGCTTTGTCCTCACCGTGCTTTTGGCTCAGGTTCATCATCCACTGTAGTTACCCTGAGGCTAAGAAACAAAAGATTCCCCATGCCATTATCCCACAGCTTGATAGCAGTGAAGGAGATGCTTGAAAGCAGCTGTTCTTCTGGATCAAGAAGTGAAACTCCATGAAAAAGGGTTCTGCTGGCCACATCAGTCTAGAGGGATGGGAGGAAGGTTTGTGTGCCTGTTAGCAAGGAGTAGAAGGGCTGTCCAGACTCCCGTCTCAGAGAGATGTTCTACCATTTGGTAGCAAGGAATCCCCCCTTTCCAAAGGAAAGCAAAGATTATGGAGTAGTGAGTGAAAGGGGAGGGGGAATATCATCTCATAAGAACATAGGTACTGAGATCAGCTGGTCAGAGAACATTAATTTTTGTCTCTCTAGCTGGAAAATAAGATCAGGTGGGTTAGTCAGAAGTCTGTTCATCCTTATTGGAAAAAGAACCTCAATAAACTGTGGTAGAAAAACTCCCAGAGACGTGTGGCAGGCTGGATGTTAAAGGAAAGCTCTCCTGTGATGAAGACCAAAGAGCAGAGTAGCTCTCACTAACTTGAGCTGTGAAAGGATGAGACAGGTCACTTGCAGGGGCATGATGGGCATGTGCAATTTTTGTGATTATTGATATCATAACCTATATCAGCTGATCAAAGCTGCCCAAGAGTGACTTGCTAACAACACATGGTGATCCTGCCACAGAAGACTGCAGCTGGAGGCAAACAGTCTGATACCAGTATTCCATCCAGATGGAAGCTCTGGTCCTCTGGAGAAGGCAACACTCTAGGAAGTCTCCCTGAACAGACTTGGTCACTGAGACTTTCTTTGAGCAATCAGGAAACTGAATGTGATGTCCTAATTCTGTTTGGCAAAGCACTTCTTGATGCATAACATAATATATAAAGGAGCATCTTCTCTTTTGTACCTCTTCTCTACACTTACTCACTTTCTTAAGACTTGGGTATCAGAACCCCCCTTTTAAATTTTTTTTCTTTTTTATTCCTTTTTAAAGTAAGAAATATGGGTTGGAATGTGGTTTGGAAAAGAATTTCTGAGTTCTTGTCCCATTTAGAAATCAATCTCTTTTCAAGCAGTTGTGATGGCAGCTGTTTGTGCTTTGGCATCATTGTGCTTGTTTGAGTATGGCTCAGATAAGTTTGAGGGGTCTTTAGTCTGTTTCCTGCTGCTGGAATTGAGTGTCTGTTTTCCACATATTTCTGTCTTAATGAAATGCTATACAATAATGTGCATGAACCAAAGATAGGCTGAGAGTACCATAAAAGTATTTCCCTCTTCTGTCTTCTCTTTGCCTGAAGTCAAACCCTATGTCACATTTTCCACACAGCAACTCCCTAGCTCCTGTCAAGACTTACTCAAAATTCAAGTATTGTTTTAGGTTTATTTAGGGTTTTTTCTCTTCTTTATGTTTTCAGAATAACGTTTATAAATATATATGTATATGTTAACATGTATATTAACTTGCAATTCCAGTTCTGGAATCATAATTCTGTGATTCTGTGATTCTTTCATCAAAGGAAAAATTCACCCACTGACCTGGAGGTAATTTGAATAATGAACTAAGATAGTTTTTGATGTTTGTGTAAACAGACAGAATTGTCACAGTCTGCTCTCCTTTTATCTGACATGATAGATGGGAGATCAAAGACTGCCTGCAGTAACTGCTGAGTGTCAGACTTGCATTATTGAGGGAAATATTCCTGGAGCCACTGGTCCATTGCTGCCAAATGGAGGAAAGAATTGGTGTTTTCACCATATTTCCTTCAGCATGTAAGAAATGGTAAGGTCAATGCAATAGGCATTACACCTGCTTGTCCTCTCTGGACTAGAATGTCACTGTCAATGGAATGAAATTGCCTGTCTGGAAACGTGAAGGATGTAGGAGACTTAAAAACTAATTTGGGAGGAATTCTGTGTCTGCTCATGAGATCTCAGAGCCAGAGTCTAGGGATGGCAGAGGGGATGAGGCATCTGTTGTCTCAGGAATGAGAAGGAGCAGTCCCAGGGTAGGTGATGGTGGAGGGAAGATCAGGATACTCAGCCAGTAATTACTAAAGCAATTGCACTGCTGACTGTTTTCCTCTAAGTGCTTGACCAATATAAAAGAGTAAGAGGAAGGAGCAGCTCTTCTGACCATGCATTCTCACAAGGAGATGGGCAGGAATCCTGGTGGATGTACCACAGGTTAGAAGTGCTAATGGTGCAGCCTCATCCTATACTGAAGAGCATTAGTGCTTTGCTTAGCCAAAATAATCTTTTTCTCTCAAAGAAAATGAAGAGAGGATGCTTGAATGACTGACCACTGTATGTGGACAGAGGATGGTCTTCAGAACGGGAAAGTCTTCAGAATGGTCCTCCAGCTACAGCCATTGACTGTAGTGCTTTACTGCTGCCTTTGAGAAGGGCCAGGGATCTGGCAGGCATGAGTACTATTTTCCTGTCTCCCTGAGAGAAAGACACTTCTCTTGACTCGAATCTAAGCTGCTGACTTCCTCTTTTCTTGGTCCATTCCATCACAGTAAGGAAAAACAAAACCCTCTTTACCACCTTGCTTTGGAAACCACAACAGGGAACACACCATTTGTTTGAAAAACAGCCCATAGTTTTTTGTATTTCAAATTGGAAATCACATGTTAGCTGGGTATTTGGGTTTTGCAAGAATTGGTGATTTGTTTGTAGCAACCAATTAACAGCAGGCACTGAGACTGGCAAAGTAAATATATATCAAAGACTGATGGTTATAGAGTTTGACTTATTGATACAGACTCAACTCTCTGGTGACCCCTGGGTTACTGCATGTGCTTGACCCCTTCCAGGCACAGAGGAAGAGGGTTTGAACTTGGTAGTGAGTATTTACCAAGAGACAGGATGGCAAGAATGGAAGAGCTGTGGAAGCTGGAGGCCAGCACTGATGTTTCAGTAGGCAAGAAGAGCATTGGCAACTGACACAGAGCAAAACACCTCTGAAGAGCATAACCAGAAAAGCATTACCAGAAAGACCTGCCAAAGCTGACAGAAAATGAGGGGACTGGCAGAAATCACAAGATTGAGCAGGACCATACACACACACGATTTCTGATGATGGCTGAATACAGTCCTCCACACTGACCACCCCCAAACAATGCTGGAGGACCACAAAGCCCAAGAACTGAAGGGTCTCCACAGTGGTAGGACCCAGAATTTTCTCCAGTGGGAGAAACAGCTGCCAAACTCTGCAAGCTTTGTTTGTCAGTGGAAGGTGATCTGACAGCTTTGTAACAAAGTACAGGGAACGTCTCTTGAGGGATCCAACAGAAGACTAGAGGAAAGACATGGGGAAGAAGAGATGCCTCTGTAGCATAGCTCTGCCCCATCTCATCTATCTGCTGGAATTACCCAATATACAACTTACTTTTTCATGTCTTGGGAGCTCACTGTCTCCATTTGCACCTTTGAAAGTCCTGCATAGTAGCACAAAGGGGACGGCACAAGGAGATTGTGGGAGATGAGAGAACTGTGCTATGGAAGGAAGAGATCCTCATCAGTATTTCTGCCATCAAAACTTTGAGGAGGAAAGAAAAAGGGAATTCAAAACCCCAACCCCCGCACTAAATTTGCACTTGTTCTCTCAGGCTGGCAGCCTAGAAGTTCGTAAACTCAGAAGTACCTTGTTCTGGAGTAAACTGTTCTGAAAATAGTTTCCAATGGCTTCCCCCGAGTTTACTTTGCTGGTGGCAGCCCTTCGGCTCCATGCTGGCACACGTATGAAGCTCTTTGAACAAGTTTTGACCTTCCTTTAGCCCCTCTGCCCATCAAGCCAGCTAATGACATGCTTTGTATTGCACAGAACACATACAATTGACAAGTTCATAGTGTTGTTTAAATATTAAACAGTCTAGACAGGCTTTTGAGTCTTATGCCACTGTGAAAAGGCTCAGACCATGCCCATCTCTGAAACTGGGCTGCGGGATCATTTGCACAGTAAGACAGACAATAAGACTTGTATACATTGCCATGCAACAGAATAGACCCCAAACCGCCAGCCCTAAGTGGAAAGTTTATTTCTAAGCACAATATATGGAAAAAACAAACCAACAAACCCCACAGATATAGAAAACGTTGTAGCAAATCCCTGGTCAAGTAGGACTTCATGTCTGTCACTACCCTGCACCTCATAGCCGCTAAAAATGTCATGCAATGGAGGAGAGGGCACTCGGACGACAGCCTCCGCTTCAGGCCAAGGAGGGTCTCCAAGCAGGAGAAGGCTGACGGGACTCCCGCTGTGGTTCACACTGTAACCAGCAAAAGGGCAGCGCTGCTCACCCCCACCACACACCTCGTGACCACCGTGGTAGGCTTAGCACTTCAACAGGCTTTACCAACGTGGATTCTCACAACACCCCTGTGAGGTAGGTACGTATTGTTATTCCCCCTTTGCGTGGAGGGGGCACTGAGCCAAACAGCCCAAGGCTACAGAGTCAGTGGCAGAGCTGGAGTGAGAGTATGCAGAGTCCTGTGTGCTCAGAGTACACCACTCTTTCACAGCAAGTTGTGCTTCTGACCTCATAAAATTTTATCTGTTAGCCAAATTAAAGGAATTTGACTTCTCCATATTATTAAATGAGTGGAGGGCAGGGAGGGAAACGACATCATGGGTGACAGCTGTCCCTTCATCTGTGTATGCTTCCCCCTTCCCAAAAACACTATAATTACTCATCTCTTGGAATGAGGACAACTTCCAGAACAGGAATAGGGGTGAGAGGCTGCTGTGTTTGCTTGCTTTGGCCAGGTTTCTCTCTACTGAAGCAGTTCTTCCAGAGACCATTCATTGCAACACCTTCCTTCTGGGGAACAGCCACTTTCAGAGATGACTGGAATTGCCCCTTCCCTCTCCCTCTGCCCACCACCATCTCTTTTCTCCCCTCTGCCAAAAGCACTCTTTGGTAGATAGTAAATCTGGTCAGACAAAGGTACAGTGGCCTCAGAAACCATGCTGTTTCACACTGGTCCTCAGTAAGCTGGCTTTCTTGGATGGTGTTCCACCTCCCACATTCTCTGCCAGAGAAGTACCTGTTCTGTTGCATTCTGATATTTAAAGGGACACTGTCAAGTAATTGAGGTGAAAAAATACGACCTTGCCTTAAGCTGCTAACCTCCATCTTCAATGTTGCAGAATGGCTGCTGTGTTCAAACACAGAGGCTGAAGTTTGACACCTTCTCCAGTCCAGAAACACCTGACCTGTGACAGCCTGGCTGCCAGAGCATGTTTGCTCTGTCTCCACAGAAGGTGTGAGAGGTGCTGGTATGATGATGCAGGGCAGCTGCATTCAGCCATCGTGCAATGTTGCTTGGCACTGCGGCTAAATGGATGTAGTTTGGCTGAAGACATTATCTTGATTTTGAGGGGAGCTGGGTTCAGGCTTGATGACTATGGGGTCATTGTTTTGTGATAGCTGAGCTTTGCTCCTCAACTAGCCAATCTCTGTATTTCTAGGGTTCCTGCTCTTATGCTTCCTCTGTGGCAGCTTCAAAACAACTCAATCCCGTAGAGTTGGGACAAACCCTCCATAGAATGAGGACAGTCAGCAGGAAATCAGTAATATGGATTTCCTCCTGTTGCAGAAGAAAGGTGGGGAGGAGAAGGACAGGGATGGTGAAAAGAATGGGGTGAGTGGAGAGAACCATACATGCCCAAATGGAAAAGGACAAAATCAGTAGGGAAAGAAATTTTATTTTCAAGCTTGTAAGAGAATATTACAAACAATGGAGAGTAAAAAAAGCCCAAACCCTAAAAACTATTTAAAAAGTACTTGACAGTGTCCCTTTAATATCCACAAATGATTCAGCCATTGTGCATTGAAAGAGAATGTTCCTGAAGAGCAACCAATACCTTCGAGGATATATCCCAGAGAAGGAGACTTATTAGAAGTGCTACACAGTCAGTCAGCAACTGTGCTCCCTCTTCAGACTAACTCTCTTTTGGATGATTGAATGGAATAGACTCTGTAATAAACTAACAGACTGGATGTGAAAGGATCAGCCTACAAGACTGAGTGAGACTGTTGCAAATTGAGCAGCAGAGATACAGACACTAAAAAAAAAATGTACATCTCTAATGCATGAGTGTCTGAATCAGCAAGGGAGCAGAATCCCACCAGAGATGGGTCAGCTTCTTGTGATTAGAGTAAAATGGAAGGAAATTAACCTGGAATGTCTGCATGGAAAATGATGTGTGTGGGTGGCAAGGTCTGGATGCTGGATTTGGGGTTATGAAGGCATGAATCACACCAGTACTTGTGCTTGAAACACCTGCGGAACGTTTGTACAAAATTTGCCAAAAATGCCTATACGTCAAATAAAGGTCATGGAGCGCCCTCCCCCCTCCCAGTTCTACCCTCACAAACCCCTTATCAGGAACATTATGAAAAAAACAGGCTTCTTGGTGAAATTTGGGTATGCCTGGATTTTGTTATGATTTTCTTAGTGAGATGATTCCATCTCTCTTCTGTAAATCAATACTGAAAAATCCCCAGCCATTTCACTTCAGGTATCCCATGGTAAATCAAACAAGGCTCCAGTGACTCATAAAACAAAACAACTCATAGCCCTGGTTAACTGGAGTCTGGAAAAAAACCCCACACCAAATATTTCATTCCCTTCCATGTTTTTATAAATCTCACACTAGGTGTGTGTTTGTGTGCGCGTGCGTGTGTGTACGGGGGCTGTGCACAGAGCGTTACCTATTCCAGGTAATAGGATTTGTAAAGACATGCTAAACCGTCTGTTCCTCTGCTTCCCCAGAACTCTGCCTACTCAGTTTGTAGTCTGTATTGCACTTGTTTTGTTGGTTTTTTGTGATTTGTGTTGTTATTTTTTTTTTCTTTTTTT
>VYXF01003274.1:541269-635135 GCA_013397295.1 Polioptila caerulea
TTTTTTTTTTTTTTTTTTTAAACAGGCTGGAAAACATTAACCTCTTTAGCATGAGTGTGCAGCTCTCCCTCCACCTGCTTTTTTCCTTAGCTGGCCAGGTGCCGCCTCTTATATCTTGTGCAGTTACTGAAAAAAGAAAAGGAGAGAAGAAAAAAAAAAGAAAAAAAGAAAAGGAAAGAGAAAGAAAAAGGCACACCATGCTCCTCTGCTTTATGAGTTCTTTGTCTCCTCCGCTTCGTGTTAAGGCCTCCTGAATTCCTCGGCTCAGACCGTCGTGACCCTCATGACGAGCTCTCTGTTACTACTAGACTGACTCCTCTGTTCGTGAGGCCTCAGGTGACTGAGTATATGCAGGATGGTATAAGCACAGTGGTGGTCAGAGAGGGTGCCAGTGGCATGGCCGGCAGCCCGTGCCCCGCTGTCGGCTGGAGCGGAGTTAGTGGCTGTACCACCAGTGGAGGACGAGTGGGTGGTTTGGGAGGAGGGGCGCTGATTTGTCCTGGTCCCTGTTTTTTGCTCCTCCATGTCCTTTGTTTTGTCATAGTTCAGCACTTTCCACTGCTGATTGACCGCCTGCCACCGTTTAAAAATCCGGTAAACCGAGGGCCCTTCATGTATTATAAGACCTGGAGGGAAGGTGGAAAGAAATAAACATAAAACACAAACAAAACTTTAGAAAGAACCATAAAACATCCCCAACATCTTCCCCCAGTTAGCTGGTTAAGCTCAGCTCTCCAGCCAATGCTTTCTCAAAGATAAATCCTGTATTTTAATTACCAACAAGCAGAGCACTGGTGCTCCTCCTCTGCTGGATCCCTTTTTTCACTGAATTAAAGGGATTACAGTTTTATCTCAGCCATCGATAAACGGATCGTAAATGGAGCACAGTGAGTTATGCTCTTACAGCAAAAGAGTGTCTGTTTACCAACAAATGCCCAAGGTTTATCTCTCACTGGGCTAATTTTGCATGCTGCATAGGCATGATTCACCCAGCTCAGGCGTGTGTTTGGAGGGGGTGTAACTGCAGCTGACGTGTCAGTGACGGCTGCTGCACCAGCGCCGTGTGTGCACAGCCCGTGTCTCTCCACACACACACAGCAGCAGAGCAGACACACATGTGGAGGCCAGAGGCATCAACTGAGTGAAAAAAGAGGTCTGTTTATACCCATAAGTGGTTTGTCATCCAAGGCAAAGTTTTGCTCATCTGCAGAGCAGGTACCTCATCGCACGTCATTGCCTGCTTTCAAGGGGGAGCTCAGCACGCTTGGCAGAAAGGGCAGAGGAGCTGCCCGTGTGTGCAGAGCGTGCAGGCAGTGCCTGTGTCCTGCTGCCCACCCTCACACAGGGCTGATGTCTGGGGATGGCTCTGGGCTGTAGGACACTGCACTGCTAATGGTCTCTGTGTTCCTAAGAGAAGGAGCAGCTCAGGCCCCTCAGTAACCCAGCAGTTATCTCATCTCCCAGCTGCCTCCATCATCCTCCCCACCCTTGCTTGAGGACTAAGGAATTAAATAATTTTAGTTGCTTGGACGATGACAGTACTTGAGTGTTAAGCTCTGCTATTATTATTGAAGTTGCCAGACTCTGGCTAGACCCTGTGGAAGCACTAAGTCTAGCAGTGGCTGCAACACAGATCTTCTCCACCGGGGATGGAGGAAGCTGCAATAACTCCTGTAGACTGGCTTAGCTGGCACATTGTAATACATCTCACAAGCTTTGCTAGAGAATGGGATTTATGTGAAATGAGGGGAATCTTCAGTGTTCCTGCTTTGCAGCCATCTGTCTCTTAGGAAAGTGCCTTTGTGTAACTGAAGCCAGACCAGCAGGCAGGACTGGGTGAGTTAGCACATGGATGGCTTCATTGTCCTTAATGATGAAGGTTTCACCTTTCTGGGTCAGGATCAAGATTATCAAAAACCTTTCTAAGAAGAGTAGCTCTCTTGCCTTCCTGTTGCAAGCAAAAAAAGAAGAACAAGACTCACAAGAATCAAACCCATGCCTAAACAAAGAGGCTGACTTGACCAACAACGTGTAGAGAGATGACAGGCACTACAGAATAAAGTGGTTTACAGCTATTCCAGATTAATCAAATGCTATAGCTTTACCCACCACCTACCTTTTCCAGATAGTTCTAGTTTCTGATGGCAGCTGGAGAAAACCTGTGCCACAGCAGACCCCAAAATACCTGAAGGTCATCTTACCCTTAGGGCTGATCTCCCTATTACTCACTGATGGGATGCAGCCACTTAGTTTATTAGAATCAGCATTTGATGTTAGAGAGTTTAAATCACTGCTTCAGTACAGATTGAGTTTCCAGCCTCCCTGGTTCTAAGCATAACCAGGAGCCCTGCTGACTTGATCACAGATTAGCTTCAGGGGGACTCACATTTATTGAAATGGGGTGCTGAGCCTGCTCACTGGCTGTAGAAGTAACTCCACTGGAGAGCTTATATGCACATCTGAATATTTTGGGGCAGGGAATGGTGTCGGGCACTACAGTACAAGAGAGCTCTACCCTCTGGTTCCCACAGGCCACTGAGATTGCACAGCTGTAACCCTGCAGTGCTGCTGGCTTTTTATAACCAAACCCCATGATGTCATAATAGAAAAATGTGGGGTTTCCTCCCTGCTTTGAAACATGGTTGAGAATTCTGACGTGGTCTGATCAAAGCATCACTTGCAGAAAGCAGGACTTAGGGAAAGCCTGCAGATCCAGTCAAGGAGATAGAGCTTTGAAGCATGCCTGACGTGGATCAGCCCATGACAAGGGACATTAGACATACATTTAAATGAGCTGTCTGATCAGTAATGAATGAAATTCCACTCTGATCAGTGTTTCTCAGTGTTTCTCAGAGACCACTTTAAGCCTGGGATAAAAGAGCCAAAATCAAATGTTTTCTCTTTGGCTGTAGCACATTCTCCATAGAACCAAATCCACTCTACAAAGTATTAAACACCGAGCCAGGATTGTAAATCTATTCTTAATTACCTTATCACAAATATTTAATGTGCAGCCTGATTCAAGAGGGCTGTTTATAAAATTCTTGTTTGTTTGCCTTCTAATTATAAATGTTTATGATCTTACGCAATTAACTGTGTGATGCTGATGGATGGGTTGCTGAGTCAACGGAGCAGCTGTTTTCTTAGATAGTTTCGGTTTCCAAA
Source organism: Polioptila caerulea (assembly GCA_013397295.1). Taxonomy (NCBI): domain Eukaryota; kingdom Metazoa; phylum Chordata; class Aves; order Passeriformes; family Certhiidae; genus Polioptila; species Polioptila caerulea. The sequence continues at coordinate 544,435 of VYXF01003274.1, forward strand.
TATTTATAAAAGTACAAAATAACTTGTTTTCATCTGTATTTACTGGGCTCTAAATTACTTATCGATTTTCCAGTGTCAAGCCCAGGAAGCCGAAAAATTAAGAAGGAACCAAGTGGAGGGGTGGGCATGGAAGTGGAAGTAACAGTGATTCATTTACAAGAGGAAGTGCCAAGAGTGAGCAAGAATCTATCAGTTAATATCAAGCTGAAGATGCTTAATGCTCTCATTGAAACAAATTTTGTCTGTCTCAGATAAATCAGGAGTGGAATGCCTACATTCAGCTCTGTGCATCCCTTAACAAAAACACCCCTCCCTCGAGAATAATTCTTTTTGACAGAAGTGAAACGTTCGATGTAAAGACCAGAATTCAGTGGAAAGTCCTTTAAGAAAGAAAGTATTCAACTTCAGGTGTCCATTTAGAAGCAATTATTCCATTAGCCAAATCCTCTGTGTGAGTGTGTAAGACTGCAAGTTGGTGTGAACTTCTCTCTTTGTACAGTCCTCAACACAGAAACATCTATATCAGAGTTTCAGATGGATTCTGGGATTGTCCTGATCCTTTTCTACTCCTTCCCATTTTATGTCATCCTCTTCTGCTTCACAAAATCTGTTCTCAGTGGATCCTCTGTAAAAACTCTTCAGAAGGAAAATTTCTGTGAGTTGTACATAAAACTTGTTAGTCCAGACTGTTGCTTGCTTCATGAAATCCCTAGTTTGTAGTGCTGGTGAAGGGAAACTCCCACAGAATGTGGGCACTCATGATGTGCTGCTCTCATTCCCATTTTCTCATGTAGAGACCTGGCTGGACCAGCATTGGATGAAATTCCTTGATCTGAAAATCGTTGAAAGCTGGACTCTCTTGGGATTAGATGAGACAGAGCTGCTTGTAAGAAAACTGCTCACGAGAAAGGTCCTCAGCCCAAGGGCCAGAAGGGCTGCTGGAAGAACACTGGCAGATGTAAAAAGGGAATTGTGTTTGTGTCTCTGGATGGGGAAGCAGTGATCAGCTGCTGTACCACCACCCTGTGAGATGAACCCAGGGGGTTGTAAGCCTCCAATTTAAAGTTAACTTTGGAGCAGCAGTTTCCCAGAAAAGACATGCAGTGAACTCCTGAACATGGTCAGCTTCTGCCACCAAGTGATTTTTTCCCCAGAACTTTCAGTCTCTAGTTAACCTTCCTCTTTCCTCTTCCCCATGCATTTTCTTGAAATAAAAAGGTGAATTTTGGGGCAGGAACTGTTTCACCTTTTTGCCAGTAAGAAAACCACCCAAACAGGGCTTCTGCTGACAGTGGGTAGCGCATCACCCCTGCACTGACACTCATATTATCTACAGGAGGAAAAATCATAGTCCCTTCCAGCCAGTTACCTTCTCAAAATGGCCCTGTCCTGTCACCTCTTGTTTCCACCTTCAGCAGGACTTTGCCTTTTTGTTTTTCTTTTCAAATGCAATTTCATCTCAGCCAGACAGCTGCCATGCTTCAGCCTGTTTCTATTGCTTTCATTATTGGGTGTCAGGGGAAGATTACGGCAGCTGTGATCAAAGCTTAATGTTTGCCTACACAGCAGTCATGACTCAGGCCAAGGTAAACTAAGCTCTCTGGGAGATAACACTTTATTTGCCAGGCTTTCTCTCTATTGACATCATTGCATACACATACCCTTCCCTCCCTTTCTGTGAATTCTTTAATCTTTTGTAACAATCTCAAATTTCTGCACTTTTGTTTCCAAAGCTCCACCAGCTCAGCCCTCACTTATCCTTTTGCCTTAATCTTATCCTATTTGCTCCATCTTTAGTCGCCTTTTATCTTGACCTAAGGACAGGAAAGTGGCTGATGACAGATGAGGAAAAGAGGGCCAGAAGGATTTGTTCCAGAAAATACAGGCTTGGAAAGGGGTACGTAGTATCTGGTACCCCTCACCATTGTGCCCAGGTCAGTTCCAGCTGAATATGACAAGTTCTCTGAACAGCCTGGCATACTTAGACGCTCCTGTGGCTGATACACAAGGCTGCAGAGCTGTGCTCTTCAGGAAATGGGGAAGAGGGTGAACCAAGGAGCAGGGAGAGGTAGTTCTGTAACTGAAAACAATGTCATGGCATCAATGTGACTCTGCACTCGGGCTGATTGGGAGGAGAGTTGTGAACCTCAGAGTTGACCAGGCTGGGAAGGAGGTAATGTCCTTCTTCTCCACAATCCTGTTCATCATCTCCAGAAGCTCTTCATTCCATCCCCATTTTTCTGCAAGTGAACTCTCCAGCAGGGTGCAGTCCCCAGACCAGAGAGGGGCAGAATCAGCACTGTAACACTCCACCTGCCTTTCGATTCCCTGATGAAATAAACTGGTATGTCACTGTCTTCAGCAGTGTGACTGTCTAGTCCACCTTGCATTTGGGATTCCAATTTCTCATTCCTAAGGGTAAAGCTTTGCACTTCTCTTTATTCAATTACATCTTGTTGATTCCTCCAATTTGCCAAGATAATTTCAAGTTTCAAATGCTGATCTGATCCTCCAAAATGCTTGCAGCTTTTCCAAGCTTGGTGTCATCTTTGAATTTTATAACAGCCCATCCTATTTAATTATCTAAGTCATAAATAAAAATATTGCAGAGAGCAGACTCCAAAAGACTCTCTACTTGAAATGTGTTTCCAGTTTACAGCACACCCCTGACAACTACTGGGAAAGCAGTTTCTCCATTGGCTGTATGCTACACCTGCATTATAGTTATTTAATCTAGAGCATGCTTCTCTGGTAGGAGAATGCAAAGGCAAAGCACCAAGAGCATTGCCCAAATCACAGCATATTAAACTAACAACTTCCTTCTTAGCCATTAGTACAATTACCCTTCCAAATTACATCTGGTTATACTCCTGTGCTCACCAACTGCTTAGCTAAAAAATATTCAGTATCTTTCTATGAATCAGTTAAGCTGATTTGCCCTTCATTTCCTTGATCCTCAGTGCCTACCTTCATTATCCGATGAAGATTATATTTAAAGCTAGGTACTCTGCATTTCCCCAGCTGCCTGGCACCTCCTGCATCCTCCTCAAGTCCCTGATGATGAAATGCTCATGGGTCAGCCACTGTTCCCGCAGCTTCCTCTGAAGTTCATTAGGACATGCTGACAAGGACAGAGCTATCTCATTTGAATATTTTTGAGGCTGTTCTTTTCTGATTCTGCCCTGGGCTCCTTTCTCCTCATTAAAATTATTTTAGTTAAGTTTTGAGGACTGAAACAAAGACAACATTTAACTATTTGGCCCTTTGTTATCAAATACTATTTGAACTCTTAGACTTGTTCTTCTTCACGTATGCTTATGGACCCAGTTCTTTTTGCCTTTTGAATCTCTGGATGGTCATCTTGGGGCTCAACTCTGACAGCTCCCCATGCCTGTGTGATTTCTAGAGACTTTTCATTAGTTGAAGGTTATTCTTTCTGCCTTTTGTGTGACTGCAGCTTCTGATTTTGGATCCTCAAAGAGTTCCTGATGCAGCCTCTGAGCTCTCTTCCCACGCTTCTGAGCTTCCCCCTGCACAGACACAGTTTGCTGCTGTGCCTTTAGTATCATCCCTTCTGGCAGCTGTGAGCTGTTCACAGCTCTTTTATCCTTCAGACTCTCTTCCCAAGGGACGCTCACTGCTCTGCTCCCCTGGGGCTGCTGCCGCTGCTTTTCTGGAGTCCCTTATCCTCACATCTTACTTTTCTTCAACTCTGGAATGCTTCCATTAAACAGCTGCTTCATGTACAAGATACTGATACATTCAAATTTTCAGGGAATCTTTGCTTTCTGGGGAAATCGAATAGGAAGAGTAGATTCCTTCATAACTGTCATTTCCACTCTCTGAAATATAATTTTTGTCCCCAGAATGTTTCAAGAGCTGAACAATCTACCCTGCATACAGGAGAAGTTCATAATGGTTAGCCTCGAACATGTGGTGCTGTGTTTTAGACATTCCTGGAAGCTGCAAGACACTGGACCACTGATCAGGATTTCTCTAGTCCACAAGACTTCTAGCAAAGGTCTGCTCTGAATAATGCTGGAACTGTACTAGGAGAGTGTGCAAAATTAGCAATTGCCAGCATTGAATGAGATAAAGTATAAATTGAAAATGTATTCATAATGATTGGAGCTCAAGTAAATGCTTAACATATGGAAAAATAATTAGCTGATTATAATCATGCATTTTCTAATCAATCATTCTCAATGCACATTTTTTTTTAATGTCTAAAGAACTGATTATGAATCATATTCATATTATGTATGAATCTGAACTGTGTTTTGGCTCAGCAGAACTGAGATGTCTGCATGGCTGGACTCCATTGAGTGCTGTTATCACTGGATAACATGGCCACCATGGAACCCATGGATCTGGGGAAGACAAAACACTCCTTCTTGTGCTAAGTGTGTTCACAGTAGTGAGGTTTCACTGTCACATGGCTTTCCCAGCAGTGGGATGCCATGCTTGGATTTCCAAGGCCACAGGGCCATGACTCCAGCAAAACTGAAATTGATCCCCTCACAGATGGATACCTCCATGGCCAGGGAGGAGCTCCCACCAGTGTACACAGAGGAGCTGTCCCCAGGCTTGAGGAAGTATTAGACATGGGTTTGGACTCTTCCATTTTGGGTCACTACAGCAAAAACAAGCTGGCCCATAACCTTCAACAGCTGACTAACCAGAAAACCTTGTGTTTGTTACAGCTCGTTTCTCCTTGTTCAAAGGCAGCTGTGCCTCAGAGCCTCCTCAGCCCCTGGTGGGCCAGGACTCCCCCCAAGTGCAGTGAAAGCCCTTCCCTGCTTCCTCCTCTCCATCTGGCAGAGCCACGGGAGCAGCAGATCCCATCCGGGCAGGTCATCATGCTGTGCCCCAAGCTCTCTGCAGCCATTAACACCCACCCCGGGGCACCAAGAGCCCGGCCAGGTGGGACATGGGTCCAGCGTGCTGCCACCTCAGAGAGTCCCCACAGCTGCTGCTCCACCAGGGGAGTGACCCTGGGCAGAGTGTGGGGGCTGGGGAGAGGAGGCAGCTCTTTTATTTCAGCTGGCAGTGCCTGCTGTGGCAGCTGGCAGCGTCCCTCCCCCAGGAAGCACTGTGATTACATGGATGTGGCTGAGCTACATGGCAAGAAACAATTTCCAGGCTGTGACACTGCAGCATGTCACGAGTTCATGTGACACAAGTAAGCAGCAGTGATTCCTGTGTGCATGGGATGCCACAGGTTCCTCTTGGAAGCGGGAGCTGTTCCCCCCCCAGACATGGCATTCGTAGCTGCGGGAGGAGGAAGGCTTTATCCAGCAGGGTGAATTGACTGGCAGGTAGGACTGCCTGTCATGGGGATTGTGGAGCTCATGGGAGCTGGGGGCAGGATGATGTAGGAGCATTTGGGGAGCTTTTATGGCTGCAAAGTAACGCATCTTCTCTGCAAGGTGCTGCCTCCATCCCAGGACAGCCCTGCTCATGTCCTCCACAACACGCGGGCTGGGCCCTGTAGGGCTGAGCTGGTAAGCCCCAAAATGAGGAAATGCTGGCAAAATTAGGGAGCTGAGGTGTCCAATGGAAACGAAATCTCAGTTCGTTCAGCACTCCCACATGGTTTGTTTGCAGTGGGAAAATAACACCAGCTGTCCTGCAGAGATGTGACAGAGGAGCTGGGCTGGCCCCTGGAGTTGCAGCAACACCATGGCCCGGGAGATGCCACTGTACTTCCAGCTGTAAACATACAAACTACCAACCACCACAACCTCCTCCTCCTGCACTGCCCAGACCAGTACTTTTTTACCTCTTGCCTCAAAACAGTGATAAAAACCACCCTAAACTAAAACAAGAAATAACAGTGAAAATAGGTAAAATGAAACCAAAGAAATCCTTGCTCAGGCAGTGGATAAAGCATAAACTGAAGTACTCCTATAAACTCAGCTGGCTGTGGACAGCTACAGCAAAGTGGATGTTGTGCCCTAAAGGGCTCTTGTACTCCTGTGGTATTTAATTCAGAGGGCACGATAAAGCAGAGGATTAAAGGGCAGTCTGTAGTTACGTAGGCAGCAATAAATGAGACTCTTCTTGGAAAAAGCAAGTAAATAAATAGAGATGGGAGCTCCACCAACAGAACAACCCCTTGCCTCTCCAGCACCATTCCCCACTCGTGAGTCTACCCATAACTGTGCCAGGACAGGAGGGATAGGGCTTGGAGGCAGTACTCATGTATCCTCTTGCTCTCCTAAAGTTTCCCCTCCTTGCTTTGTAGCTAGGACTCAGTAGAGCCTCTTGGAACCGTTTTTTTCCTCCAAATTTAAAATGGATATAACAGCAACACCCCACGTCTTGAAAAGGCTTTGTTCAAGAGGTAAAAGACACTCATTGTGTGCATGACAGGTAGTGCAAGGTCTTTAAAAGAAGGGACTAAATAGTAATTTCAAGCTAGTTTGAACAGAGCACTGGTCTCTAGGTGATTTTATGTGTCTTTTCTACCTTCAGATTTCCAGACATTCCCTACAGAAGTCCATGGAGTTGAATACTCATGGAGAGGAGAGAAAAAGCATATGGTTTCCACTTATTTCTGTTTACAAGATGGAAACCATGCCTCCAGATCTGGGTCTTGAACCTTCCTAGGACATAGCTAATGTTACTCTGACCAAAGCACTGCCTGTGCAGTCATGCTGATCCTCAGACATTCCAGGGACACTCCTTTAAAAGGAAAGCTGGACAACATCACTGTGCTGTGCACGGCTTGGGAATCTGCCTTCACACTTGCTTGGAGTGAGGCCTGGAAAAGTCACATTGTTCCCCAGAATGGAAGAACACGTGTATTTGCAGACAGGTTAAAATGTTTCATTTGGAATTGAATTTTTTTTAAATGTTGTATTCCAAATTCTGACACTGAATTTGAAATACTCAGCATGAGCAGTCATTTCTAAATGTTAAATCAAAATGCTTTGTTCAAGAATGATCAAAACATGACATCTGCTCATTGAAAGTAGAACTAATACCTCCCTCTCTCCTTTTATTAGAAAATTAAATTCTGTAAGGAAAACTGAGAATAGTTTCCCAATTTTTTTATTTTCTAACGGATGCAAGTCCTGTCTGAGCCAAATTCCTCCAGACTATTCCAGTCACCTAAGTGCTCTTTCACTAAGAGAAATATGAACCAATCAGGAGAGACACAAAGGTGAGTACAGATCACCCTTGCCATCCCTCAGGGTAAAGTAGGGCACACGGGCTAAATTAACAGACCTGAGATGCCTCTGATGTCACACGCTGGCATGTGCATTGTGATTGCAAACCCAGGATTTCTGTTTGGATTCCCAAAAACCTTGATGCTAGGGTGCTGCAGCCTCTCTCTGCTCCTTGAGGACGTGCCTGCAGGTCTCACCCCACCCTCTCCCCTGCAAAGGTCATCACCTCTCCCACAGAGGCACTATTCAAAATCAACGAAGGTGGTGGAAGCCAAGAGGACAAGGGTCTGATATTTCTGATCTGTTACTAGCTAGGATCTCTAAGAAGGCAAAACATGTTCCTTTCTTCTCTGCATATACAAGGGTCTTCCACCAGAGCTGAAGACCTTTATGGCTGCAATATCCAGGTAAGTGAATGCTGATAGAGGCTAAGGGGCAGGTAAGGGTTTACCTGCACCTATGGGATCTGCCAGTGCTGAACTCACAAGTATGAGAGCAGTGAAAGGAGCTGAGCATGGCTAAACCTGCAGCAAAGGTCTGGAGAAGAGCCTTGGAGAACACAGAAGGGTTCTTGATGAGGCTGTGGCTGAGCAGAGTGAATTGCCCCACCAGGCATAGTATGGATATTGTGGATCCAGCTCTCCCATGGGGCAGAGGGGCTCAGGCTGTGGCTGTCGTTCGTGGGTCTTGGTGCAGGAAGAAAAGCACCGCCTCAGGAAGTAACATTCAGAAAGAATTAAGTTTAGCAACTTAGCCCATGGGCCTGTCTGCAATATTCTTCATTACAGCCTGTTGTATCTGGGTTGAAAGATGGCTCTGCTGGTAGGTAGCCATTATCAGTCTAACAGGTGATCCCAGAGCTTGATTAATATGGTTTTATATTAATCTCTTCTTACCTCTGCTTCTGGCTCCCCACTTATCTGGGGACACACCAAAAGCAGCCTCACCCCCTATGCATGGGGGGACGACCCTCCTGTGAGCTCATCGTCGACCATGGAGCTGAATTCTCTTACCACAGCCACAACAGCCTGCCATGGACCACAGCTTCCACCTCCAGGAGTAATGTGTCTGTGGGGATGCAGGCTGTAGTAGGAGGAGTGATGGGACAGAAGGCAGTTGGAAAAACACAGCCTGGCACAGAACAGAGGACTTTTTTCATCCCTTACTCGATAGCACAATTTGTGCAGCTGGCATGGGAGATCCTACCAGCTGCCTACAGGGAATTTCCTGCTGTAGTGTAGAGGTTATGACAGGCAGGTGAGTGCTCCTGCCTCTGCCCACATACGGAAACTTAACCCAGGGACACCAGGAACTTGATTTTGTCAAGGTGTTTAGTGACAGGAAAGCACCATTCTCATTGTAATGTATCACACTTGAAAGCACAAGATGCAGTTCAAAAGGCAAAACAATTTCTTTTTTCCCTCAAAAAATGTTAATTATCTTGCCCTCATTAAATGCTAAACACATTGATCCACTGGAGCAGAGAGCACCATATGGTTCTTCACGATAAAATACACCTCTGGAGCCCTGTTACAGCAGTGGGACCCTGCTGGAGATGGATATGGGGAAGGAGCGTGGAGCTGAACGCACACGTGTGAAAGCCCAGGTGCTGCTCAAATTGAGCTGGAAGCCAAGTTCCTTCCCTGCAAAGAGGGAGAGGGTTGAGAGCCAGGTCCAAAGCTGTGTCTGTTTGCTCAGTGGTGACGTGCTGGCTCTGGGGAGAGTGGCTGGAGCTGCGCTGGAGTCCTGTGGGCACACAGAGCCCCTGCAGCCCTGCCCACTGGGAGTACAGAACGAACACGTCCCAGCTGCCCCTCTGCTCTCTTATGGAACAATCAATGCAACAGTGGATAAAAATAGGTCCCTTCTTTCAGGGGCAGAGGGGTGGCTTGTCTCGATTTTGCCGAGCATCCACTGTTCCTGGATAACAGCCAAGGAATTGGTGGTCAGATGAGCTTTGCAGAGCTGCTTCTCCTGATGCTGGCCCAGCTACAGGGCCCACAATGATTGCTCCCCAGGAGAGACCCTGCGCAGCTGGATCCAGAGCCCCATAACATGCCCTGTGGGGACTGTTCCTGTCCACACAACCTCTGTACAGCTGATAGATCAATGATTTGCTCAGTGGTTTTCAAAGCATGCACATTGTGGCTGAATGTGTCCAAAGCGGGGTTTATGATGAAGAAAAGGTGACTTTGCTGCCTAGCTTTATCCCAACTGCCTGCTCTGAAGGGAGGACATGGATCTGGCCACTTCAATTAGCTCCTGATAGCTCCAGTTTACACACAAATTGGGTAAGAAGTGCACGAACAGCACAGCAAACAGCACAGCAAGCAGGGCATCAAGTTGAAAGGCACAGAAAATGTCTGGATATTCTCAGAGATCTCTTCCAGGTATGCCAAAGCCACACACATTTGCTGTGTGGGCTGCTGTCAGGTCTCTCCTCCAAAGACATTTGCTGAACTTCTCTGCCTTGTGCTCTATCTTTAGGGTGTCATCGAGCCAACATGTGGGTTTGGTGCTTCCTCAAAACGGATTCCCTACCATGGTAGTGATTATTCCAGCTTTGTACTTTGGGGGACTGTGTAGACCTGAATGAAAACATCTGCTTTCCTTTTGAGAATGGGATTGATACAGATGAAGACCAAGACCCTGAAGACACCTCATTTCTCAGTTTCTTTTTTATTTTGTTATGACTTTGACTCCTAAAACCCTTGAATGCTGAGGGCCCAAGTGACTTGGCTAGACAACACCCTGAGGCAAACTCAGACCAGCATTTCCTCTAGAAAGCAAAGCTCATTTAAAACAAAACCCCATTAGTCTTGGCAGGAAGCTCGAATTGTCACTTTTTCAAGGAAGCTCCATTAATTACTGCTCCCACTTCACTATGAAAGATCAAATGCTGTGGATCAGTTTTAATTGGCTATTGATTTCTTATGTTATTACCTATGGTTGTGCTGAGATGCTGTCAGATGTACTGGATGCTTTTGATTATTCTTTCTGGCAGCTGGGATTAAAAACAGCAGGCAGACATTTCCTGATCTGTAATGGATTGCCACAGTGTGCCAACAAGAATCTTCGGCTGGATGAATGGTCCTGCTCTGCCTATCTTGTGCTGCTGAGCTGCAGTGCAGTTTTGAAGGCAAATACCATCAGGGACTAACCAGGGAAAGAGTGGGAAAAGCTTCAAAGAGCACGAGGATTTAGTGCTAGCAGAAGTGCACTGCTGTCAGCACCAAGGCAGGGTGAGCCAGGGAGCAGGAACCTGGGCACGGACAAAGCAGAAGTGCCCATTAGTCAGTGATCCAAGGAGAGGCAGGTAAGATTACATTTGCATTTCTAGGGATAACCCCCCAGCACACCAACCTGAGGGGTGCCCCTGTGTGATCCCAAGCAGGCCAGCACACACAAATCATATTGCCACAGCCCTGCACACACAGCCTGCTAATGGCCCTCCTGGGACACGCTTCTCCTCAGAGCCCATCTGGGGATGCCTGAGCCTACTCTGTGACATGCTCTCATTAGCTGGCACAGTTCCTCCTTGTTTAACAGGAGATGCTTTCCTGTCCTCCTGACCCCAAATGACACCTTATTCTACAAATGTCGACTTCCCCTAATTGCACCTTGACAGAGAGAGAGGCAAACCCCTCCTTTCCCCTCCAAGGACTGTCATTTAATTAACAGGCAGGTATCTCTCAGGATTTACAGCCCAGCTCTAAGCTGCTATTCTCTCTACTAAGTAACTGAGGCCTGTGAAGGCTCATTCCATTTATCAGTGCGTTTTGATAACCGCATTTCTGCTAATCTCTCGCTATGCAGGAGATTTACCTCTTGGATTTGCCTCTCATGGACCATGGAGAGGGCAGTTAATCAAATGAACAGTCCCCATCTCACTTCTCATTCCCTTCCTGGTTCCTGATCTCAGATGTCTGTGTTGTAGGTGACTTCACAGCAGAGCAATACCTATGCTGGCACCATCACCAGTTTCTAGTTCAATCCAACTCTCATATCTGTCCCACAGACATGACCAGAGACAGCACAGATGAAAGAGAGATCAGAATCAAAGACATCGAGGCTGGCTGGATATCAAGAAGCATTTAATTTGTTCCTCCTTCACAAACTGGGATCATCTCTCTGCAACCTGTTCTTGACATATGTTTTCTAACAGGTTCTTTAAAAAAAATCCAGTACTGGAGGTTCCCACAAATCCCAAGCAATTTTTTCCAGTGCTTCTTGCCCTCCTGTTAGATGTCTGAGAGCAAGGGGGAGAACAGTGTTGAAAGGCCATCTTGCACATCTTGCCCAGATGGACACAGCTTCTGGTGCTTGGGGCCATACCATCTGTCCCACTGGTCATGAGGAGCAGACTGGTTTTACTTTGGTTGCAGTTTTCATTTTCATCATGGGTGAAGAGATAATGGTTCCTGTCCCTTCCAACTTCTGTTTTTGTTTTTGTGGGGCATGCTAGGATAGAAAATTCCAAAGAAAACTAGTGTATTACTGAAGGTTAGTGACTGAGGGTCAAATCCAGACCCCTGGGTTTTGTTCCATGGATCAATAGTCTCTGAGTACACAGACATATTTTGAGAGTTCAGCTTGGAGATGATCTGACCATTTCAGAACAAATGAGGATAACAACAACCAAATGATCTGTGCTGAGAGAGCTATATGTGCAAGGAAGCACTTATGCCCTCGCCTTTGACTCCACACTGGGAAGATCAATGCTGCCACAGGATTGCCCATGCAAATTGCCACAGATATCTCTATTTTGGCAAATTGCTACCTAAATCCCTTTCTGACTTGGTAGAGAGGAGATCACACAAAACAGCTGGGCAGTTGCTGACTGCCTGTCTGATTTTAGTCACACCTCTGCAGAGCTGGTGACTTCTCCAGCTTTGAGACTCCACTGTGCCAGAGGAAGTGTCCTGCTGAGCACCTCCAGTGACAGGGTGTATAAACTTGGCCTCCTGGACAAGTCACTGGCTACCCAATGAATGTGAGACATCCAAGTACAATTTGTGCAAACTGGCAAGAACTAGAGAGGAGCTCTGTTTCAGCACATCTGCTCTTCAGTAAGTACCTTGTCTTTTAAACCTCTGCTCCTCGGCTAGTGAAAGAAAAACTCGGGGGTCAAGCTGGAGGAGGAAACAACTGGAATTCATACAATTATTGTAGGACCTATGGTATCACATTCTGCTAGGTAAGGCTGCCCAGCCTGTTACAAAAAAAAAATAAAAAAAGTACAAACAGCAACTTATATTAGCTGGAAAAAACAAGTGTGGTAGAATTGAATGCACCTAATGCCCTGCCCTTTCCCCATGACTGAGCATTTCTTAGTTCCTAAATCCTTCCTACCCACACAGGCTAGGTAACAAAAGAGGAAAAGGGCTCTACTGCAGAGGAGGAGACACTGAATTGCACAGACAACAGTTCAGTGTTTCAAGATCCATTGCCACTGTAATTATCCATGAGACATTTTATCCTGAACTTGCAGAAGATCCAGGGATAAGTAACAAGAGGCTTTGGACCATGCTGGCAGTCAGGAGCAGAACTTTCAATCCTAGAGCTGCCTTTGACCATCTGTGATCAAAATATCCTGCATGAGGCAGCAAGGTTTGGAAGAAGAATGAAGAGAGGGAGAAAAGCGGTTCCACAGTGAGGAACTCACTGCAAGCCTTCTAGGGAGACATTGCTGCATCCATCACAGTTGCACAAAATTAAAATGAATGAGGAATTCACCTCAGTTGCAGTGCTCATAGAATGGGTTGGGTTGGAAGGGACCTTAAAGATCATCCCATTCCAACCTGCCTGCCTTGGGCAGGGACACCTCCCACCACTCCAGGTTGCTCACTGCTCCATCCAGTGTGGCCTTGAATACTTCCAGGGATCAAGCACCCACAACTTCTCTGGGCAACCTGCTCCAGTGCCTCACCACCCTCACAGTAAAGTATTTCTTGCTAATATCTAACCCTACTCTCTTTCAAATTAAAGCCATGACCTGTGTCCCATCACTACGTGCCCATGCCCTAAGTCCCTCTCCAGCTCTCTTGCAGGCCCCTTAATGCACTGGAAAGCTGTATCACCAGACCCTTCTCTTCTCCAGGCTGAACAACGCCAACACTCTCAGCTTGTGCTCATAGGAAAGAATTCCCTTTGAGCAGTCCCTTCCCCTGGCCTGACCTGGCCTTGCCTCTCAGTGGGGACAGACCAGCCTTTTGGCTAGTGCTAGTGCAGCCCCCCGAAATCTGCAGGGCTGAGAAGTCACTCAGAAAAGAGAGATAACCACATCAACAGCCAGGGAGTCACAGCTCTGGCTGAAGCCCTCATTTGTCACCAAGATTGAACTGGGCAGAGGAGGAGAAGGTGGGGAGGAGAGTGAACACACGCTCTCAGCTTGTACTGCTCAGAGCTTGTCTCTCCACTGCTGAGCTGGGAGCAGCAGCAGCAGCAACAGCTGGGATTGCAAAGAGCAAGGATGCACTATACAATCAAGTTTTACACTGCAGGGGGGCAGGGGCAGAGGGCTGGCAGCATGCACATAGGAGCTTTTCTACAGGAATGGAGACAGAGCTCACGTGCTCCAGAACATCCCCTCTCCTGGGTGAGCATGGGTGGGCTGCCTGGCAGCACAGGCAGACGTGCTGCACACAGCCCAAGTGGAGCCAGCTCTGGGTAGCTGCTGAGTGCTGGGCAAGAGAACCCACGTACAGACATGTTAACTCACTGCATCTGTAATGCTTCCCACTGGCTTTTGAGTTTGTGGGAAAGCCAGCATGCCTGGCACCCCAGGACTGCCAGCTGTGCAGGGAGGAACAGGAGACAAGGGGATGCCCCAAGTCACGACTCTGAAATGTTCCTGGAAATGGGATGTCTGCTTGTTCTTTGGCTGGAAAAAAAAAATCAAACTCCAGCTTAGGGCATTATGCTTAATGGTGACATCAGTGGAGATGCAAATAAACTTATTTTTCCCTCAGAGAAGGCAGAAAAGAGAAATAGAGGCCAAATCCCTAGAAAAATTAACCAAAACAAAAAAAGAAACAAAGAAAAGAACGTAAAATCAGATCTGTCTGCCGAGTTACCCTTCAGTTCAAGGTTGGCATGGTTTGTTCTCAGCTATGTGGGAAGATTTAGCTCCTATTAACAGATGAGATAATCAGTTCCCCTCAGCTCTTGAAGCTTTATCAAAGCCAGTTAATCATGTTACTGATGTGTGCCCAGGCCAGAGCTCTCCACTTCTGTCCCCTGCCAACAAGGCAACAATGCACAGGGAAAATTTTTTTCCACTTTGAATTCCATCAGCAAGAGGACATCACCTATTGCGCCTGTTGTGCCAACATACGGGTCCTGCCCATCTCTCTTTAACCCCCTTTGCCACACTTTGTTCCTGGGGAGATGTGGTAGCTCCACCAGCATCTCATGAAGGAGCAGGATGATCTCTACAGGCCAAGCTCACATCTCATTGCCAGCACAGTGGTGGCAACAGTGTGAGGAACTGTCCTCAGTCTTGGCAGGCCCAAGTCCTGTGCTGGAAGGCTGCTGAGGCCAAGAGCCATTTGAACCTGGACACCAGGGTGTGCAGTCCAGACTTCTGTCCCTGCCACTGGGTTTGTTTTACTTCTGCACCCAAATTCCACCAGTTGCTGCTCTGTCCTGCTTCTCCTGAGGGCTGGAACGGGGGCTGTTCTTCCCTCTGGAATGGCTCTATCCGCACATACGCATATCCACCAAGTCAAGAGGACTGCCTTTTCCCACTGAGATTGGGAGGGCTTCTGCTAACTTCATAACAGTGATAGCAGGACCCAGACATGAAGAGCTCTCTGGTTGCTTTTTTGCTTCCTGTCAGGGTCATTGAACTGACAAGTTATCTTGTGGCCTGTGCTTGGGTGGACACTGCTCAGGGACACATTTGGATGTGGCCAGCATTCACCAGAGTGTTTCAGGAGCTGTTGCAGGTATTGGCAGCTGTGTCCCTCCATCCTGCAGACCTGCACTGGTCCCAGGGAGACTCTACAGGGGTCAGGCTGCCAGCAGCTGCTGTGCTCTCCAGGCTTGTGCAGTGTGAGTGAGGCAGCTGCATCCTAAAGAGCTGCTCTGTACAGCAGCTTGACAAGGACACACAATGCAGCTCCAAGGTGGGCCAAAGAAGGAGAAGCCCCTCCTGCCCAGCAGAGAGACTGGGCTGGAGAGCCAAGGAGCTGCATGTGGAGAGATCCTGCCATGCCTGGTGTGGGGCAGTCCCTAAATTAGCTATTCCAGGAGGAAAGGAGTTTCTCTAAAGCCTTACATTACCCAGCCTCCCCTAAACCTCCCCACCCCCTTCTTGCTCTGAAGAGACATCTTTTTCTCTCTGGCATTTTTGCTGGTCCCTCTGCCACCTCGGCCAAGGAAACACTCTGGGGCCACCCAGATGAGCTGAGAGAACAGTGAAATATGGGCCATAAAAGCAAAGAGGAGGAAAAGCTGTGGACACTCAATCCAAGCCAGACTGTACGGGCCGCCTCCCCACACCATGTCCCATTCACAGGTGAGTGGGCGTGCGGCCGCGGCCGCGCTGTGAGGGACGATCACCCACCTATACAGACAATGTCCATGAAGCCATACATTCCATAGCAGATCTGGAAGAGCAGGTCCTGGCGCTGCCACTTGGCTGAAGGACTGAAGGTTGACCAGATGAGCCACGAGATACTGGCGATGAGGAAGAGGGAACCCAGGATGGCCGCTGCTATCTGAACCTTCTCAATGACTGTCAGAGAGATGGCCTGCCACTGTACAGGGAGGGGACAAGAGGGAAGGAGGGAGGACAGAAGAGAAGAGATTAGTTACTTGGAGCATATCACTGTTTTACCATTGTGGTGGCTTTGGAGATCTCAAAGAGCACCTAAAGGCATAGGTGCTTTTACCCCATCCACATCTGGGATGGAGCATGGCAGCTGTTCAATAGTGCATTGCCTTGGGTTTCTTGACAGCAGTGCTGGAGAGGCAATTGAAAGGAATCCTGCAACTCACCAGGAAAGCACAGCAACCTGAGTGAGGCAGGATGGATGAGGGCAAAACACCAAAAATTACATCCCCATGACAGTAGATCGGTGATGGCCATCACAAACCAGTCCAGTTGTTCCCTCAAATAGAGGCCAGGCAACATCCTCAGCCAGTGCATCCCAGTACCAAAAGAGTAAGTATCTCAAAGAACCAAGCTTTCTTTTGAAAGCCTCACACAAGCTGGCTCTGTGCCACTTTGTGAGATC
Organism: Polioptila caerulea; assembly: GCA_013397295.1. NCBI lineage: Eukaryota > Metazoa > Chordata > Aves > Passeriformes > Certhiidae > Polioptila > Polioptila caerulea. The sequence continues at coordinate 560,852 of VYXF01003274.1, forward strand.
TGACATGATAACAGCCCTAGGTAGGATCTCAGAGTGGCAATGCACATCCTACAGAACTTGCTACAAAGAAAACAATTTGTTGTGGTCAGGATACCCTGCCTTTAGATTATGACATATTCAGCCAGTGTTCCAAGGTAAACATCAATGCTGCTTCCTCAGAAAAAGAAAAAAATAGAAATAACTCCTCCAAATCCATTCATTTTGTCAAATAGCTTTGTATAAGCTACGTTATAAATATCCTAAGCCTGGACTCCTCTCTGTCATCCAGCATAAAACCTCCCCACTCAGATTTACACTGCTGAGAAAACTGTCCTATAAAACCAAGAGCAGAGATTGGTGTCTTTAACAAGACTTGGGCATGTGGTCCATAGCATCTCCTGCAAATCAAAAATCAAGTGTGTAAACAGGCTGAGGAGAGACAGATTTTCCTGGCATTGAAGTATATAGGCCACCTCTAGCTGTGAGATACATGCCCTTGAAATCACAGTGGGACTGGCACGAGGATAAACAAAGATGGACTTCAACCTCCTGCAGGTACAGAGGATTCAGAGGAGTTGAAAATCTTCAGCCTAGATTCAGCCCAAATTCAGTGTCCCTGTGAAGTGACAGTCTTGTGTTATCTTAGTGCCCTGCAAGTTTGTCAAACATATCCTAGGACAGCAGGATCACCCAGCAAGCCTTGTCCCATCCTTCTGCAGTGCAAGAAGGAAGTTCAAGTACTGGATACCTCTGTAATGCCCAGGCCAGCCAGGAGTTAGCAATGTTTTTGCAAGGACTTTTGAACCCTGACTGAAGAGCGAGAAGAACAAGAAATGGCTTGTGCTGCTACAGGCACTGCTACCAGTCCACCGACCAAACCCTGAACTGAATGCACTCCCCTGGGAAGGGCTGCATTTGGAGAGGAACAAACGAGAGCCTCAGCCAGACGCTAAGGTCTGCAGGCTGCAGCTGAAGGAGATTCCTCTGCCTCTGCCAGCCTTGCTCCTTGGCTTACACCCTGCAAGGGCAGAGAGCCCTCAAATTGTCTACCATGGATGTGCAGCATCAGTGAGATGGGCAGTACCAGCTTATTTGGTAGCTGGCCACAGAAACGGCCACAGAGCTGCTGAGCAGAGAGAGAGCTTGTTCCCCACTGAAGCAGGACTGGGCTCAGCTAAACCCAGTCTCCTGCCTAGGCTCAGCTACTCCAGTCCCCTTCCTGCCATCTGCCCCAGCAGCTGACTCAGCCAAAGGCAAACATCTAGCAGTGGGGACACTCAGTAATCTTTTCAACAGACTATTCCCACTCTGCCACAGCCCGAGCTGCTCCATGCCTCCACTAAACCCATTTGGCCCCTTTGTGCCACTGAGGAGGTCACACACTGAACAGCCTGGAAGTCCCAATGCTGCAGGGGGACTGGAGTCCGCAGGAGAGGCACAATGGTGCAACTCCCCTCCTGACAGAGCAGAGCAAAGGCCACCCAGCACCTATCACAAATCTGGCTTCTGAGGGTGGGATAAGCAGCTCTGCCATCCTCCCATCAGCTTTTCAGCTTTGTTCTCAACAGCACCATAAGCCATTGCAGGACAAATTTGCAAGTAATGCCATTAGCCCAGAGCTCCAGGACTGAATTCACGTGCTGAGGAGGGAGCTTGGCCATGTGTGTGGGGTTGCAGTTTCGCCCCTGCAGCTTTCCCTAGCCCTCATCTCCCCTTCCACTGCCTGTGGCTGATGCAGGGGGAATGGGAGTGCTGGGAGCACAGCCTGGTGCTGCGTGTGAAGGCTTCACTGCAGGCCCCTCACGCTGACCCATGTGCGCCTGTGCCAGCCAAATCATTCTGCATCATTTCTCTCTCTTGAGGAGGTAATGGACTGGCTCCTCACCATCTGCCTGGCACACTGCAAGGCCTCTGGTAGCAACAGGTCCTTCCAAGGTAGCAATTAGAGATGAAGGTAAGAGAAGAAGGAAGTTTCCTACAACCAGAAGCTATGTACAACCACCACCATGGCATTGCAGAGAAAGGGAGGCTTAGGTGTAGCACTAAATACACTGTCAAAGGGGATGGGGCTCAGAGAACAGAAGAGTTACACCTGAGTGCAAACTTCAAACCCCTTCCTGGCTTGGAACAGAGAGGCTGAAACACTGGCAGGGACAGTGCCTGACTCTGCTCAGCTGGCAGCGGCTGCTGGGAAGTTCACTGTGGTGATAAGGAAGAGCCTGGAGCCTGTCAGCTGTGCCAGGGGGTAGGAGGCTCTCCCCCTGTATCTGGCACTAAGTGACAGTGACACACACAGCAGCACTCCTGACTCTGTTCAGAAGGTGGCACTGGGGTGTGATTACCATCTGGCAAGGAGGTAAATGGGTCAAAGCTGAACATTGGGGAACACAGCCAGCTTGCAGAAGAATTTAATATTTTCCAGTAAAAAGAAGAAGGAAGTAATAAATACTGTATTTTCTCTCTGGCAACCCTGAGAACTGCAATTTAGTGTCCCACATTTAGCTTGAGCCACTAATAACTAGAGTCATTATTTTTCATCTTTTAATTCCATTTTGCTACACATCTTGGTGTATGAGAGAAAAGACTGTAGTGTGAGGCAGAAGATAGAGTCTGTTACCTCCTTGAGTGCTCAGACAGAAAGGTCCAAGAGCTGCTCAGAGGTGGAATGAGCTGATGAATTTCAGCTGCAGGAGCTGGGCTTGATGTGTCCCTGCACTGGTAGCCTTAGGAGCTCACCTCAATCACAGCACTGTGTCTTTCAGATTTCAGCCCTGAAACCTTTTCCCCTTTTCCTAAGCCCTCCACACCCTCATTATAGCCATCAGACCAGAGATTTGGCAGGTGACCCCATCATCCTTGGGTCACCACTAGAGCTGCAAAGAGAGGTCTCAGCAACTCTGGAGTCCCTTTACTGCCACATCTGAAACCCCCAAAGCTCTTTGTCTGAAAGCCTGGCAGCAGACACAGCCCCCTCCCTCCAAATCTCCAGCTCAAATGTTCAAGATCTAGCAAGATCACAGTGTCAAGCAATCCTACCTTGTAGGGAGAGACCTAAAGCTGAGCCCTTCTTCCCTCAGCTGATAATGACTCGAGCTCCTGGTAGCCACTGAGCTGCACTGAAGTGCACCTTTAACAACTCAGCTCACCCAGGCTGTCAGTCAGGGACATGACCTTTAGGCAGGTAGAAAGCTCTACAGATGCTCTGCCAGTGCTGAACAGGGCAGAACTAAGGAGTTGGTGGTACCAAAAAGCTTTAAAGGCTCCTGCAGGATAACAGGATCAGCTTTGTAAGCTCCAGAGTCACAATGGCTTCAGAGCATGCCCAAGCAGCTCTCTGTGATGGTCTGCCACCTGCACTGGGAAAGTGCTCCAATTCTCCAAACCACTCTGGAGAACCTGTCTGGAGCTGTTTGTCTGTCCTCTGCTATCACCCCCCTGGGCCAAGTGCTTTGGCACACCACCCATGTCCACAGGTACAAAACACTATCTCACACCAATTTCCCCAACTTTCCCCATTTTGCCCAAATGACAAAGCTCTGCAACCCAGATGCCTCAGAAAGGGCTTCTTAGGAGCTCAGGTCTGACACTCATGATGACTTTAGTCAGGGTCCAAGCTGGGGCTGGTGTCTTCAAGTCATGTCACTCGTTCTCTTGCACTGTTTCATAACCTGCAAGTTGTACTTGACACAAACCTGTTTCCCTGTTTGCTTCAGTGCTTCTGCTTAGAGGCTTGTAAGTGAAAACCTGCTAATGTAACACAGATGAATAATGTCATTACTATAGTATTCAAGGCTGGATCTGTATTTCCCTTTCTTTGGCACCTGCAGTCTACAAAGGTTCCCAAGCACCAGCATGAATATATCCAAGGCACATATTGCTGGCAGAAGATGTCTGTGTCTTACTGCAGCAGCTTGCAAAGAAGTCTCATTTGCTGGAAAAGCCTTCCTGCACTCCCCTGAGAGCTCCTCCATGCCTGCCTCAGGCAGTTCAGTTTATTTTTATTGCTGTATCTGACACGTCCCCTTAATACACATCATTAACATCCTGAGCTGTGCTAGTCAGCAATTTAATTCTCAGACCCAGGGTCACAAGCAAGAGGAGGTTTTTCCTAGAAGGTTGGAGAGGATCATTTGCAGCACTGCTTAGGTGTGGCTCGCCCCTTGCTGCTGTCCCAAGACCCTGGCCATCCTCCTCAATTATCTTCTGGAGAATGGCTTGTTTTTTTTAATAAATTCGCTGAGCAAAATCAGGCCACTGCTGTGGCACAGCTTCCATGCTGTACACTTACAGATGCTGTGGCTTATTCAATACTAGAAAAGCAGCAAAGAGGAGGGAGGGCCCAATAGGGCCATGTAATGGAAATGTGCAATGATTAAAACCCCCCTCCTCCATGTGCCACAGCATCTGGTAAGACTCAGGCTACAGCACTGGCATCCTGGAAAACCCCCATTATAACACACAGGCCCTGAAGTCTCTCTTGTAGTGACTGCACCCACTGCTTGCAGGCTGCAGCTGAAGCTCAGCAGGGACCAGCAAAGCTCATGCTCAATTCAACTGATTCATCAGGCTGGGACAGCCAGGAGACATCAGTAAACTTGCCTCAAGCGTTTTAGCTCAGGATCTCAGGCTGAAGTTCAAATATCCTGTGAGCTCAGCCATTCTTGCAGATGTGAGTGTCCTGATGAAGTAGCCATGTAAAGCACTCATCAGCTCCTAAAAGATCATCACCATAGACAAAATGGAGCCAGAGGAGAACAGAGACCGATCCCAACCCCAGCACTGGATAATTGGGGATCTTTGGAGCTGAAAGAGCTCGCAATGCAGGAAGAGTCAGAGATAACAGTAAATCAGAGTTGAACTCCTTCAGACTGCAGACAGTTGTTGGGAAGATTGGTTCAAACAGATTTTCTCTTTGCTAAAATCAGAGCATCAGAGTGGATGCTGCTCAAGACTGACTACAAAGGAGGTGTATAGATAAAATACACTTCAGAGGCCCATTGAGGCAGATACCTATTCCAGTGTGTATCAGTGCCAGGGTGCAGACAGTGCTATCAGTGCTTCTAAACCCCTGTACCTTCAGAGTCTTTTTTAAATCATGGACTTCACACAAGTATTGCTGTGGAAGGAAGCATTTAAAGTGTCCAGGCCCATGATTCCTGTCTTGGGGACTGGCAAACAGGAGAGCAGGAGAATGGATTGGTGGATGACTGGCTGGCTGGCTGGCTGGATGGATCAAAGCTCTGGATTTCCTGGTTGCTCACAGCTGATGGACTATTTTTGCTCATTTGCTGCCCGACTGCTCTTTGGCAGGACAGCTGCATTGTTGTCCAACAACTTTAATCCCCCAGTCTCAGCAGGTTTGCAGTGTTGTTCTTTAAGACCTTTGCTCTTAAATGCCTGCAATCCAGGGAGTGGGGAGGGTTAATTTATAGAGATTAATTCTGCCAAAATAGAAGACTAAAGGTCTCTCTCTGGTATGAAACATCATAATAGCCTGGAGGCTGGAAGGAGCCTGTGTTAATTATGCATGAACTCAGCTGTAACTTTTCTGCCCACACCATGAGTCTCCAGACACATCTGGCCCATGCTGTGCTTCTAAGCACTCCAAAAAATATGCAGCAGATGTCAAAATGGGCAGAGAAACATGCAGGTCCCAGGGAACATGTGGGTGTTGGATGTGCTGCTCTGCTCGGACCAATTGGACATGCTTCAGGGAGCCCAGGGTCTGCCAGCTGCCTGGATTTGGCTTCCCAGCAGTCCATCAGATGACAGGACACAGGAGGAAGGTAGGCCACATTGCTGGTTAGAATCTAGCCAGGCTCAGAGCATCACCCAAACAGGTTATATTTGCCAAGGACGTGAGACGTGTGTGGTCCTTGCCTGTATTGGTTGGTCTGGAAAAAACAGATGACCATGACTTCCTACAGCATTTGCCCTCCAAAAACTGTGCTTGAGAAATTCAGAGATTTCTTGTAAGAATAAAGCTGGGCCCAAATTCCAGCAGACCCTGAGAAGAAAGGTCAGGGACTTTGAGATATGCCTGTATGACCAGCTGGCCCACGTTATCCACACGTGGGGTGCAGACCAAGCAAAAAGGATGCTCCTACCCGCTGCATATGCTGTGACTTGTTATGGGACACAGTTTTAAGGCATCCTCTCTGCATTCTCTTCCCAGCATCTTACCAGATGGTGAGAACCACTGAGAAAGGAGGTATTCACAGTGATGGGTTACAGGGGGCCCAAGCCCTTAGTGCTGGTAGGAAGTGTTGACCTGGTGCATCAACCACTTCCCACAGGATTTTGCAAATTAATGCCAGTGTAACATCTGCTTCCCAGCAGTGCCTTTGTGCTGGCACCAGATAGGGCACCCAGGTGCTCAGCTGTAGCTCTACACACTGCATTTATTCCAGGCCAAGTGGCTTTTCACTCCAGTTGCTTCTTCCCATCCTCCAAATTTCCCGGTGCTTCTGTGTGAAGTGCTGTGAAGTCTAAGACAGCACTGTGAAGGCTCCAAGCCCTGGATCTGCACAGTCCTCTGGGACCCTTGCTCCTGGAGCTGAGCTCTCTAACTCAGCTGTTTCTGCCACTCATTTTTTGTGTTCATGGCAAAGGCCAAGGCCAGCAGATCAGGACACTTTCTGACAGGGAAGCCCAGAGAGAGAGAAGCTTTGCACAGGCTCTGAACCTTGTGTATATGAGGTGGGAGCTTGTCCATGAGCAGCTCCAACAAATTTTAGTTGAGTGAGGAATAGGAAGAAAGTCATTGACCCATTGCCCTGAGCCACCTGAAAGTGCAGAGCATTTGGAAGTCATTCATTAAAGGCAGTTCTGGAGACAAAAATACTCAAAAATTTGTACCCACAAACCACCAATGCTGCTCAGCATTGCATCCCCAGTCTGAGACACCGGAAGCATTAGGGCACTCATGGAGCAGCTTTCCAGAAATAAACAAAAGCTGCTTTGTCCACATCTCCCCTCCTGTGTTTCCATCTGCTCTGAGTTACTAGAGCCAAGAAATTAAAATATTCTGGGTCTGAGGCTTGGGATGAATCTACTGATGTGTCCAGCCCATGGCTCATGGAAAATTGGATCAGAAGCTGTTGGGACTCTCAGAGAGCAGGCAGGTTTTTCCTCCCCCTCAGCAATTTCCCCATTATGTCCCCCTAATTTCATTACTTCTTTTAAAGTCCTAATGGGTTGTCCCTTTTTCCTCAATGTGGTAAGTGACCTCAGGCCTAGAAAAAACCACACAGAGATTGCAGTTTGAAGGTGAGAGAAGTTTACATTCCCCCACTGCCGTGTACCATCACGTGTACCGTGTACCACTGGGCACCATCACCAGCCCTGTCCTTGCCTCCTGCTAGAGAACGACCTGCTGAGGGCCAGGCACTGGACAGACTGAAATCCCTACAGACATGATCCTGGTCTCTAAACCACGGGAATGCCTCTCCAGCTCAGATGATGCTGATTAAGCAGTAGTGCCTAGACGTAATGTGCTTCCTTATGGCCGAGGCACTAATGGTGCTCAGCAAAGGCATGCAGCAATTAATGCATCTTCAGGCACTGCCCCTGCAATAAATCAATAGCTATTAAGGATAATTTATCCCATTTTTAACAGTCACACAGTTTTCCCCATTCTGAATCCTGATTTTGAATCACCAGTCTGTACTGCAACTTATTCAACTACAATGCTTTTCAGATAAGAAAGAATGTGGGCCCTTGGATGACTTTCACAGACCCTCACATCAGGATGTGCTTTATCTGTTGTGTGCATGTCTGCAAAGGTCCATCAAGAATCAGGCTTGAAGCAGCCAGAGTATCAGAGTCCATGCCTCTTGGGCCATGCCATGATTATGGGAGAGCAGTAAAGTGAAAAAGGTGGTGAGATCAGAGAGGAGAGCTCCAAGAACCCTCCATCTGCCTCCTCCATCTCTCACGCCAACACAGCGGAGTCTCAGCAGGAGGAGATCAGGATTAATGGCACAACTATGAACACGAGGAGTCTCAACAGCTCAGTCACAGACTGTGTGCTCTGTTGCAGTTAATCCCACCATGGCACTGTCCTTGCCTGGCCCTGGAGATGGGCACACCTGTGGTCTCCAGTGGATGAACACATTAGAATGGCTGCGAGGTGTTATTAGCACTATTGTGGAATTTTCAACAGGAGGCAAGTGAATATAGGAATTGCCAGGGACAGAAAAGAGCAGACTCCCGAGGGATGCTCCCAGAACCACTGAGCAGAATGTGGGGCCTCTTTGGACCAGCTCCTGGCAATCCTTTCTAAGTGTCTCAGACATGTGAATCCCTGTGCTCAGGGAAGGAAAACCTACACAGGTAAAATCCACTTGCTCCCAGAAACAAAAATTGAAACAAGAATAAATAGACTTTGAAATGTCTCTAGTACCTTTACCTGCAGAGGGTTCTTTGTGCTTATGGCAATGACGTGATACTTGTAGTAACACAGCTCACAGCTCCAGCAGCCTCTCTCGCTAATCCATTTGATCAGACATGGCTGGTGCGTGCACTTCACAGATCCATCGCATCGACACGGGCTCAGCAACTCCCCCTGGAAGAGACAGACAGCATCAGCCAGGCTTCCCTCCTTCCACAGGCACGGCACAGCACACGTGGCACGGCATAGCAGAAGTTCCCTCATCCACCATTTGAACTTCCTTCCTTTTTACCTGGTTTGGCACAGGCAATCATGCTGCTTCCATCCCTTTTCCCTCTAATAATGCTTGGCTGATGTGAACTGAGACTGTCAGGGCTGTAATGGTCTCAAACACTGGGGTTTTACATGCCTTGTCACCATTAAAGGAAAAGCTAGATGAGCACAACTCTTACCAGATCCAGAGGATCCACACTGACCCCAACCAGAGGACACACCTCTGTTAGCAACCAGATGCCACTGGTTCATTGCTCAGGTTTTTGTCTCTCTGGTACCTGTTTTAGAAAGTGAGGCTGTTGGTGGGCATTGTTGCAGAGTTGTCAGACACCCACTGCTGCAGACTGATGTCCTGCTCAAGCCCAGGCAGGCAAAAGGTCCTCAAATTTCTCTCCCACACTGCCCACTTTCCCCAGACAGTCATACTGGGGAACTACAGGACTGGCTATTTGCACCCTAGAAGCAAACAAGACGTAGAACAAATTGTGTCCTTGCTTGTGACCCAGACAGTTGTGAGTGGTAGCTGAAACACTGAACCTCCTGGCTCCCTCCCTTGTTTCTGGTGTAGCTTTTAACAAGGTATCCATGAAAACCCCATATTATCGTGATCCATCTGCTATCATCCTGTTAGCCATGGGACTAAATTCCTCTCTGCTCACAAGCTCAGGAGCTCTTTACAGTTGTTTGGCATCGCTTATATAGATTAGGAGAGAGCCATTGCATTTTACTCCTACCTGTTTAGTGTTTAAAAATCATAGTATAGCTTCCAGCAGAGTATTTAGCTGTGCTCCAAGATTAAAAAGCTTTTAAAGGCAGAATAAGAATATCTAAGGGACAGGGAAGGTCAGATCACACTTTCAGCATTGGGGAGAAGATACTTGCTCTTACAGTCCAGATCAGCCTCATCACTAGCCTGACAGAGCACCAGGATAACAGATCCTGGCACTGGACACTGCTGGATATGGTAAAAGACATCCATTCCAACTGCCTCAGGTTATGAGCCAGATCCTGCTCTTGCTAACCCTGGTGGGAAACTCTCTCAGCTTCTAGGTCACTACATCAGGTCTCAGGACCTGAGGAACTGAGGACCACACAGGGCAAGAGTGATACTTTTTACAAAACCTAATGCAAACATGTTAATCGTTTCATTTGTTTCAGCTAGGTGACCTAAAAATGTCATCTTTCATGAAATTTTAGCAAAACTGTAAATAACTGTTTATGTTACAAATCCAGCCTTGGCTCTACTTGTTACTGGTTTTCATTACATATTGGAGGGGATAGAAAGGGAGAAGGGGAGCAAGGAGGGTTGTAGGCTCCATGAGCCTTTTCCACCTGGAATGGAGTGACATGACAAACCAGAAGGGAAGCAGGGAGGGAGAAAGGTGCACATGGGAATGAGCACTGACATTTGGAACTCAAACCCCCATGTGAGGTCTGATTTGGGGGGCTCAGGTTTGGCTGTGTATGTTTGTGCCCTTGGCTGAGATGGATGGGACATCACCAGTGTGATCAGGAGCCCAGAGGAGCAGGTACTGCCAGATGGGATGCAAAAGGGGAGAGACCAGGACTTGGCACAACTCCTCCGCTTCCCTGCTCGCCAAACCTCTTCCACACCAAGAGCCAGCCTGGCACAAGGACCACTGCTCTGTGCCTCTGGTCTGCCTTTCTCATCTCAGTCCCTGGTGCCTTATTTTCTCAACAGCTTCACTCCTCAGCACACAAGTGCGGCCCCAGCTCTAAGGAGGTCATGCAGAAACCTCCCAGATCTGCAGCATCCCTGCCTTTCCACCTCACTGCACAGCAGGGTCTCTTGCAGGGCTCCAAATGGTGAGTGCAGGACCCAGGCTTTGTCTAACGAGCAGCTGGAGGCATCGATGGTGAGGGATCAGGAATGGAGCAGGAACTAAGAGCAACAACCTCCAGGCAAAGGCAGAGGAGAAAAGCTGCAGCTACAGCCTGGACTCACGTTGGCTTCTGGGGCTCTGTAATAAATGAGTCTATGAAATCTGAGCTTCTCTCTTTAGAGCCAAGAGATGTTCATAGATGTCCTACAGCACCATGGGGACCCAGTCTCCCTCCTTAACTGGGATGCTCAAACACACAGTTCTGCCAGCTCCTTCAACCTCAGGATTCAACTGTGGAGATGAATCCCTCTGTAACATGATTTTAGCAAATCTAGCAAAAACTCAATTTATCACATTTTCTCCAGCCGTCTGAAATATTACATCCTTGTATGTGGCACACAGCTATTTTTGCATACTGTGAAGCCCAATTCTGTCCACAGCAGGCATTTGTAAAACACTGCCACATGCACACACACGCACATGCACGCCTGTACCAGCAGAAGAACAAACACCAGGGGCATATTAAAAGAATAAATCCTTTGTACAGCAAAGGAGAAGGAGTCTCATTGCTGGCTGTACAGAGAGCTCAGGAGCAGACCATTGGCTGTGATACACAGAAAGGTTTTGCTGTACAGAGTCCTCTGCTGCTAAAAGCTACATAAAAGGAACATAAAAGCAAACCCAAAGTGAGACACAAATCACAACAATTAGAGATGGAAATTAAGTCCCTAACACCCATTTTTGCAGGTTTGTAGAAGATGGGTCTGCACAACATATTCTCCAGTGCTCAAACAGCAGCATTCCCACCAATTCCCTTTGGGGACAGCTCTCAAAAAGCCCTTTGAAAGGTCTATCTTCCTACTTCACAACGCTTAGTTTTGCAACTTCCCATTGCAGAGTTGTATCTCATCACTGGGATGAGTCTAAGCAGCATTTTTCCTTTGTCAGTAGCTAGTGGAGAAATGTTCCCCAACTGCAAGCTTCCTCCTCAGCTTGCTTACTACCATCTCGTTCTTCTAAAACACTCAAGTGTGCTTTGGAGTCAGGGAACCTGCTTTTTTTTTTGCTGTTATCCAAGTCTAAATTAGAAAAAAACCAGAATTACAAAAAGGGAAGAGTGCTCTGGCTCAGCCACAACCATTCCAACATATGCATTAAATACTCTTCCCTACTTCTGGAAAGAGTAATATACTAAGCAATTATATATAATATTCTTCCCCATTTCTCACTGTGATGGAAGCTTGTCTTGAGGAGCAGCAAGGCCAAGGCCAGGCTGAATTGGCTTTACCCTGAGGAGGACAATACTGCTGGAGATGCGCCAGTAGTGCAGGTCTGCTCCAGCTCTGTCCTTTCTGTCTGGATTCCCAAGCTATACCCACTGCAATACGCCAAAGTGGTTAATGATTATCTGGCCCCTGCTATTTAAAGACTACTGGGAGTGCTGAGAAAGGATGGGAAAAAAAAAATTATTGCCGGTGTGTGCTTGTGGCGCTCGGTGTATCCAGGGAGAAAATAACCACGTCAGGAGCAGCGTCACCCCCGGTGAGTGTTGGTGGCAGTGTTTTGCCTGGCTTTTATCCCTCATTTATCAGTGCTGGGAGCCCATCCACACATTGCTACCACAGCTGCAGCTGCTCACTCACCAGCAGGCAGACATGGGATGTGTTTCCCAGGCCTGTTCTTTTAACTGGAAATAAAGTACAGCAAGGATGTGTCTCAAGTCTCCTTTAAATATGGCAGGGCTGGGGAGGATGGTGTCACTGGGCCAGGATGTGTTTGGTCCTCTGGGTTGGCCCAGCTGTGCTGACCTATGTTTGGTGCCTGGGCTGCTCCTGAGCACCAGTTCAGCTGGAAAGAGCCATGTTACCAACATCCTGCTACCACAACCATTAAAGCAAGTATTTTTAAAGCCAGTGCAAGCTGTACAGAAAACCAAGACAGCTGATGGTGATCTTAAGACCTGCAGTTTTTCCTTCACCTATGCATCTTCCCTGATCAGGTATGCAAAGTAGCACAAGCATCAGTCACAGGAGCAGTGCCCTGGGCCAGAGTAGGTCAATGAGAAGAGGCTAAAGTTGTCCCATCATAAGGGCTGCCATCTCTGTGGGCTGTACATGCAGCTGCTGCTGCTCACAGATCTGCATGCATGCATCTGACTGCTGGCATTTATCTCAGTTTGTCTTGTTAGCAAAAGGAAGCCACGGTCATTTAATTTCAGGTCATCAACTGTGTCTCCTAAATATACTTAAATCTTCACACTGAGTTTAAATACAATGGGAAGTTTTATTATGGCAAATAAATGCCAAATGATTTCTATATTAGGAACATAATTACAGACAAATTAAGTCCAATGGCAAAGAGAAGCCCATTGTTATAGAGCTGGTAAACTTCAATAAACACGTACTAATGACCACTCTGTCTTCACACACAAGAGCTGCCCTTCTATCCTTTTGAACTAAGCATGTGTTACCCTCAGCATCTCAGATGCTTCCCCATGCATGCAAGCACTGTGCCAGCCAGCAACAGGCAACAAGGCACATGCAACAGGTATCTATGTGTACGTGTGTGTAGAAATATGTATTATATTGCAGGAAATTCTCCAGCACTGGGGGAAATTGAGACAGAGTGTGGACCCACAGAGGAGTGTCCTAGGTCTCCTGTGGTGTCACAACAGCACAGGACATGGTTATGTATGGGGCTCTGGTGAGATGGCATTTCCCCAAACACCTCAGCAGAGCTGGGTGCTGATCCCAAACTCCATCTTGGCAGCAATCTGCTGAGACACTTTTCTTGACCCAGCTGGGGGAATACTCCAACTGGGCACCTCCTTAAAATCTGGATAGCCTATAGGAAAATCTATACAAGTGATTAGAAAAAGAGATCATCCAGACTGCCATCTCTGTGACCATAACTGTCTCATCCCACAGCTCCCCCACAAGATCTGATATCCCTGTGGCATGCAGAGACAGCACTGCCCATGGCAGGCATGATCTGTCTGCCCTGGGGTGCTATGACTACCCTCATCCCAACAGCAAGAGAAAATGCAGCCCCATAAAGGAGAAAAATCCAGCTCTGGACAACTGTTTCTGTTGCTCAGCTGGGATTTTAGGTCTGTGACTGCCTGGCTGAAGCCTCTGGTTTGTGCTCTTGGCATGGCAGCTCTCTGGGTCAGGATCATGTCTCTCCAGAGCCCAGCTGTGGTAGAGGTGTGAGCCCCTCTCTAGGATTCCTCAACCTCTCGAATTAGCAGCCACAGCTGGGCATGTCAGGCTGGGGGCTCAGAGATGGCTGTCCTGGGGACACAGCTCTGATTTTTCATGGTTTTCTGCAATTTTCAATGTGTATTACCTGTTCTGGTAGTCTGGTGAATGGGGCATTTACCTTTCTCAAGGCGATGAGAAATCCAGCAACAAGCTTCAGGCATCTCTGCCTGCAGGCTGGGTGTGAGCAGACAGGGATCCCAGCTTTAGTACACCCAGCAAAATCATCACACACCCCTCTGGGACCATCAGGAGTATTTTGGTGATGTCTGGGAGTGTGGGTGCTGGTTGGGAAAGGGATGTGTCTCACAAGGTCCTGAGCTGAAATCCAACATTTGTTCCACAGTGAGTCTTGTCTGGAAAGCCATCATGTCTGCAGAGCTCCCAGTGCTCCAAAAACAACACAAATTGCCTTTCCACCCACGGAGGCTGCTGCTGCAGCACCTGTGAGGAGCACTGGGGCTGCCACACTGCTCAGGCTTTTTCTGCGCCTCTCTGATGAAAACATGAAAGGTTACAGCCACAGCTGCGAGGAGGGCAGAGTGGGACCTGCTTTGCATCCTCCTTCTGCTGGAAAACTCATCCCACCACTATCACAAGAGGCATGACTTCCCAGCTGAGCAGCTGATGCCCACAGCCTCTGGCTTCACCAAGGACCAGGGAAATTTTAAGTTTCCTCTGCTCCTTATCATCTGCAGTGTTTTGTGCCTGTCACCACTGCTGAGACAGACAATGACACCTCAGCAGTGTCAGCTCAGAATCTGGGAGTGGGATGTAGAAGTAGGAAGGGAGACTTTCCATTTTCTGAGCATTACCATTCCCCTTGGGGACTCTTCTGTCACTGCAGAGCTGAGGGACCATCACCTCACCTGTCTGCTCATCAGGGTAGGAATGAAGCTTGCCCATGTTTAAAGTCAAAACGTTTTTTTTGGTAGAAGCAGCTGACTCAAGTCTCAGCTGTGCTGGAGCAGACAGTGGGTCAAATCCCTGTACCCTCATGCCCAACAACAGTGCAGGGATGTGAGGGAGAGGCATCTGACCGGTCCCTTCTCAGGGCTGCTCAGCAGGGAACAGGAAAGTGCCAAGAGGACCCTGAGCTGCACCATTGCACTGGCTGCCCTCTTTACTAAATTGCCCTGCTCCTACTCTGCCACCTCTGAGCAGGATGTTCCAAAGCAATACCCCTCATGGCACTGTCCATGTGCCCCCAGGGGATCCCCATTGCTTACTAACAGGGATGGGTGCCATGTCTTTGGCCTGAGGGCAACCTCCATACTCCACCTTCCCACAGGCCCAACGGTGCCACAGACTCAGCCAGGCAGGAGCAGGGATGGGTTTCCTCTGACATGACATATGGGTTTCCTTACAGATCATGTAAGACATGACACAGATCATGTCTCAGCTCTGCCATGGAGCAGGACAGAAGATGTTTTCTTTTCCTCCCTTAATTGCTAAAACTGTAGAGTTCTGCAGGGCAGGAGGGTGGGAGAGAGAATTGAAGACAAGGAATAAAATCTCATGAAGAAAAGAAGGGAGGAAGAGGCTTGAGAAGTCCTGGGTGCAGCAAGCCCAGCGCATTAGAGAGGCGGCTCTGGCTCTCTCAGAGGAGCCTTTGCTGTGGTGACTCATCCTGGGAGCAGTCGGGAGTGGTGGCTCTGCCCTCGCTCCTTCGCTGATTTCCTCGGGAAGGTGATTGAACACAGCTCCACTGAGCTTAATGAGAACTGTCAGGGAGCTGGGGCGCATTTGCCTTGGTAACAGAAGAGAACACAGGAAAGTTGCAGAGTTTAATATAAAATATTTGGACATGACCCAATCCCTCTTCACCATGAAAAAAAGAAAAAAAGAACTTAATCTAGGCTAGGGCTGCTTCAGTATTTATCTGACAGCAACTTGGTCACATGTTTGCCCACAGCCTGGTACCATCCAACAGCTCTGGGTGCCTCTTTGCCACCAGTGGTAAAGGCCAAAGGGAGTTGGCTCAGGAAGGGCTGGGTGTCTCATGGCTTAACATCAATTTCCTTCAAAAGAGCAGAAAAAATGGATTTTTGTGAGAAACAGAGAATCACAGGGCATTTTATGTGCAATGAGCTATGGAGTACTTTAACACCTGGTTTCAGGCCAGTGAAAGGTGAAGGGCAGACAGAGAACCATTTGATTTAAGTCCCACTTGGCCAGGGAAGGGAGACAGCACAGAAAGGGATGCTGGGGATTGGTTCTCACCTGAGTCAACCATTGCAGGGGAAGTGAGAGGGAAGGACAGTCCCTAAGGACCCCCCTAACTGAGAGGAAAGATGCTGAACTCCATCTCTGTGTGAGGGTCTTGCCAACAGACAGGCCCTTCTCAGAGGAGATTCCTCTGAACAGGAATCATGACCCATCAGTCTTCCTCAGAGCAAATAAGCAAATGCAAGCAAATCAGAACAAGTCAGTCCTCAGAGCAAATCAGTTTCTCAGCAAACACAGGAACCTGCAAGCACTCCTGCCATGTTGTTGTTGCCACCAGTAAACCCATGATGAAAAAGTTGAGACTGATCCTGAAAAACTGTTCCACTGGAACAAAGTCAAACCTTACCTGAAATATGGAACAAGGGATTAGGAATAAATTATCAATAGCCCAAGGAGCAGAGAGGTTACAATATATGGTATTTATTTGCTTTTGTCTCTACAGAAGGATTTTCACAACAAAAATTACTTGACTTATTTGTTCTACAGCCCACTTCATTCTAATGTCATTGAACATGTTTTTGATTAGCTGATTTAAGTAATTCTTACTAAATGTTGCTTGGTTGCAAGGAATCAAAAGGCAAGTGTCTCAAATATCACCTGCTGTGCCTCATCAGGTGTGATAACAGCACCGATTAAGTGAAGAGCCTTCAGTGCATAGAAATCACAGAGCTGCACATGTGAAATCAAGATACCTGAACACCCCTGAGCAATTGGGTGTTGCAGTGAGTTCGGCTCCACACTTGTCCTGAATACAGAGTGGAGCTGTTACAGCATCCCAGAGAAGAAGTGTTGTAGTCTGTAGCTCCTGGGCTTTCAACCAAAGTACTCAGGGCTTTAAGCTTCTGGAGATTTACTGTAGATCCCAACCCTTTCATGAGCTAGAACACTCTAATTACTTCTGAAAAAGAAATCCACTGTTGTTTCACTCTGGCTCCTCTTAATTAAATTTAAAGTATTTCAGACAATACTTAGATGTATTCTGTGTGAGATACAAGAGTGAACTCAATTTTGCTCCCTAGGATGCAATGCTGGGATAAATCTGATGCGACACCATGAAGTCAAACAACTCTTCAGCACAAATCAAGGACCCTTAAGTTATGGCTTCTGTAATAAATCTTCAACCAATTAAAGAGGTTTCCTTTTTTTTTTTCTTGTTTTGGTACAAATGGCTTTTGCACTACAGAAAGCCTCATCTAAATAAAATTCTTCTAAATATACTTCTTTTTTTGCATGGAAAAAAAGGATAGCAATTATTCCTTATTATCTCTAAGTTCAAAGTATAAAGTTAATGCTTTCAGAATGCAAGTACTGTACAATGCAATTCTTATCTGAGACGTGCTCATAATTCAGCAAATTGAACTTTGCAGCTACTTCCCTGGGAAGCTGTTCACAAAGTTATTCAGCTAATGGCCATTTCAGGAAACATTATGCCATCAGCTGCTGAGGAGCAGCCATGGAAAATCCACAGAAATGGATGCTGGTTTGACCCTCCAGATGATAGACCCCACTTTTAAAGACAGAGAAACAAACAGACCAATAGGCTTTTTGTCTTTCTTTTTTTTCCTCTTTTTCTTTTTTTTTTTTCCTCCTCAGAGAAATCTGGAAAACCCTTCAACATTAGAGCTGAGAAAATCTTTACTCTGTAATATTTGCCTAATCTTCCTGGGTTCTTCAGGAATAAGAAAATGGCCAGGTGCTACTGGCAGCCGAACAGCAGTGAGATACTCCTTCCAAAAGTGCAGCAATTGCTTAGGAGCTGCTTCACCCTGGTACCAGCAGCTCATCAGTGGAGGGGAGCAGAAGATGACAGCCAGAATTTGAGGGTTGTCATTTGCCATAATACCCTCAAGTGACCCCCAGTCAGGACTGAGGGCAGTGCAGTGGGAAACTGGGTGGCCACATGCACGTTCAGTAAGTGGAACCCAATAATAAGACACAAACAGAGAACAGAGCAAATCTCCACTACTCTAAGGCGGTGTTTGCCAGCTGGGAATGGAGATGAGAGCATGACAGGAGGGACTGTCCCAACAGGCCTGGATGGGAATGGTTATGCAGGTGCTCTTCCTGCTCCATTTGGGATGGTCAAGACTGGCAGCTCAGAGATGGAAACCCTCCAAAGCTATGTCTGTCTCCAAAGCTGTGTCTCCTGTGGTGCGACGTGGAGCTCAAACGTGGGGTGCTGGCCTTGGGTGCACCAGGGGTGAAGGCTGAGGACAGCCTGGCAGGGGCTGAAAGCAGAGGTGAGGTGGGAGACCGCGCACACATGGCTGCTGCAGCGGCCGGGGAGCTGTGATATGAAATAATGAGCGTGGTTTGTTTATTTTGGCTTCACTAGCACTGCGGGACTGAGCGGTTTCATTAAGACGTGGCCTGATCCGCTTTTCCTTTCTGCCTCCCAGACTCAAGGAGAAAAATACGCAATTACAAAATTCACTCATGTAGAGCCCTTCAATTACTGGGTAACTCTGTTATGGCTTTTCCAAACATTACAAGATTCCTGCAATAGGACATGACATCTGAAGTAATTCATTTTTCATCTGCTGATTAGCAGAAATTAAAATGGTTCTCAGAACATCCCAATTTATGTGAGATCAAGTTCCTCATTGTCTTAGTGGTGAAGGCATTTCTTTTTAAAGTCTCAGGCAACCCTGCAAGTAGAAATGCTGAACAAAAATACATGAAGGAGGCAGCAGAGGGGAGAATGGAGGCCCACAGGGTCTGCAGGGTGGTGGAGCTTCAGAGCTTTGCCTTCCAATCCTGCCATAAGGTCACTTAAATGTTTGGCAGAAAGTCAAAATGCTTGCTGGCACAAATGTGCACTGGAGGCAGAAGCACCTCCTTATGAAATGATGCAGCTACAGAGTGAAACTAAACTGCCTTTACTGGCAGTGAGATAAAAACCAGCCATAAATAAGAGTTTCTTCTGCAGGTGTCTGCCAGAAGCAGCAGAGCAGCTCCCTGCAGGATGCACTTATGCCATGATGATGGATACCCCTCAGGATCCCAACAGGCAAAACTGCCAGCAGCACCTCTCCAGTGGGATCCAGGGAAGGACTCATGGTGCTGTGGTGGGGTGGTGTCTGCAGGGCTGGCAGCTCAGGGGGCTGCGAGTCAGATGGATGAGCAAGCGACAGCACGGAGCAGCCTGAGTAAGTAATGGGATAAGGGAGAGGATAAAAGCAGGGGGTCTCGCACCATTTGCTCATGGCAAGAGTGGTCACATTGCCCTTTCATTTGCTTTCTATTTACAAGGCATCCTGGGAAAGTAGGTGAAGTTCCCCAGGGGAAAGGCTGGGATTAGCAGGTAGGGGAGCACGCTCTTGCTGACTGTCAGAACCATCCTCCCTGCCACCACAGGACCCTGGTCCAGAGCTCACGCACCCACAGGCCCACTTAGCTGAAGCACAGCAAAAATACACCATGGGAAAAGAGAACAGGTAGCTTAATCCCCAAATCCTTTTGCCTAGTGTGACAAGAGTGGCCCAATAAGGTAGAGCCAGAAGTACCAGTGGCACTGGCCGTACTGTCCCCAGGGAAGCTGCACAACATTAATCACAACTTTTTCAGTGCTGCCCTGGCTAAAGGCCTCCTGTATATGAAGCTGCATAAATCCATGCCTTTCAGTCTTTGCCTGCATACACCTCCTAGAAAGCTTTCTTATGTTTTCCTACTTCAGCTGGGGAATCCAGCTTTCCCTTTCACTGGCAGAGTATGAAACAGAAAGGAGAGAAAGTAGACATAAATGTAAGAATAGCTGTAACATTAGTCAAGTGGGCTATAGAGGCCGTTTTCTTTTTTTTTATCAGTCTTTTGCACAAGTTGAAGACCAGGTTTACTGGTGTGTGTAAAAGTGAAATATACAGACACAGATGTGCAGATATAAACAGTGCCAGGGCTTTGAGGTTTCAGCACTACCAGTGCACAGATATTAAGCACTACATAGGGCTGACTTATCATCTGACTCTGCAATAACCTTTTGAAGATATACTGATTGGCAATTTACATACCAACAAATGCATCAACACTGAGGCAATGTCAGATGCTGTGTACAGCTATGCTCCACTCCAGAGGTGGCTGTATTTCAAACAGCGGCCAAATCATTTGTATCCCTCAGCATGAAAGATGCCCTATTGAAATATGAATTTTTATCTCTCTGTCTTTATTGTGCTTTGTCAAATTGGTTCTCCTGCTCTTTCCCCATGGGATTTGCTGCATCAGATACAGAACCTCTTTGTTCCAAACAAGATTCCTCCTGCCATACCTGGATTAGTTTAGCTCAGTGAACTACGTCCAGTCAGACTGGGTTGTGGTCTTCTTTAGCTGCAGGTCAGGCTGCCTTTCTCCAAACCAACACACCTCCTCTGTGACAACTTACAGTTCTCTCAGCAAGTTGTGTCTCCACACAGGAAGGGTCAAATACCTGTTCCTCAGTTCCAGTGGTGGAGATTTTATTGTCTGTCTAACCAGCACTCAGCTTTTAGGATGGGATTGTCCTTTACATCCACCCAGCTGCTCTACTCCACTTTCTTGAGCACCAAGCTAGGAAGAACATTAAAATGTCCAGGCTACTTCCATGACAGTGATGTGCTGTATCCTGGCAAGACTCATCACTCCTTCACTATTGTTCATGCTGCAAGCAGCTGGGATGGAAGAAGGTCACTGGAAAGAGAAGAGGAAAGAAGGAAGCTGTTCTCATTGCTTTGCCCTGGATGTCATGAGTACAAAGGAGACAGGGCTGCAAGTCCCAAGAGCTGAGTTCTTTCTGGTACAACACTCCTGGGCTTTGTTGTGCCAGAAAGATTTTAAGAGGTTTTTGAAAGCTCCTAGGGTTTTTTCCTTGCCTTGGCAGAATTGGGGTTGGTAGAGAGATAAGCACATAAATGATCACTATCCACATGTGTATTAGCTGGAAGAAGTCCCACTAACTGTTCAGGGCAGGGTAGAGTGTAATCAGCTACTCATCTGCTCTTTGGTGTCAAACGCTGAGAAGTTGTGTCTGCAGAGCCGTGAGCATTCAAGCAAGACTAAAGAAACTCATTACCCAGCTATCACTGTCCATGGTGATGCTCCAGGAATGGGAAATACCTGCAGCAGCCACAGATGCTCCTCACAGGCTGCAGTGTGATGGGAGCACAGCTGCCTGGGGATGGCATGGGCAGAGTGGGCCCTGGCCCCAGCTCTCCCTCCCATGGCTCTGCTGATGTCCTGCTGCTGAGTTTGGGGAAGTCTCCATGTTGTGAACCTTGCTCTGTGTACCACACTCCTAACCACCACCCAGGGACAACTGCAGACTTCATTTATCTACATGCATCCACAGTGTGTAAAGATCTTAAAAAACACAAGCTTGTTGAAGAGAAAATTATTAAGCATGGCTGGCCACCTGTCTGCATGAACATCGATCTTCACTGGTGTGTCTCTATTGCTCTGGCAGTCGTAGCATGTTCACCCTAAAGCACTGGGGAAGCCAGTTCTGCTCTGGAGGTAGGTCCCATCCTTGCAGCAACCCTGTTCACTTGCAGAGGTGCTTAAGTGGAAGATGTTTTTCTGAGGCCCTGCCAGTGTTCTGTGACAGCAAACTAAAACTTTAGGGAAAAAGAAATTACCTTCCTACTGCATAGCCTCCTGGTAAGGGGGCTTCTCCTCTTCAATATGTTTACACACAAATTCTCAGTTTGACTTCTGCATCCTGGGTGAAATGAATGGGCAGTTGCAGATGATTTTTTGTTTCCAAAACGAGTACCCCCAGCTACCATGCAAACCTGTGAAGGGCCAGTGCTCAGTGGTCCCTCGCTGCAGGAATGGCAGAGCAGGTTTGAGGTGCCCTGGCAGAGACACAATACCTGCATCCAAAGCTCTTGCCCGAGCCATGTCTGCCTTCATCTCTTGTATCCACACATTCCCATGGGTAGTAAATACATTTCAAGGTTTTCCTTCTGAGGAGCAGCCAGTATGAAATGAAAGCAGTGGTGCCTCCCGGCAAGAGTACAGCAATCATCCCAAGAAGCTGGAAGACTTCTGACAGCCCCGGGGCCTGGAGGGTAAAAACACTCAGGTCCTCCAGACCCCTTTCTTGTGCTTGGCCACATTCCTGGGCTCTGGTAGCCACCACAGAAGCTGAACAAGATCTCTGGGTGGGACCTGCATCCTGGGATTCACTGTTCAGGATCTCCAGCTATTCTGCCCTCCTGCTGCTGGGAGGAGAGCAAAGGATTTTGAATTTTTAATTTAATTCCCTCTCTTTATTTCTTTGGAGATAACAGAGATGAAAGTCTGCCTGGTAACAGTGCTGAGGAACACAAGCACACAGGGGGCAGGTCTTGAAACGTGCTCTGCTGCACTGCCACGTGTTTTAGGGCTTGCTGTATTACAAACTGAAAGCAGGGTCCAGGTCCCTCCTGACCAGTTAGTTTTCTGGTTAAATTCATTGCTCAATAGGAAAAAAGTAATAACCCAAGCCTGCAGCTATTAGACTTGCCCATCGTTACGGAGGGGAGCTTGCCTCCCTGCTTACCCGATTAGTTTTGAGGAAACAGGGATATAAGCTGAGAGTTTCCCCAAGGTGAGCCAAAAACACGGACATGTTTGCCACCACAGGAATGGTTTTATTTGCACACAGGTAACTGGGGCACGTGAAGACAAGGCTCAGTGTTTGGGCTGCAGCACAGGAAGGCAGAGGGGAAGCAGTCACGGCGGTGTGATATGACGTGGTGTGACGTGGTGTGATGGAAGGTGTGAAGCTGCAGAGGGGCAGACACGGGAGCTGGGGGCTGGTGGCAGCACCGAGCCGGGCCTGCTGCCCGCAGGCCACAGCGGCCGGCTGGGCACAGAGACAGGCGGGAGCCTGCGGAGATTTGGTATTTGCTTTTCCCTGTGAGGCAGGGACAAACCACTGCTAGTGAATATGTTAAAGTCACACCACCCCGAGACTGCTGGCAGATGCAGCCCTGCAGTAGCCTGTGTGATGCTTTGCTTCTCTGCTTCGGGCCTTGGGGTTTTGGGCAGAGGGATCTCAGGGCTGATGATCTGCTCATGGTCCCAGGGCACAAGCCCTTCAGAGCAGGGCTGCCCCAGGCTTTGCACTGTCCCCAGCTTTGCACAGATCCTTGCACACTGTTTTCCAGAAGCAAACCTGGTGTATTCCCTGCATTAACTATGAAGCAAATTCAGATATGCACAGGCAGTCACTCAAACCTGCCTCGCTTCTGCCATAACCTTCCCTTTCCTCCCTGTCTGCGCTTTACATCACCTCTCTACAGGCATGAATTTCTTTTTCATTCCAGACTGTCAGGAGGAGATGGTAACAGACAGCTGCTTATCCTATGTCATGTCCACCTGCAGTGTTGTCTCAGAAGGAACATCATATATTACAGCTGTGAAAGATGATGGGACAATACCTTGGGACAGACAAGGGAGTGAGGGCCTACAAGGGAAATGCCATAATTCATCATTGGTGTGGGTGTAGTCAGGCTTTTTACACATTGGTAGTCAGTTATGGAGATTGTCACACATAGAAAAGCTTCCCAGCTCCCACCAGGCAGCAGAGGGAGGATCCTAAAGTGCCCTAGAATGTGAAACAGTCCTACTACAGTCTTTAAATATTAATATAACCCTAGAAGCATCCTGTCTAAAGGAGAAAATATATCCAGGTGCCTAACTTCCAAAAACACAGTCCAAGGAGACCCCAGGGCTTCCCCAGCTCAGACCTCTCCTGCAAGGACCACACAGCATCTTCATAGCCCACCTGCAGCTGCTGCAGCATTCCACCTCACCAAGACTGACATAAATAAATAAGCCCATTGGGCTTATTTTCCACACTCCTGAGGGCATTATCAAACACACCTGAGTATCCTGTGCACACATTTTAAGAGTGGAGAGTGAGGCTATTTCAGGGTTTGGATAAGGTAGTGGGGTGTCTTCTTGGGCTAGCAGCCAAGAGCAAGCCCAGGGTCCCCAGGAGAGGAATCTCCATGGCTGAACTGCTACTCAGAGCAGCTGTGAGGAGGTACTTTTTAAGCCTCTAAAAGCAGAGAGCAGTCTGAGTATGGGTTTGCTATGGGTCACACATGAAGCTTGGGAAGAAATTGCTGGTTCTCTGGGGCTGCTGCTGCTATTTGGGTGGCTGTGTCCATGACAAGCTCTGCTGAAAACCAGCCTGAAATCTTTAGTGAGGCCAGGGAAGATGGCAATACATAGAATGGAGCCTGTCCCTAGAAGCAGGATGGAAGGAGGCTGAGCTCCCTTTCAGCCAGCAATGTTATGGCCTTTGTTTGGCTTTAGTGAGTTGTGGCATGTTACTCTGACCCATGCAGGATTCATTTCTCTGGGACACTGACAACCTTAGGCTGCACCTCCTTTCTAGAAGGACTTAGCTCACTGGTTTTGCTGCCTCATGGGGAGCAGGTACCACTGATTTTTCCCAGCCTCCCCTTTCCTCTCTCCTCTCCTTGTCTCCATGGACATGCAGTGCCTGCGTGTGCTTGGAAGTGTTTGATAATGAAATGCAATCTAGTTTTATTACTAAAACACAGCTATTTTCACGTAGAAGAAAAAAAAAAAGGAGAAAACAATGAAGAAAAAAATCCTCTGGCAGCCTGTGGTGGCC
The DNA here is from genome assembly GCA_013397295.1 of Polioptila caerulea. NCBI lineage: Eukaryota > Metazoa > Chordata > Aves > Passeriformes > Certhiidae > Polioptila > Polioptila caerulea. The sequence goes on from VYXF01003274.1 coordinate 585,431, forward strand.
AGAAAACACTTAGACCCACCTCTCATCAAGGAATTTGCCCCTGCCCCAGTCTGGGCAGCCCCTAGGGGACCGATCTGTCCTCGGTGCAGCCAGGTACAAATGGAAGTGTGAGCTCTGAACTGAACTGAGCTGACTGGGATTCCTCCTGCATCCACCTTTATTTACTCTGGATGTTTTTCAGGTACAGAATTCCTCAAGAGCAGATTAATGGCTGAATGTGAGTAGAGAGCAGACATGAGCTTTTTAACCTGGTGCTAAACACACTTCATCTTTAAGCATCTGTGATTCAGAAGCCCCTCACGGTACTCCAGTCCCTAGAGAAGACTTCCAGCTCTGCACATTTCTAGTCAGCTCTAGTGCTGGACTAGAAAATGAGACTGCTGTAAAGATTGTAGGTTATGTCTAATACGCCTCACTCTTGCATGTTTTATGCTTCAGACTTGTTTCCTCTTGCATGAACCTGAATACAGACCCTCAGCCAACAGGGAAGGAATGTTTTTCACCAGAGATCTGATCTAGTTTTAGTTTGGGTTTTTTTTTCCCTTCTTGAACCTCAAGAGTTTGATACAGTCTTGGGGCTAAAAGTAAGTTTTCTGTCCATGAACCACTGTTTCTTTCATGTTCAAGGACTGGAATAATGGGTCTGCTCACTTAGTTTTTTATTGTTTTGGTTTTCATTTTTCCTGTGGGTCAGGCCAATTTTTCACTTTTATCAGGTCATCTGATGAAAGCTCTCTGCAAACCTTGCTGTGGACTATGGGACTGCACCTACACCTCCCTGCCCTATCCCCAGGCTCACAGAAACATGACATTGCAACCCAGCAGCCTTTCAGGTAGGCATTTACCTATTTATGTGATTTTGTTGTAATTCTGTGGGTTTGTGAGCTGTCAAGTAGTTGTTGGGAGTGCTGTTACTGCTCCTTGTGTTGCTGTGAACCTGTGATCAGGCATCACTCACCTCTGACCTGTTGTCTCAGGCTCCCTGCAAATGCAGGAAGCAATAATCCATCCATCATAACATGTCTTTAACAATCATTTTTGCAACTGTGACAGGATAAGGTACTGTGAAATTGAAGACTGAGACTCTTGGGAACAATTATGAAACCCATATCCTAAAGACGCTCGTTTCCTTCTTGCAATTCTGTGTTTTCATTTATACTTTAAGAAAACTATTCTAGCTTGTATTTTCTGAGAGACAAGCACTGCCAGCAGCAGACTGGAGATGCTGTTGAGTTCTTTGGGATGCTTTTCCTCAGGGCAAAGACTTTCTTTTTCAGCCCCTCCATTCTACTGAATGGCCCGTTAGATCCTATTTAGGCAGAAACCGTACTTGTTTCATGTGGGAGATACTCAGAGCTATGTGCCAGGCAAGTTCTCTCTACCTGGAATTATTTTGAAGGATGCTCCTCTGCAATACTACAGTAATTGTAAAAAGATCACCCAGGTGTATTAGCAAACTGGGAGCTTTGAGTGATAATGTTAAATGAGTGATAAGCTGTTTACTAATTTGAGGTTTATTTGTTCCCTCAAGTGCATGTGAGTTTGGAGCTGGTTGCTTTCAGTGATCATGGCTGGTTTCAACATCGCTTGTCCTGATTTAGATTTGCAACACTCAGAGGGGTTTTAGCACAGAGGAATATCCATGCTAGAAACATCAAAAAAAGCTTGGAGAAGCACAAGTAGCCCTGCTGTGTGTGTGGCCTGATGGAAGCTGCAAGGTCAAGGAGGGAGAGTGGTTATTTAGCAAAGTTCAAAGACAAGCAATGGGAGAAAGTGAACAAAAATCCCCTATGTGGCAAGGGTCCACCTTAGCTGGGATGATGCTTTTCTGGGCTGGGAAGGGTTTTCCCCTCACACTGACTCTGGTCCAGCCTCCATGTGCTGTGAACCACAATGCTTCTACTGTTTCTGGGGGTATTAGGATTAACACATCTTCATCCTTGCAGTCAGAGAAAAAAAAGTTTAAATGTATTCAGAGGAGGCTCTTCCAGAAAGAGAGCCCAGTTGGGTTTGACTTCAGAGGAGGGAGTTTTTGGAGGGAGATTTCGTTGCCTTGCACAGCAGGTTGACTGTATCTCCTTAGGGAGAGCAGACCATGGCAAGCAGCCCTGGGCTGTAGGGACAGGCCCTGGTGGTGGTGGCCAGCCACACGTCTGCCCTTGCAAACTGAAGTGAATGCTTTTGTGTTCAGAAATTGGAGCCTGCTTTGAGCAGAAAAATGTAAGACCGAAAAGATCACTTCAGCCACCATATCCAGCCTCTTGTTACTTCATGTCATAAATTTGCTCTCATTATAAAATCAGTTCAGTTTAATGACCCAGCTCCTTCTGGAATGTTCCTCCAATAGCTCCCTACTTGGTCAGTTGGAAACTTGCGAGTCTCATCCTAAATTCATTCAAGCTCTATCTATATTAAATATTCCTGTTGCAGAATAATTTGGGGGGCTTGAACAGCTCTTTTCTCTACCCAGAATTAATTCTCTCCTGTGTATTTACCGGGACAAATCAGGTCAGCAGTTTCTTTTTCCCTGGGCTCCCAAGCTCCTGCTCAGGAGGCCGCCTTGGGTTTGTGTGTAGCCTGTTTCTGCACTGTTGCTGGATTCAAACAGCCCTCCCAGCACCGTGTGCTCCCTGTGCTACCCTGGCCCAGCCTCGCCTGCAGCCAGACCCAGATACCAATACCACAGAGAACAGCAGGGAGACCCAGTTTTCCACTGTTGCAGGATCACATTTGTCTTTTTCAGCACAGCACTCTGGTCACTCAAAATCACTGATCCCAGACTTCCTCAAGGAGCTCAGTTACTTTCTCTCTTTTCCAGGGGTAGAGATATCAGACGCAAGGAACCATCATCTTTCTGCTTTTGATGTGTGCAGGACTTTACAGCAGCAAGTGCAGGAATACTATTTGTACCAGAAGGCGGATACCAGAGCCTTGTGAGACAGCCTGTTTGAGGTGGAAGCCTCACAAGTTACTCCTAAAGCCAAAGGGTCTTTAAATGATGGGAACCCCTAGCAATAAAAAGCCAAAAATATGAAAGAAAAACATGAAGGAGCACAGCAGAAAAAGCCCAGATGAGCTGGAGATTTCCTTCAGTAAAGCAGAGCCCTCAGTGTTCCTCTTGTCTGCGTTTCCCTCCAAGGCCCAAGGCACACAGTGACGCTCTAAGCCATGGAGCTGGGATGGGGGACAACTGGGGAGAGTTCTACTTCTCTTTAAGGGCAGAATTCCTATGCTTCCTGCTCATTAATTCAGATGTTGCATTGTCCAAACAATTCATTACAAAAGGGAATTAAACAAACATCTTTCATTTTCCACAATAATAGTTTTATTCCTGGGAAACCTTGTTTGCTGCATAATAATTTAATGGGCGTAAGACAAATATACTGATTTACTGTTTCTAAATTTACTCACTTGGTGCAACAAAAGGGAGCTTAATCTTCAAATGATGTGATTTGAATGGGTACCTTTGAGAGGCAGGGCAGAATATGAAGTCAAATAAGGAGCTCTCCTGGGGAAATCTGCTGCTCTGTTCCTCTCTGCCTCCAGCTGTTCCTGTATGAGGGGCAGAGCACTGAACTGGAGGCTGAGGTTCAGACCTTTAAAATACCCTCAGTGCCATTCAGTACAAGGCAGTCCTTCTCCCAGGTGTGCTCAGGCTGGCGGTGGCAATGGCAGTGTCATACCATGACCACAGGTTCACAGGAAGCACAAGAGGGAAGTCTGGAGTATGTTATTTTCTGCTTATCATCTTTTGAAGTCTATGGCTATTTTCAGACCTCATCCTGTGAAGCCAGTGGGATGCTGCAGGCAGAGATCCTGAAGTGGTTTCTGGACCCCTTTGGTATATCACCCCCCAAGCACATGAGCAACAGTACTCATATAACAGTGCTAGAAATGCAATGAGGTGGTGAATGCATTTGCTATAAACTTTCTTCTGCTCTGTTTTTGCAGAGGAAGGGCCCAGTCCTGCAGCTGATGTTTCAAATCCCCTATGGCTTGATGAATTTGGCCTTTGGGTTTCAGTGTAGCCCGTAAATGTGGCTGGTGGCCAGTTTGATGGCTTATTCTGCAGTGAGACATCTTCCATGTCCCAGCAAGGGAAAACCCTGAGTCACAGTGATGCCTCATTCAGCTCTGATGTCTGGACTGGATTAATAACCTGGTCAGCTTCACATAGTTGTAAAGAGGGAGGGCAAAATCCAAGGGGCTGCCTCTAAACCTAGCTCGTTCAGGCCTGCAGCCAACATTCCAGATGTTCTCAATCTTCTGGGACATGTGGCAGAAAGGATAAAAGCAAACAAAAAAAACCAACTCAGCTCTTTAACACTTAATTCACATAAATTTTTATGCTTTTTCTTATCCATATGTCTACGGCTTGTGAGAATATGAAGGCACTCTAGGGATGCAGGCAAAGATTTAAGCCATAATCCCTTCAATTTCAGACATTTAAAAAATACAAATGCACCACAAGAGTAACTGCTTTTCCCAGGTCTAAGAGATGTTAGTAGCATGTGAAAGGGAAGGTCAAAAAGGACAAAAGAAGACTGAATCTTGCTCTCCAGCAAATTCAACAGGAAACCTCTTTTTGACTCTGCTGAAATCGGGACCTTGAAGAAAGTGTCTCCTGCTGAAACATGCTGAGGATATTTTAAAACTAGATTAATAAATAATTGGACCATCTGCATCAGAGCCTGTAAGTGGAGTGACACATGGAGGGTGTCTGTAAATGGAACAGCTTCAAATATGCAGAGTAAAATGCACAGTGGAATGGATTATTTTTTTTCCAGAATAGACATAATTATTGCCCATTTGCGTCTCAATGGCAAGCACAATGAGAGGCACTGCCTTAGAGATGGGCTGATTTCTCCTAAGAACGGAACAGATAGACAGTAAAAGATTGTGCCTGCCCTGCAGAGGTGACAATCACATTACTGAGACAGGGCCGAGTCAGGAGCAATACCAAGGAAATGGTTTTCCTGAGGCTATGGAGCAGATCAACTTCCCATTTCCTAGGGTCCAGCTGGGCCCCTTTGCTGACAGAAGATGATATTGCCTCTAAGGCCACCAATATCTGTTGAATTGCCTCCCATCACTCCTGGGCACTGTTTGTCCTGCACTGGACAAGTGTTTTAATTAGTGCTCCTCTTGGGGCTGCAGCAGTGGCTGGGGTTAATGTTTCCCAGTCACAGCCTTCATAAGAACAGGGTCAGACCAGAGCTCATTGAAAGAAGCTGCTTCTGGACCACTGAGTTTAATAACTCCTAATCCCTCTTTCAGGTGTTTTATTCTTTTTTTTTTTTTTTCTCCTGCAGCATCCCAAGGAAGTGAGCTGCCCAGCTGATGCATTGTGCTTCCTTGTGCTGCTTTACCATCAGGTAACTGGGCTCCCTTTGGATCTTGTACTGGAGGAAGTGATGAATAATTAACTGTTCCTTGTTCTTGATGCTGGATTTTGTAGCTTTCTACCCTTTAGTCTCCACTACCATTCTATTGCTGAGCCAAGGTGAACTAATTATTTAGTTTCTTGCTTTCTAGAAACACACCGAAGGAAGGTGGTGTATTTTTTTGGGGAAAAATGTCTCATTTGCATAATCTATAGATAGTAGCAACATCAGCCTTTTTTAAAACCTGAACTGAAGAGGAACATTGAGAGAGGCAGTGACAGCAAGAGAAACAGTTTGACTGAGAGACAGAGTGTGGGATTTATCACATCTAGCGTGCAGTCCTCCCGTGCAGACTCTCTGAGCTTGGCCCCCTGAGCTCATGGTTAAGGGACAAGTCCAGACAGGCAAGAGAGGACCATTAACCACCCACAGCAAATAAAAATTAGTCTTGACATTTCCTTGCTGGGCCATGGCTGTTATTGATCCATGCCGACAGTGCTCAGTTTCTAGATGTTTCAGAAGGTATTTGGGGTGCAGTGTGCTCACCTTCCCTTGAACACCTGGAAATTTCTGATCTTAAAGGCAGAAATTATGCCTCAGAAAATCTGAGATGTGGTATTTTTAGTCTTTTTGCTGCAGAACCACACTGACTAGAATTTAAATTTTTTATAAATGCAAACATGTTTTTGATCAGTTGGATGTCTCGTTAACATTAATAGAATTAGCTTTTATAGGGATAACTCCTTATTTTAAAATTGTAGTTGAAATTGAATTTTATGTATGTAGAGAGGAGACAGTCTTTTCTGTTTTGGTTAATAGAAATATATCTTTACGGTGAACAATGCACACCATATTTTTTAGAGAACGAAAAAGGAAAACCTATATGTCACTTCAGCTCTTCTTTTAGTGTCCTCATGAGCAAAGAAAGCAGCAGCATTAGCATGAAGCAGATGCTAAATATATAAATACATGCCAAAGACCTAGAAAAGGGTCCTTACTCACGGTAGCAAAGGAGTCTATCTTAAAAAAAACAAAAAAGGAGTAGAAATAATTACATAGACATAAAGACATAAACAAAACTATAGAGGAGTAGAGCATACCTTTGAAAAAAGAGAGAACGTTCCACCTGCATGGTAGAACAGCTAAGGCTTCCAAGAAAAGTCAGGCTGTAAGTTTAGACAGTGTGTGAACTAAAGAATGGGACAATACCAGGACTGTACCCATGAGTGCACAACTGGAGGGGTACCAGGAGAAACAAAGCCTGCTGTGTCTCCCTTCAGGCACTACCAAGGCAAGGCCCTCACCCAAGGACCTACCGGAGCAGGCGATTAAGAGGTGATGGGAACTAAAAACGTGGGACAGCATGGAGGAGTGAAAACAGCAGGTGTTGCCATGTGGATCCCACCCTCTCCCTCTGCTCTGTTTTCCCTAACGTGAATGTCAAAGGAAAATGCATGAACAGAGATGAATCAAAAGAGCTGTTTTGGCCAGGATGGACATGACACATCCATGCTGCACCATCAGGGTAACCCATGTTCCCTGCTTCCATCTGAGGCAGGATGAGGCCAGTTCGTGCTGGCATCAGTGGATGCTTGAGCACAGCTCTACACTCAGACCCGCCAGCCCTCACCATATAAGATCCTCCAGTGGAGTCTCCACTCATAACCTGTACCCAGACCCTTCAGCTGATGGGATGGTGAGACAGTATTTGTGAAATCATGGCTGCCTGTTATGCTCTGTGGTCTTATAGTCTTAACCCTCAAGGGTAGGGAGTTGTTTTCCATGAGCAACTTTCAGCCCAAACCACCTGACCATCCCCTGCTGAAATTCATGACTGTGGGTTGGGGCAAGATGGTTGTCAGTCTCTGTAGGAGATTTGGGACAGGAAACACAGAGGTAGCTTCAGTTTGCTACTGCTGGCAGGTTTGATAATGGTTTAATCCTTGTGCAGTGTCTCCTCTCTGCATCCAGGCATTCAATAAATGTAAAGCAAAAATATTTCAAGAACTGCCTTGTTAAGATCTGGTCACAGAGCTGGAGATAACACGCCTGGTTTTGTCAGATATGAAGTCATGCAAGCCCCAGCAAGGAAGGGAAATGATGGATGGGGTAAAATGTATCTCCTGTCCCTCAGACACCGCCGCTCCTTCGCAGCCCCACTGCGGCTGCAGTGAGCAAGGAACATCTCTGGCAATAATGCATGGCTGGCAGTGCTGCATGGATCCCTGCTGGAGAGCTGTCAGTCATGGCTCCCAGGAGGAAAGAGTGAGGAAATGGGAGGATCCTGATGGAAGAAATAACCCCCGACGCAGATCTCCAGTGACTAACTCCCCACCCTCATCAGAGGATCCAGGTGCAACCCTGAGGGCTGATGTTTGAGTTGTGTCAATGTGGCTCCTTCTTCTCTGCTCAGCACCAACACCTCCATCCTTTTGGCTTTATCACTCCAAACACCTAGTGGAAGACTAGTTCCCTTGCTCCTGGCCCTTCCTTGAGCAAAGCCCATGCTGGAGAGGCACCTATCCCTTGTTTCCTTTTAACCAAAACTCCCTGACTCCAACCCAGCTCTACTAACAGAGCTGCGAGGACATTCTGGCATCTTGCTCCTGCAGAACCATCTCATTTGGGGCTATAGCCCAGAAACAAACTTCAGCTCTTCTCCTGACAGGACCACCCTACATGGGCATTCACTGACCAGGATTTAGATCAGTGAGCTAGAAAGGAGAAAACACTATTTTTTCCTGATTCCAATCCCCTGAGCACTTGGATGCTCAGGGTTTTCGGAAAGGAAGCAATACCTGACCACACTGGGGATAAACTCTCAGAGAAGTCAGGCAGCACTGAAGCTTCAGATCCGAAGAAAGGGAAGGGACACAATTTAAATCTAGATCTTAGAAGAACCTTTTCAAAGAGCTTCTGAAAAGGCCCTCTCCCCCAAGATTTAGTTAGCACTTCTAAATGCACTGAACTCTAGAGATGTGCCCTGGGCACTACCATTAGAAAAAGTGGAAGATGGGAGCTGATCTGAACTGAAGTGACCCAAAAGCTGCTGAATTTAGGTCTAAAACCTCCTGAGGAGGGTCACCCTCATTAGATCAGTCTGACTCTCAGACTTCAGTCTCTTGTGGAGATGCAGACAGGTGCAAGAAGATGAGATTCCACCTGGAGTACTGCATCCACCTCTGGGGTCCCCAGCACAGGAAGGACTGTACTGTAACAAGTCCAAAGGAATCCCCTGAGGATGATCAGAGGGCTGGAGCACTCCTCCTGAGAGCTGGGGTTGCTCAGCCTGGAGAAGAGAAGGCTCCAGGAAGACCAGACTGCAGCCTTCCAGTATTTGAAGAAAGCCTTTAAGAAAAATTGAGACTTTTTAGCAGGACCTATTGTGACAGAAGAAAGGGTTATGGTTTTAAACTAAAGAAGGGACAATTTATACCAGATATAAGGAAGAAGTTTTTATGGTGAGGGTGGTAAAACACTGGAAAAAGTTGCCCAGAGAGGTGGTGGATGCTCCATCCCTGGAAATGTTCATGGTCAGGTTAGATGAGGCTGAAGAACCTGATGTAGGTGAAGGTGTCCTTTCCCGTTGCAGGGGAGTTGGACTAGCTGACCTTCAAAGGTTCCTTCCAATCCAAACTATTCTATGACTCTATGACATCCCCAGCCTGGTCCCAGCTGCTTATGAAGGTTGATCCACTGCTGCCCTTGGGATGTCCCCTCCTGCACCACTGTGTGACAGGGACCTTCTCCCTGTCATGGCTGGGGATGAGGCTGAAGTGGGGATGCTGCACTGCTGGATGGGGCTGTCTTTGGGGACACAACCTGCTGGTCCATGAAGCTGCTCCAGAAACACCATCTCATGTTTCTGCAATGAGCAGTTGCCTTCAAACCCCCGCTGCAGCAGGGCTGACTCAACACTGTGAAGCCCTGAGCACCCAGTATGTGAGTACTGAAGGTGCTCAGCTCAGCACTGCTCCCCACAGAAACAGGCAGGGACTGGAAGGCTCAGGAAAGCAGGCAATCAAAATTTTTCTTTTTTCCCACAAATTTTCACACTGTAGTGACAGTTCAGGTTGGCTCTGAGGGATTCACCAGAATCCCACAGGAGACCTCTGGCAAAATCTGGGTTCTACCCCCATTTCCTATTAAAAAGAGAACCCTGAATGACATCTTATTTTTCCTGAGCAACACACAGATTTTGGTATGGGCCAGTCAATAGATTTTCAGACAATTCTAGAGAAGAATTAGTGCTGACATAGGACAATCACCTCCAAACTGACCATTGCAGGGCTAGGAGCAAGAAAAATAACGCAAAATCAATTTAATTGATTTTCAATCAAATCAATTTTATTTTATTTTTATAAACAGGATTTAGTCTCTGCAGGACCAGGATGCAGATTGTGCAAATGAGGTCACTGCATGGATCTGGAGCTCAAATGTTGCAGATCTCTAGACAGGGGTTGGTTTTCCATCTTGGCAGGTTTTCACAGACCTCAGTGTCAGCTGGACTTGACAATTCGCTCCCAGCAGCATCCCCCTGTCATCAAACAGTTCACAGAAGTGCCTAGACACAATGTCTTAGATTGCAGCATCTCTTTGGTCGATTGGCAAAAAGAGAACATGCACTTGGTGGAAAATACAGTGTACTGTGACTGTAAATACTACGTGAATTATTAATTTGCTGTTTACTGACTCCAATATTTTTCTATTCAATTATTCTCTATAGATAGAGCAAAGGACTGCTCTGATTTTTAAATAATACACAAATTATTTTTGCACATATTTACAGGAAGAATTTTTGCACATCTTTTTATTTGAATAGATTTTGAATTATTTGTTACATGTTTTATTAAAGCAGCTGTTCAATAATTAAGGAGAGTATATAATTATACGTAAGGCTACCGAATGATTTGTATTGCAGTATTTATTAGCAACACATTGAGGATATAACCCCTCTCATATGAGCTGTTTTTGGGGATTCATAGGTAGGGAGACCACTGTCTCCAATTCACTGCTGGGAAAACTGAGGCATGGGGAGGGCAGATGGTTCAGGGGACTAAATGTGAACTTAAGAGTTAAACCCAGGACTCAGGACCCACTACAGTGCTCCAGCCATCACACACTGCATCTTCCTGGCATACTTGGCATTGCCCTGTAAGACTCCCCCAACCATATTCCTCTGAACAAAGCAATAATCTCCCTGTAAAAGGAGGGAGCGTGAATAACTAAAATCCTTATTGGTCTGTGGGCATTCTGCAGGCAGTGATTGACCTCAGCATTCAAAAGAGAGGGTCCCAGGTCCTCTGTGCACATGACATTTAAACAATTAATGGCCTTAAAAGTTAGTTGGGAGGACTCGCTGACTCAGGAAAAGGAGGGCTCATGTTTCAGCTGGAGGCAATTGCACACACTGTAAAGTAATTTATTCTTCACAATACACAACTCATTTAAGGCCCTGCAAGCTGTTTGAACCATTCAAAGCAGCAAGAGGGTGACTTTGAATGCTGTTACAGAAACATGGTGAAAAACCCTTCAGTTTAAGGGTCAGGGAGTTTGGAGATGTTCTGTTCCTTTCCAGTCATCAGAAAATTAGTCCAAAAGGGAGTGTATTTCTGCTTAAATGCAGGGATCCCAGCCCAGGTTTCCACTTATTTATTCATTATCTGCAGCAGTATCCCCCAGATACAGAATAGGACTGGACAGTGGTATAAATATAACTGAAAAAAAACCACATATAACTGTAAAAACTGATCTCAGACTCACAGAATATCCTGAGTTAGAGGGGACTCACAAGGATTATCGAGTCCAACTCTTAAGTGAATGGCCCATATGGGGATAGAACCCACAGCTTTGGTGTTATTAACATCATGCTTGGACCAACTCATCCAAGGCAATATTTGCTCCTACCTCTTGCTTTTCATTAAGTGCAGCCCCAGCCCCTCAGCTGAGAGGTATGAATCAGGCTTCCACCAGCACCTCATAAACATAAGAGGTCCAGGTTGGAATGGTGAAGGAGCAACAACTGCACAGACCAGTCCTGGCTGTGGGCAGAGATTTTATGGAGCAGCCTAGCAGGAAGGTGGGCACGTCAGGAGCTGGAGGTTTGCCTTCCAACTTTCTTTGATAATAGAAATAATAAATAAACTCCCCAATGATGAACTGCTCACCTGTGTTGTTTTCATTTTTCCTGTTTTTTTTTGTGTTGGCTGTCGTTGCTATGAGTTTCAGAGTCAACAAATACAAAATTCTCTCCTCAACTGGATCTGACACATGAACCATGGAGTCACCATGCCTTGTGGGCAGGGCAGTGGCAGAGGTGGGCAGATGTCTGGGGCACTGGCCCTGTACAGGGAGCCCTTTCACTTTACCACACCACTGTCCCTCCTGCAGAGCTTCTTGCATGTCACGCCATCTTATTCCACCAGATGCACAAACTGGCAGAGCACACAGCTCCACTGAGCTTCTCACCTCCCCTCTCATCTCCTTCTCCTCTGTCCTCTGCAAAGCCACAGTTGCCACAGTCTGGGGGTAAATACCAGCGTGGTTACCAGCACACAGCTTGAAGCCCAATGACCTTGATAGTGACAGGGATGTCCATTTTGGTTGTGGATTCCAATGCCCACCTGGAACTCCTCAGGTTTCCTCTAGGAGCCTATGTAACAACTGCTCCTTGAAATAATGCTATTCCCAAGCTCTGTAGCTCATTTCTTCCTCAGCCCAAAGAGATGCTGTGGGGTGGGCTGGATAAGGCACTCCAACTCTCAAAGCTGTGCCTTCCCTGTCAGCTGGGAGAACTCGTAATTACAATTCCCATTATTGTAAGTTGTGCACACAGTCTTGTAAAACATGACACTTTAAGCCTATTAATTGCCATGTTTTGAATTCTTGCCAGCAATTTACTCTCCCCCACCCCCAAAGACCCAACCCCCAAAAAAGAAATTATTCAATCAGATCTGTAGCACACCACCACAGCAACAAGAGAACCCAGACTTCTGTAGCTGGATTTGGGGCTCCCAAAGAGCTGTCCTGAGACATGGTTCACATGGGGCTCTAAGGTCCTTCTCACAGTTGCTGGCAAGGTCTGCTCACAGAATGGGATCAGTACCTCCAAGACCCTGGCATGACCCAGGCTTATGAATGTCAGCTGCTTCTTCCACTCCCCAAGAGGATGTTTGAGCCTAATTAGTTCAACCCCTTGATCTTAGACCCTCTTCTGGTCTCAAATGCTCAGCTCTATATCATGGTAGACTCTCAGTCCAGACTCTGCAGGCTGCCAGGAAAAAGTAAGCTTGCTTGACAGAAAAACTGGGGTTTAGCACCACAAAGTAACACCCAAAATAACCTAAAACCTCTCTGTGTGAACTTTACAGGCATTAGGTGGGTTAGTTCCTGTTTCCTGCCTAAATTTCAGCTTTCTTCCTAGGAAGAAGTCCCTGTCCTTCAGCTCAGCCTTTTCCAGAGCACTTTGAATATCTGGCCCCATGTAAGATGTTGCACCTTTGGGAGCAGTGACTTTCTTCCCCTCCCACCTTGAGTTCCAGCAGCAGGATCCCAAGCCTTGCCTTTGCACAGCACTTTGGAGCCCTTTAAGTGAAAATAATGACACAGAAGCAAAAGATCTGTATGCAGCAAAAACTGTGAATACCTTTCCTGTCTGGAGCATATGTGATGACCCCAAAGGGTTTTAGAGACAATTGTGAGACTCTGCTCATGTTGTGATGTGGGAAGATGAAGAAACCACATACAGTCAGAAATGAAGGCAAATGGAGATGGTGAAGAGCCAAAAAGGAGAGAGGGGTCCCACTTGCCTTTGGCTTCTCCTACACATGGGACATCTCAGTGGGTTCAGAGGGGAGAAAGCACCAGGGAGCCAGCAGCCCTTTTTAAGGGAGCTGCTCTCCAACCAGACAAGAAACAGTGGAGTGGAGCACACAAAAGCACAACATGGAGATCTTCCTCAGAGCCAGGCTCTAGCACAAGAGCCCCAAGAGCTGCATCTGGCTCTTTTCTAATCCCTCACCAAGTGGACTTTCATCATACTTATAATTAGGGATAATAATTTAAAGAGATAGTTGAATAACCAAATCTGCTAATCCTTCAGTGGAGCCTCTACCCTTTAATCTCTCTCTGGTTCACTAATGCATAAAAACGTAGCCAGGCACCCACTGCCCTCATTAGAGGGAAACTTTACCCTCCTCCTCCCAGCCTCAGCCTCAGAGGCCTGCCAGCGATGAATGGAGGGCACAAAGGCAGCCAGCCCTCTGACTGCTTGAGACATGCAGGAACATTGAAAACATCAGCCTGAGCTTGTTTCAAGACCAATGTCACAACAGTGACCGGTTGTCATGGAAACAGGTTATCAGCTATCAAAAACCATCCATGAGAGAAATGTCACAAGAAGAGATGGCAACTGGGGCTGCCAGGCCCTGCATATGGGCAACTCTGACTTCTCCAAGCCTCTTGCTCTATCTGACCAGATGAACATCCTCCCCTTTGCAATCATTTCTGCTGCCACAAGCCACCCTGCTCTCCCTGTGACAAAGCTTGGTTTGCCACCAACAGGGTGGCAGTGGCTTCTGTGCATCCTCTCCAGCCCTCTTGTTTGTACCCTGGCCCCCGTGCTGCCATGGTGGGCAGTGGGGAGCCCACTGTGGGGATCAGCAATACAGTGCCAGCATCTTCTGGGGAAGAGCTGACGCACTTGCTGGGCGAGGAGCAGTCACAAGTGGGAAGCCATTGTTAATTAATCAGATACGCCATGTAATGGCATTAATCACAATCAATATATTAGATAGGGATGGTGAAGATGCTGTGCAATCTCTGTCAGATAGCAAATACACCCACACATTCCAGCACAGCCACACGCAGTTCTTGGGATGTCCATGCTCTTCCCCTGATCCTCCTGGCTTGATGATAGCATCAAACTATCTTTTTGCCTCTGCTTCTAGGATCCTACCATCCTCCTCTCCCCTGCCTGCCTCTGGGCTCACCATTCCAGTATACCTGCCTCCCTCTTCCCTCCATTCTGCCTGTATTCCTTGTTTTTCTCCCATGATGTAATTTGGAGAGCTGCTCTGAGAGGCACCGTCTCATCCACACACGCCTCCATCTCCAGAGCTGGCAAAGACTTTGGGAAAGGATGGGATTGAGACCTTGATGTGCTGCTGTGTAGGTGGGCAGTGCAGGCTGTGCTGCTCCTCTTGGAGGCCCTCTGCTCCACCAGAAAAACACGTTAGCCTTCGCCGGAGCTGAGTGACAGCAGAGTCTGCCTAAAAATGCAACATGCTCACACCATTCATCTCAACTGCTCTTCCCCTTGTTTTCCTGAGGAACAAACTCCATCTTCTCTTCTCCTGGTGTCCCTCATCCCAGGAGGAGAAATTTTGTGATGGAAAGGCATCTGCACTTGTGTAAAGGGTCCTTCCATAAAAATCCCTCCTCCCTTCCCACACAGAGAGCCACAACCTCACTGCACAAGCTGAAAGAGTAATGCATTTTCTCTGGCAGCTGCCACCACAGACGTAAGAGGCATGTTTGAGATAACAAGACTTCATTTCAAACAGGAATGGGTTTCATGGCAGGCACAGTGAATAAATGTAAGACATCTATTCTAGCTTCACGTCCTGCCCTCCCTAACACACATGGAAAAGAAACCCCAGACATACCAAAAACTTTGACAAAGCTAATCAACAGCCTATTTAAAAACAGAAAATGCCTTAATATTGGGTTAAAACACAGAAAAAGAAAAAAGGAAACTAAATGTGATCCATTAAAAGCAGATGAGAGGATATGAAAAACACTTTTGGAAGCTAAATAATAGTAAAAACATTTTTAAACCCCCAATAAATTGGGAGAAAAGCACAGTGAGTAATTTAATGCTGTCTGTGCAGGCAGCATTGCTGGCTGGGTAATTTATGCTTCTTCACAGCATGGTCTTGGGGCAGTTCACTCAGGGAGGGTGTGTTCAAACCCACCATGTTTTTGGCTCTGAAGAACTAAAGACCCTTTCCCGGGCTCACTCAGACTGAAGGGAGATTTTGTAGCTGCACTGGGGCCATGCAAAGCAGGTTGGGAACTGGTTTTTGATGTGGAAAAAAGCAGCTTGTGAATGAGGTCTGCTGTTCCCCAGGAAGGCAGTGCCAGCAGGGCAGGAGGAGGCTGGAGAGCCCCAGCAGGAGCTGGGAGCCTCAAGCACAGTCTCTTATGACCAGGAGAAAGGATGTCACACAGGAATAGTGAGTGAGGGGCATTTGAAGAGTCCTACCACTTGTGAAAGCTGAAGGAATAATTGTGTACAAAATTTGCTTTGGGGATGATGAAGGTCAGCAGCCTCTTCTGAGTGATGGAGAAATGCAAAGTGGTCACTCTGGGAAGGACCAGCAAGTGTTGCCAGACTCCTCCTTGCTCAGCTGCCCTGCTGCTGCCTTTTTCAGACCCTGATTTGTAGGGCTGAAGACAATTCTGGGAGGAGATGTCTGACAAATAGTGTGGGGCAACAGAGGACAGTTTTTCACAGAGACCCCTCAATCCAATGACTGTCTCACCTTTTACTTTCCATGTTTTCATGAGATTTCAGGAAAGCTGAAGCTATCAATTGAAAGTAGACCTTGCAATTTCTCAGTAGAGAATAGTCAAAGTCCTTTGAGCACCAGCTGGAAAGCCTGCTGTCCCTTGGTCAGGCTCAGGAGGAGAGCCAGATTTCCAGCTGCACTTGCTGGTAAGAGCCTTTTCCTAGCAGAGAGCATTAGGTAAATTGGTGCTGGGGAGGTTGTGGTGCCTGGCACAGATGGCTCAGGTACAATGGGACTGTCAGTGCCTCTGAGGAGCCTGCACTGGCCAGGTAATGAGCTACAGCCAGAGCCAATCCCAGCGGATCAGCAGGCAGCTGGATTTGTCCTCACACAGCCATGTTGGACAGATACCAGTTGGACAGTGAGTGGAAGTTTAAATACTGACCTGAATGATGGACATCTTCTCTCTCATCTCTCCACAAGGCCATGAGAGATGAGACAAAGCCAAGACAAGGTCAGGATGTCTGTGCTTGCAGTTTATGAGAGAAGGAGCTGGACCAGAGCAAATCTCCTGTCTCCTCTCCTGACAGCTGACCTGGCTACTTAGGTGGGATGAAGAGTGTGTGTGGAGATCTAGACCTTGCCCAAATTTGATACTCTGAGTTCACAGGAGGTTTTACTCTGATTAAGACCCATTTCATCAACTAGATTAAAAGATGAACTGTCTGATTTATAGTTCTAGTTTTTGAGCAGGGAGAAGAAACCAGAGATGATGAAATAGTCATAAGTTCAAAGTTATTTTTAGTTTGCTAGTGAATGAGTCTCAAATGACTAAAACAAACAAATCCAGCTGAGATTAATAAACTGTACATATAGAATTGTATACCTACTGTTGGAATCTCAAGTCCTCTTCTTCCAGCTAAAATTTCATGCCACCTTCTTCTTACCTTAACCACCTAATTTATTATTTTTGGAAAATAAGTTTTGGGTGTGTGAAGAATAGCAGGGTTACAGATTCTGGGATATAAAATGGTGGTTGATTTACACAAGACTTTTCTGAACTGACTATTTTTATGGAGGACACTTTTAACTTGGATAGATCAAGTTGCATCCCAAAGCAAGAATCAATCCCAAGTAAAGGACCCAGCCTTGTAAAAGTAGTTTTTCTCCTTGTGTCATTCCCTTTGTGGCTGAATTTTTCTCCTTTGAGAACCATACTGACTGCTAGTGGACATTGCTCCTTCATGCTGTGGTCTCCCATATCCCATCTAGGAGAGCCAGAATAGCCCAGGATCCCTCCTTCAGGCTTTGCCTTCTTCAGCTAAACACATGGCTGGTGTCTTGCTCTCATCCAATGGGTCTCCATGCCTGTGGCTGTGCCAGAAATGCTCCTCTGCCCAGGCCTCCCCAGGAGAGCCTGCCAATGCCACGGCCATCATTCTCCTGTCTCTGGGTGAAACATCCAGCCTGCTAGGTCCAGCACTGCCCTTTCCAGCTGCAACACTGAAAGTCCAAGTTGTTATTCCCTGTATCTCTAAATACATTTCATGTAATTTCTATTATGCAGAGCAGCTCAAAACTGATGTTTTCATTTTCCCCTCCACAGACAATGCCTCTGAACCTCATATCATCAGCAGATTTCAGCAGTGCATTGGCCCACCAAGCTGATCTGTCCTTCCATCAGGCTTCTCCCACCCCGATAAGCACAAACCACTTTGGAGCAGCCATGGCTTGGGCTCTGCTAGCAGTGTGGGGACTGTAGTTCTGGAGCTGAAAGTGTTCAGAAAGGAAGAAAGCTGAAGAGAATGCAGGTGTTCTTCAGTTACACATTATTTGGGTTGGGTTTTTTTTTTTTTTTCCTTTTTTCTTATCCTTTAGGTTTGTAGACTATGTTTTCCCAACCTTCTTATATTCTTTAAGATGAAAAAAGACATGCAAACCCCATGATGCATATATAGCCCAGAGAAATTGTGAATGCCCTGTTTATGGCAGTGTTTAAGGCCAGGATGGGGCATTGAGCAACCTGGTCAATGGTAAGTCCTCCTGGCCATGGCAATAAGGTTGGAAACCTGAAATCTTTAAGGCCCTTTCCAACCCAAACCATTTTATGATTCTACACAGTGAACACCCATGATTGCTGCATAGAAAAGAATCTTTGCATGGGAGATTTCCTCAGTGTTGTGCAGTTCCTTTTGTAGTCTTGGATGGGATTAGCATTCCTGAGGGTTGAAGTTATCACCCATGACTTCAAGTACAAATGGTTAAACATCCTATCCATGTGTGTTTTGTGGAAGTCAGGGGGACACTGAGGGGACATTTTAACAACCACAGGGACACTGACTTCAAAAGGTCAGCAGTCACCCTGCCCAGCCAGCTAATAACCTCCTTGCTTGCTAAGAAATGTAGTCAGTGTTAAGTTACATGTTTGATTGACTAGTGCATGAATTTAGCTAGGATTTATAACCAAAAAGACAGGAGTCTCCTTAAACTCTTTCTCAGCATTCACAAGGATTAATTATTTTTATTCTGATCATTGTAACTGAGTGTATTTGCTACCCAAGAGCTTTCACTGGGTTACTTGCATAATTTCACAATTAATATGTACCCTTATCAGCTAAGCTCCATCTGCCCAACCACCACCATATCACCTTCCTGGGAAAGCAGATTCTTCCTCTGGAGAAGTCCTGTTGCTCTAGAAAGTCTGATGCCACATAAAGGCATCAAATGTACTGCTCAATGCCCAGCTCACCTATTTGACACATGGAGAGGAGGTGTCTGTATAGGTAACTGGAAATGTGGGAGATTAGAGCCCAAAGCAGGGAGGTGTTAGACTGCCACTAAAAGTACTAATTTACCATCAATGCCACTGGTGTTGGCAGGCTGACCACATTTTCATAATTCTGAGGAGAGACCTAGGCAGATGACAGAAGAAGTGATTTCCCCAGCCTGGCGAGTGGCCAGGCACTTGTTTGGACTCCTTGTCACCAGGACTTGTTTGGATGCCCTTTCCAAAAGCATCATGAGAACTTTCATTCCCACCAGTGGGAACAGTCCCTGCCATTCTGACTGAAAGTAAAATTCTTGAAATAAACACAAGCTTTTCCATCACTCTGGGGACCAGAGGTCCTTAACTCAGTAACACTGCTCCTGTTGGAGTCTGTTGGGTCTGGACTGGAAGGGTCCCCAAGCAGCAGGCAGACTGTGGTGACACTGGGGTCATTTCCAATGATTACTTCTCCTTCTACTCCCCCTAAAGCTTGGAGGTGTTTTCTGCTTAGTCTTGTTGCACACTAAATCTTTCTGTGTCCCATTGAGGATTTCTGAGTCTTGAGGACTCTTCAGTCCTTGGCAAAGCTGTTCATCCCTTTCCTTAGTCCATAAACCAGAGAAATTAGGACAGGAAAGACTCTGGGGACCTGATTCAAAACAATCTGAGCACATTAAGCCAAATCAGCTACTAAGGAATTCATGTTTCACAGACAACATGACAAAACTTTATGCAAAGACACACAACTGAACATCTTTCAGTCCCCAACTCAAGAGGTCTATCCCACCCACTGCTCCTGGGTGACAGCAATGATGGAATGTCCTCAGACTGCCAAGATGAGAAACTGTGCATTTACACCAAGAGTGAAACCTGTGATTGAGCAGTGTGGCTTGGCCAGAAATCCAGAGGCAGAAATCCTCTTCAAGACTTGGCAAGTCTGGTCAGGTATGACATGTCCTGGCTTTAGAGCAGTTCTGTTATTTGGAACCCAGGTCCCAGTGTTAACAAGGTAAGAGATCATGATAACAGCAATGGGAACACTTACGTGGAGCTGCTCAAACTTACAAACTTCCAGTAAGTTTCAGGTTGAGCTTTGGATCAATTCTTATTCCTTCCAGATTGCTTCACTCATCCCTCCTGGGTACTCTTGATCAAATCACAAAAATGCTGAGCAGATTCTTACAGCGTACTTTCTAATAAACCGTTTAGGAAAGCAGAGTTGACAGCATCTTACAGTTTTTTCTTCTTTCTTCTTTTTTAAGCTAGCTCCACAGCCTCTGCCAAATTCAAGGATGCCAAATATGATCAGGCTGTGGATGGCACCATTCGTTTGTGTCAATCCTCTTCATACTAGATGAGCAGACAGGACATATGGGCCTATCCTTAACGAAGTGCACAAAAGAAGTAAATAGGAAATTTCTGCAAATCAGTAAACTTCTAAGTGCAAAATTAACCCAAAGACTGCCAGATGCAGAAAGGAGCTGCTCTTAGTTGAGAAATGTTCTTTCACCTCCAATTCCTGTAAATACATCCTGGAAGAAGATACAGTGGAGAGGAGAGGTCTCCAAGACTATACAGTACTGTGCTTCATCTCCATGGACCAGAGTCTGGCAAATCAGCACCTCAGAGAGAGTTCAGCCTCTCAAACTCAGCCTACACCTTATCCTCATGTCTTGAGGTTAGTCTGGTCATCTGAACCATCTGGAGCGTACCCTGACTCTGCACAAACCTCCTACAATTTCAGAGGTGAAAAGCAGAACTGTGAGTCTGTGTTTGGGAAAACCTGTCTCTGTAGTGAGTGGAGAGAGAAGCTTAATCTGCTTAGCTTAATGAAGAGAAGGTGAAGACGTGACGTGACTGTAATCTGTTAAGTACTACCACAGGGAGAAGGCTTTTAACAGTGGAGGGCTTTTTAATCCACTAGACAGGCAGAATGAGATCCAGTAGATGCAAGATGAAGGTGAACAGATACAGTCTAAAGTGCATTTTTTTGAAGCAGTGAAAGCAATTAGCTATTAAAAAACTTTCACATAGATGCGCTAGGTCCCCCATCTCCTGAAGTCTTAAACAAAAGCTAGTTATGTTTGAAATTGTAAGTGCCACTGGGTCTGAAATGAGGGAAACCTGACAGAATTTCATACCACAGAGAAACCAGGAGGGTTGTTTTATAAAAGAACTGCTTAAAGAAATCCATGAATTTACCTTTGTTTCCTAAAGGCTTCTGCATGTCTGTCTAATAGCTGTCACCTTCCAGCCCCAAGTTGTGCACTGAGCAGTTACACACATTTTCCATGGGAGAGTGTTAATCAGGCTCTTGATCACTTGCACACAGTCCACCTCTCCCACTTCCATTTCCAAGGGTTCTAAGGTACCCATAACCATAGCTCTATGACTATAAGTGATCAGAATAACCTGCCTCCTCTTGCAGCCCACTCTCCTGCTCTGTTCTTCTGCTGTTTTCTCCCTGAATCCCTGGGGCACAAGAATTCCCCATCTCTCCTCTGGATGTTCTCAGAGGCTGCAAATGCATCTCAACCCAGACAAAACATCTAATTCCCAGTTTGGAATGTGTTTCTCCCTGTTTTTGTGCTTGCTGGGACATGAGGAGGATCTCTGTGCTGCTCAGGCTCACACTGAGTCCCAGAGGCCTCTCTATCCTCCACCTGGATGCATTTTTCCTGGCCAAGTGGCTACACTCTGAATAACAGAAAAAGTTCCACATGCTAAAAGGTTTTACTGGCATCCATCTGGTGACCAAAGGGCCACATGGGCACTGTCAAGAAAATCAAGGACTTTCTCTTCTAGCTACTGCAGTTACAGCGATGACCTGCCCCATGGGCTTTTTCCATTCTCATTGGCACACTGAGCCCTTGCCAGAGACCTTCTCATCCAAACCCTCTGAGGCCCTTTGGCAGTCCAGCCCTGAAGCCCTTCCTTGGGGCACAATGTGCTTGTGCTCTAATGCCAGCAGAAATGCACACACCAGTCTGTACCTGCCCCAGTCTCCCCAGGGGCCTCCAACAGTCTGTCCAGTTCTCTAGCTCAAACTCTGTGAAATACACAAGCAGGTAGCATGGAGGCATTCAAAACAATGCTCAGCCACA
Source organism: Polioptila caerulea (assembly GCA_013397295.1). Taxonomy (NCBI): domain Eukaryota; kingdom Metazoa; phylum Chordata; class Aves; order Passeriformes; family Certhiidae; genus Polioptila; species Polioptila caerulea. The sequence continues at coordinate 607,197 of VYXF01003274.1, forward strand.
CCTGAAGTATCAACCTTTGTCCAGAACTGCAGTTTTTTGGATCATCCCAGCACATGTCAAATGTATCCAATGTCTTTAGCAGCACTCCTGAGTGTACTTCTTTCCCCTCTCCTTCAGGCAGAGCTGCCTCCCCTCTGCCATTTCTTTTGGCTCTATAGTATTGCATCTTCCCCCATCATGACTAGTCACACCAGGTTTTGCTCTTCCCCTTTTTAGCATGGTTTGTAATGGGAATGATGCTTGCAAGACTTCATAGCTGGTAATACACAGGCCTGCGTAAAACTCCCAATAAATAATTTTTTAGTCATTGGCCACTTTCTGCCAAACTTGGCAAGAATAAGAGGGTTCTAAGATAAAATTGCTTATGTGTCTTGAAAATAAGGGAATGCATAGAAGAGAGAATTCTTATGACAAACTGTCAGCGTAGGAAAATCAATGCACTGAGATGAATTCCTTATTAGACTCTGGAGTATCCACACAAAATGGAGAGGATGCAAAGACAGGGTCAGAAGTGCCTTGGTATCCTGGAAATTGTTTTAGTTCACATGGTTAGGCACCAGAGAATTTGAGTGCAAGGCATGGAGGAAAGCAGTCTTCAGCAGCGCTGATCCACCTTTTCTTCAAGACCTCCCTGAAAATCCCAGATCTTTACTCCTAGAAACCACAGTGCTAGGACCAGCTGCCAGCATGGGAGACAGTGTTTGCCAAGGCTGTTGGTGGAAGATCCTCCCATCCTGAAGACTTCTAACAAGCAGGAAGACCACATTTTCCAGGCTTTTTGTAGTTCCCTCTCTGCCTGCAAAGCAGCTATGTCACACAGTGTGACTGGGTGATGTGCTGAGGAGCAGAGAAGGCAGAGACTTTACAAAAAATGGCCTGGGAATTTTCCCTCCACAGGGAACTGGTAGGTGTTTGAGGGTTCTACTATATGAGGAAAGCCCATCTGCCAAGAGCAGAGTGAAATCCAGGACTGGGGATTCCTGCCTTGCGTAAAGCAGCTCCAGCAGGACAGCACTCCCAGGGCAGAGCTGGAGAGCTCAGCAATGGGTCCAGCAATAGCTAGTAGAGCCACTGGGACTTAGAAGTCATGCCAAGAGGGTCACTGTCCTGGCACTAGATCCGAAGGGACTGTCCCATGCCCCGAGCCTGAGTGGGATGCCAAGAGCACAGAGTGCTCCGAGACACACAGCTCCTGTTGTGTGCAAACATGCTCTGCACAGCCTGAGCAGCCTCGGGGGTCCTGCTCCTTCCTAATGACCTGGGGTTATGTGTGGCTGTGACACAGCTTCTAGCCACATACTGTCCCTGCTTGAGGCCAATCCTTGGATTCCCCCTTGGATTTATCCAGATGCCCAGTAATTCACTTGTCTTGGCTGCTCCTGGGATGGTATGCTCTGTGCTGTCACGCTTTCCCAGGGCTACTCCAGCGGTTGTCAGCCACACTTCCATTTAATCTGTGCATAGCTGGGGCATGCCAAACAGCAAAACAGTGCCAAAGACTCTGCAGGTGACACCCACAGAGGAGGAGAGAAAAATAAATATGTGCGAGAGCAAGAAAACAGAAGCACTGGACATGGCTGCATAAAGCCCACTTCTGCTGTCTCCTCCCCTCAGTGTGACAGCCTGTCCACGGACTCCCTCACCAATATTTCCATCCTGTGCTGGAGCAATGCCAGCCTTGAAACTGCAATGTCCTTATCCTTCACATGAGCTCTGCCTGGGGGCTATCAAATCTGCTGGTGCTGATGCTGACACCTTTCAACAGCAATAGCATGGCCAGGGCACTGCTGGGATATAAATCCAGGGATGGGAAATGCATTGGCAGTCAACACTGCTGCGTGGGAGGGGTTGGTGTGTGAGGCTGCATCGATGTGCGTTTTGCTGGCACAGACAAACTCCCTGCCCGTGCAGAGAGCAGCTGAGCAGTGGGCCTGGTGTGTGAACCAGAAATCACCCAGCTGCCTTTAGCTCTGCTGAAAACCTATGTTGCCTTCTGTTAAAGACTGCCACTGACTTCAGATACAGCCAGAGCCTTTGTCTCAACCTGCAGAGACTGCAGCAGTGTCTGGGAGAGGCACTGGTGTACAACCCTGTGTGTGGAACCACCACACAGAGACTCGCAGTCACTGCGGCAGCAAGAAAGTGTCACTGCTTGATCCCCAGGGCCTTCGAACTCCATTGTCAATCCCCACTCTGCATCCTCCTGCTCACAGAAAGGGCATCAGAAGGTGTGGATGGCTATGTGGGCAGGGGAGGAGGAAGGACTGAGAAGCAGAGAGCGCTGAGACTCCCAGCACAGCAGGAGGAATGGAGAGGGGGATGCTGGGGACATAAACAGCAATGAATCTCAAAGGGAAACTGGCAGGCTATTTGTGCATGACTTTCCAGTTTTTCCTACCTCTCCCTGTTCACTCAGTGACACTTAAAGCAGTCTCCTGGAAACACATTTTTGCATGGAGTGCTGCTGCCTTTCATGTTTCCCAGGGCCGCAGCAGCTGCAGTGGGAACAGAGCCACAACCAGGTCAGTGCTGGGCCCTGCTCAATGCCCCAGGCACAAGCAGTGGCGAGAGGTTTCTTTTGGTTCTCCTGATTAAACTCCAGCTGGCTTTGTTTCCCGTTACACTGCTCCTCTGAAATGCCAGGCTGCAGCATGAATTTGCTACTGTGGGGCTACTCTTCCTCAAGAGTTTGCTACAGAAATTCATTTATTTTAATGAGAAACCAAATGCTACAAAAGGATGTGTTCTGAAATGCAGGACCTTGTAAAAGAGGCATCCTGTGAATAAGTGCTATCCATCCCCAGTTGCCAATGGGTCTGAGATCCAGGTGCTGGGCTCTGCCTGCTTTTTCAGACCAGGAGCTGTGTCTTCAGAGTTGTTCCTCCTCGTTTCTAGCTCTGGTTCTGTAAGATACCTTACTGTAACCAGGTGCTGTCAAAAAACAGTCATGAATGAACTTGTGGGCATCCATGCTTATTTGAAAATAATAGGTGGCAAAAAGCTCCTGGGCACAATGAAAAGTCAATGCCAAGAAAACGATGATCTGTTGGACAGTGAGGCTCATTAAAGGGAAGAGATGGCAAGCTAGAAAGAGTGAAAAACTGCATTTCCTGAAGCTGAACTTCCTAAAAAGATCTGTATCTGAAGGCAGCACATCTTCCTTTGACAGCCCTTATAGGCTCGGATGTAAAGCAGAGGATAGGGGTGACCTTTTTCCCCCCGTAGGAGACAAGGAAACTGAGGCACTAGAAGCCAATTAAATTGAGATAATCAGTGCATTTCTGAGAGCTAACGTGGAGACACCCAAACTTCTCTTCCAGGCCATAAACATCTGTAGTTAATGACAAAATGTTAATTACTGGCAATCAGCTAATGAGGGTAAAAGCTGAACTAATTTTCTGCTGCCTGTAATGCTACTCTAGACCATGTTTTGCCCATCAGCTGAACTGCTATTTAAAAAGAGGATGAAAAGGAAAAGGAAAAAAAAAAACATTTTGGCACCTCGCTCTGCCTCCTCTGCCAGACCAGATTAGTGCAGGGGGGAAATTCTCTGGTGCAGACAAGCCCTAGTTCATTTTCCCATGTCAGGCAGGGAATCAGCTACAAGCAGAGCACAGGGCCCTGCTACCCAGCTCTGCTTCCTACTGCGATTAGCTCAAATGATTCTATGGAAAAGTGGAAATTCTGTTTCTTCATTACACTAAGAAAAGACTCTGTGTTCCCTGTAGTGGGACAAGGACAATGTGCTGCCCCTCTTTTTGCTCATCTAGGGTTATCAGCCCCACTCAGCTACAGCACAGCCAAATCACCCCCTTCTTGCATTTTGAAGAGGCAGCTGGAGATGACCCTCCTGGAACAGTAAACCAGCACGTATTCCTGCTGTGCATGAGTAACCAGCAGCCATTCTGGAGGAGGCTGTGCACTACTGCTGGGCAGAATGATTCATCTCCATGTCATGGACATGGCAGCAATAGTCCTGTAACAAAAGGCAGAGCCATGGGGTAATTTGTCATTATGGTGACTATCAGCCTTGGACTGATCAGCCTGGGTGCTCACATCTCTGATACCTGCAATAAAACCTCTCCGTGGCACCAAGGAGGGAAAGACATCAAGTTGGAGTCACTGAGGATCTGGCCCTAGTGGAGACTCTGAATTGTACAAAGTGGGTTTGGGGTTATGAAGATGAGCTAAAGGGTTGGAGATTAGCTGTAAGTGTTGCCTATGACACAGTAAAACCAACTTTGACTGGCATGGTGCTTTATCCTGCTGTGGCACAGCAGGTTCATGGCAGCTCCATGCTTGGGGAGCAGAAATGCCAGGCTGAATCTCACGCAGGATGGGCAGCTAAATGTCCCTTGTCCTCTGACTTAGTTGCCAAGGACAGCTGCCTCTGAAAATTGCTAGCTCCAAAATTCCCTTTTAAATCTGGTATTTCAGATCAGTCCCAAGCCTGAACTTAGAGCCCATATCCCAAGGATTTGTCTGTGTCCGCTTTCCTGTGATCACACCAAACCAGGTTTCTCGTGCAGCACATCCCAACTGCTGTCCCGTGAGCCCTCCTCTACACCCCTGGGGAGCCTGGGCCCACACACAAGTGGCTGCCATGGTCCTCCACTGTGCTACTCCAACGCAGTGGATGCTTTCAGGCACTAATGCCAACAGATGTGTTTTCTGTCCAGCTACCAGCTGAAGAAAACTCCTCCTGATTAAGCTGATTCCCAGCTTTTTGATAAAGCTCCCCCTCTGCAGACTCACCTCCCTGCTGCCATGATGCTGACTGCCAATCAACTGCTACTGCTGGTGCAATTAATTCCATCTCCCTTTGCAGCCCCAGTTCACTGTGTGCAGGGACAGCTATCACATTTCATGCTCTAAAGAGCTTAACACCCCACTACACACACATACATCCACACACTAGCAGGGTGGCCAGGAGGGTGACTGGAAACAGACTGAAGGAATTGGAGGCCTCAGAGATGAGGCCACCCTAAATCAGATTTAGGGAGTGAGAAGACAATATTCTTGGGCAGAGTGGCACATGCCCTGCATAAGATAAGCCTCTTACCTGGATCAGGGTTGCATCCATCCCACAGCACTGTGGTTTAGGGTCACCTGAGCCCGGCACGGTCTCACTTGGGATGCAGCAGCAGCAGCATCCTGGTAGTTCTTTCCCCAGTTAAAAGCTACCTGCCTTGCAAGGGCAAGGGTGGAGAGGTAACTGGAGGACAGCAAATATGTTTAGTGTTTAGCTCCATGCAGAACATCCCCTGCCTTGGCACTAAGGCTGAGCTGGGCCGGGACGGATACACCCCATCATGCAGCATTTCCACAGATGGCTGTGCCAGCCCGGAGCCCGGGGATCTACAGTGAGTCCAGGGATAGCTTAAAGGGGGAGACCATTTTGCTGCAGAGCCTGGGACTGGAAGCTAGCACTACCAAAAATTCAAACACCAATCCCTCTCCATCTCCTGCAATATACTTCCAAGCAGCTCCAAAGCTCCCCAAATTCAGCACATTTCCCAGCAATGCCACCACCCTCTGGGCTGATGCCATGGAAAAATACTTCTGGATTACTGCTGCCAACCGCTCCCCAGTTGATTGTAGTGTGAAAATCCTCCAGGTCACTTTAGCTTATGATATTCAGGCTACATTTTACAAACATGCTCTCTCTGGCTCTGCTGGGTGAGAGCAAATGAGCCGTGTGCCTGGTGTGCAGGGGTTCTGCACCTCTCCCTTCTCCTGCAATAGCACAACATGGCTGGTTGACGCTGCAAGATCGAGTCGATAACTACTATTGCTATTATCTTTATTAATCAATAATAATGTCCTTATTTCCTCTTGTAGGGCTTCCCAGTACATCCTTGCTTATTTATCCTCCGTCTTATTTCCATCGCGAGCTTACAATCAGATCTGGGCGAGCAGCTGCCAGCACTGACCCAGCTGCCAAGCCCAGCCGTGCTCTTGTGAAGCCCCTTTCAGAGCAGGGACTATTTGACTGACTTCAACAGCCTGCCTGCAAGGAGGGAGCCTCATGGAGCCGGGGCCAAAGCCATCAGCTCCTGTAGGCAGCTCTGTCTGAGCTGAAAGGGCTGTAAGTACCTAACATCCCTCCAGGGAGACACTGAGACATCCGCAGCAGCTGTAAAAATATATAAAATGAGGCAGGGTTAATAGTGGCTATCTTGGACATGTGCGCCTGTTTCCTTCTTTCATACTGCCTGAGAGTGTGTAATTGTCAATGCCTTCACCCTGACGGTCTCCCTGGGGAAAAGGGACAGCACTGTGTCCCCCATGCCCAGGCCGGAGCTGGTGTGATGGCAGCGGCTTGCTGGAGGCCACACTGGCACAGCAGAGATCTGCGCACAGGCTTCCTAATGCCAGGTGAGCCGTGTCATATTGGCACCATCCTTGCTTCCTTTAACCAGCCTGTACGCCCCTCCCTGGCTTCGCATTCAGCCCCTTGCTAACGAAACCAGCTGGTCCTACCCTGCCTGGCAACACCCCTTCAAAAGCCACGGCAAATTCCGGAGCTAAGCTAAGCCACGTTACAGCAGCGAGAAGCGACTGCTCCATGAGAGAGCTCTTGCTCCTTGGGAGAACAAAACTCGTTCTGCTTAATTGCTCCTGGCAGCGCACTCTGCCATAATGAAGGTGGGAGCAGGGTGGCAGGGAAAGGCAGCGCTACTTCTTTGCACTGAGCCTCCAAATCCATCCTTTTGTGCTAAAAGCACAACGCGAGGCTGGGCTCGCTCCTTCAAGTCACTCGTGCTGGGGAAAGCAGGGTCTGCATTGAGCTCAAATCCTCCCTGCACACACCCCCAGCTCCGAGCGCTGGGAGGAGGCTCGTCTTGCTTTATTTTTAATCCCATGAAAAACCTGAAGTACGTCACAATTGAGAATCAGCATTGTGGAAAGGCTTTTTCATCGACGCTTTGGACTCTGCTTCATGCGCCCAGAGGGCTTTGCAATAGTTAATTTTGCCTCCCAGCGCCCGGGAGGGATGGAGGGAGGTGTTACTATTTGCGGTTTGCTAAGAGGACTGTGAGGTGGATGGCTGAGAAATAAAGTCTATGGCCTGATGGTGCTTCTCGAAAGCATTAACACACTTTCTTCCTTCTCACCCGCAGGCACAGTGACGTTTCACACTTCTGCTGGGGTCTGGCTCTCTGGAGACCTGATAGCTGTTCCCTAATGCCTCTCCTTTCACAGCAGCTTAAATAAGCGGCAGAGCCAGTGCCACAGTCAGGAAAATGGCTCCTCTGCAAACCAGCAATGTGGTACCAAGCCCCATGCGGAGGCTGGGAAAGCCTGCCCTGTCCAGATGTGGCACCTAATCCTAGCTCATTGTAGGAGAAGGGGAGAGAAATTTTTAAAAGAGGAAATTACTAACTATTTAAAGGAACGTGAATCAATTTTTTCACATTTTTGGAGGCCTGATTTTAGTTAAATAAAGGACTTCGTGGACACAAACCCAAACACGTCTCAAACAGCCTGGACTCGTGGGCAGGCTAGAAATTGGTCAGGATTTCCTGCCCCGCACCCAGTGCAGGGTGACGTCTGGGTCAGTCCCCAGCAAAAGCAGGTAGGGAAGAAAGTCCCTTCCTGCTGGTGCTGGGTTTGCTCAGGGACACGGGGCAGCCAGCCCTGGCCAGCTGAGCCCATCTACCTGTCCAGAGCTCCCTCTTTGCCCAGCTCCTCCACTGGGGCCGGCTGAATTTTATCATCACTTTCCCCCTTGGCAGAACAGCACCAGATTAAAACCTTTCACCTACTTCCTTGAGGGAGAAAATGAGCAGCATTTCAATGCATGCATCAGGTGACCACACTTACACCTTTTGAGAGCTGAATCCCACAGACAGAAACAAGCAACCCGAGGCAAACAGGGAAGGTATTTTCCCTTGAAAGAAGGTGCTGTAGTGAGGCAGAGATATTTTTCTTTTTTTTTCTTTCTTTGAACGTCATAAGTGAAATCCATTAAACAGTGGTGAGCAGACAGCACTGAAAACAAACACCAAATTAAGCACGCCCACTCTAAGGGAGAGGGTTTGCCTGCCTGCTCCTCCCACACTCCTGCCAGGGAGGAAGGTGAAGATGAAGGAAGGGCACCTGGAAAGACCATTTCTAGGGGCTGGGATGGGAGAGCTACTGGAAGAGGGAAGTGGAGATGTGCCATAGGAGAAAGAGCCTTGTGTGAGGATGGTCACAAGCGTGATGACTTTGCAGTATTGAGCTTGGCAAGTGGGGGTGTAAGAGAGGTGCTGCTAAGTGGTGATCTGAGGTGATAGTCACTGGGAATATGTTGCTGGGGTGCCTCAGCAAGATGGGTGAAGAATAATATTGAAAGCAAAGAGGTTGATATCTGGGGAGCAGGAGTCTGATGTTTCACTGGAGGGACCTGGTGTAACCTACAGTAAACCACGATGATATGGGAGGTTGGGGGTTATCCAGGGAATGGAGCAGGAGCCATGCCAGAGGTACAGGTAAGGCAGATGGTGGGCATAGACAGCACATCTACCCAGTCTTTTCCAGTCCAGATTTTCACTAGTTAGACATTAATTTGATCTCAAAGTGCAGCAGGTGAAGGATAGCAGTACCAGCCCCCAAAACATAAGTGGCACAGGCACCTCCTGGGCATCAGTCATGGACTGACTGCTGCCACCAGTTCAAGAGGCCATAGCATTGCTGTACTCATTAGGACAGGCTCTTGTGCTGGGCCAGCTCATTTGTTCAAAGGTCAGTCAGACAGATTGGGACACACTGAGATGGCTGCAGGCACGGTCCTGTCTGAAGGCAGGCAAGTGGGTGGGCTCACATCTCTGCATGCTTAAGAATCTTCTCCCTCTAACACCATTCTCCAGAACAAGAAGACTAAAACCTATGAGCAGTGACATTGCAGCCACTTCTCAGTCCCCTCACCCCCTGTTTTTTTTAAAGTCACAGAATTTAGGTTGGGAGGTCCCTGGATTTCTTCTGTCCAACCTTCTGCTCAAACCTGGGGTAGCTTCAAGGTTGCTCAAGGCTTCATTTTGCTGAATTGTCAAGATGTCAGAGGACTGAGATCCTACCATATGCTTGGGCTCCTGTCTCAGTGCTGCTCTGCTCTCACTGTGAAAGTTTGTTTCTGTATATCCAGTGAGCACCGCCCTTGCTGCACCTTGTGCCATTGCCTCTGCACCTTTGCTGTGCTCCTCTGGCTCTGTGGTCTTTATGCTCTGACTTCAAGTAGAAGAAAGCAGCAGATCTCCCTTTTCATCTTGTTGTTGCCAGACTGAACAAATTCAAATCCCTCCACCTTTTCTCAAACATAATGTGCTTCTGTCCCTTTAGCATTTTAGCATCCCCCATTGGACTAGCCCAGATTGTCAATCTCTCTTTTGTGCAGGGGGAGTATTTGGGCACTAAGAAAGACATCTCTGAAACTGCAGCTTGCCACTACCTTGTACAGCCCTTCTTGTACAGCTGGGAACAACTTCAGTGTCAACCTGGGAAAAACTGCAAAGTGTGTAAGAACAAAAATGGCATGGCTTCATGCCTAAAACTATCACTGGCTTGCTTTTTCCTTTTACAGAGGTAAAAGGGACTCCCTCCTGGGACAGATATTCAGATGTCAGGCCAGGCAAGGAGTTTGTTTTCTTGAAGAGCTTAGCTTGAAGTTTGCTTTATCTCTGGGCTGAATATAGAATTGATTGAAATTGCTGCAGAGTATCTTCAAATGCCTTATACTTCATTACTGCTAGAAGGGAGTTGCTAAGGTCTTGGTATTGGGATGCATTTCTAGGCACAGCTGATGCCTAAGTCTGTGCTGCCATCTCCCTCTTTCCACTGCCCTCCCAGGTGTGCTGCCCTGCCTGGTTACTGTGTGTGTTGGTAACCAGGTGGTCAGACAGGGGAGCTGATTCAACAAAAACCTAAACAGAATCTAAAAAAAATTTTGGGATCAAGTCCCTGGCAGTGTGGTCACTGGTGATAGAGCTTGGAAAGGGTAGAAATGCAGAGCTGAGGTTGCTGCTCATTTCAGCTGCAAGGTCTTGGATGGCTCAGCTTGCTCATGAACACATGTCACCAAGACACTGGACAGTCACCTTGACCCCAAGGAAAGCTCTGTAGATAAGACTTTACCTTCTTTTGGTGACACTGACTTCTCTTTCAAGTTCAGTGACACCTCTTTCTTTCCCTTGGGAATAACTGCTGCTCCTGTCTGAATTGCTGTGCAGGGAGACACCATGTTGGGAAGATAAAGTTTCTGAACTGACTTTAGCCTGACTGTGCTCACCATGGATGTTCTGCCTTCCAGCATTGCCATGTCTTTTTTCATGCAGCCTTCACCCAGTGCAATTCCTTTGTGCCAACCATGCCCCTCCTCATCCATCCCCCAGCAAGGTGTCAGTCTTCATTAGCAGGGGAGTGTGGGGTTTTGCTGATATAATTTCCCAAGTAGTCTGTCTGAATACACAGTTGTAGTGGAGCAAAGGTACTCCAGGCTCACTGCTGTGAGCTGGGGCACTTGTGCCAATCTCAGCTGGGGTAGAGGTTCCCTGAGGTCTGAGGTCCTGAGCATTTCTGACAGATGCACAGAAATACCAGTGTCCATACTATGATCTGTCCCAGCTCCTGCTCTAGAGGGGAACCCCTGACTTCGAAGCTTCAAGGACATTAACTCTTCTTTATTATATTCAGATATATCAGTGTCAGAGGGAGATGCATCTCTCTTAATCATTCCCAACACTATTAACTAGACAAATAATGAAGAAATTAATTAAGCAAAAGAAAAAAGAGACTGAATACTTGGGAAAGTGTCTTGACACTGAGTTGCCTTATGATAATCTCTTAGGGACTTGGGGGAGGCTGTGGTACTCCTGGCATATGGAAACAGGTGTAGAAAAGCAACAAGACAAAGCAGTGGGAGCAATGTGTAGGTGCTGCCAGGTGGGAACCAGGAAGGAAACAACAAGCCTTTGATATCTGACACAGCTGGAAGACTGATAGATTCAGCCAGCTCAGATTTTAAAAAAATCCCAATAATGTAAATTCCTTAAGTACAAGCCAAGCCTATGAATAAGTTAAATCTCTTAGTCACTTTGCCACTGATATCCTTCTAATCTCATCCTTCCTGAACGATGCTGCTCAGAGAGTGAAACACTTTGCATAAATGGGTTTGCTGCTCAGAGCAATCACTCATGCTTCCCACTCCGACCCCAGGATTAGAGAAGTCCCCTGGATTAAGGCTGTTACTATTTAGAGTTAAGGGTGAGCCAGCTAAGCAAGGGCTCAAGGGAACTTTCAAGTGATTGCAAGAGAGTGAGAAAAAGAGAAGGAAAAGTGAACATGAGGCCACCACCATCTTAGGGAATTGCATGTCGCACACTGGTATTGAACTGTACTTAAAGTGCTTTACAAAGAGAAATGACCCAATAACAAGGAATTATCAACAAGCACATGGGAAAATAATAAATAGTAACTCAAGGGCCAACCAAGCCAGCTTTTTCTTTAGGAAATAAAGATGACATTGAACTGATGGTGCTGTTTGCAGAGATGCTGAGTGTCTTGCTTTCCATCAGACCTCTCTGTCTGCTGAATAGGCCCAGCAGCTTGAAATTCAGAGCCAAGGTCTGCTGAACTCTCCCAAAACAGAGGTGGAAATGACCTGCTAAAGGATAAAATGTGATCTGAGGACCAGAGACACATCCCCTGTGCTCTCATGCCCAAGAACTTGATGGAGCCACTTATACCCAAATGATGAGAGCCTCAGCACCATCAGATTCCAGACCAACTTAGGCCACTTTATGAAGGTGAAAATATCATTCTGGATTCCAAAAATAGGAAAACCACGTTGTTTCATCCAAATTACACCCAAGACTACCCTAAATCATTTGCCTTTTGCTTACTGTTCCCCTGTAGCACAGACACATGTGAGAACTGTTCCCTGTACTACTTAGGTAGCATATACTGTAATAAAGTATGTAATCCCTTAATATACAAGAGCTTTCCTTATAATCCATGCTTGTGTAAACCCAGACAAATATTTAATACAATCTTATCACACCAACAGGAAATAGTTTCATCAATTCTGACAGACACATGAATTTTCAGAAGTGCCTGTCACACGTATACTTCATCATTCCCCAAGAATTGCTCCCGTTCACTGTTTCTCTGTGGAGACCCCTTCTGCTGATGCTCTCCCCTCCCCACAGGAGAGTTTCCAGCAGCAATTCCAGCTGGATACCGTAAAAGGGAAAATAGTGACTTTTCAGAAGCCAGAGGATTTTTGCTGTTAGCAACACCAGACTGGATTTTCAATGTTTTGCCAAGAGAAGGGTGTCCTCATGCAGTTTCTCCCTAGGTTTGCAGAGCAGCTTTTCTGGGCTTTGGTTAATTAAAATACAGTACGTCTTGCACAACTTTTGAACTCTATTTCTGTAAAAGATATGGGAGGCTGCAGGCTGTCTGTCACATTATGCATGTCCCCCATGCCAAGACTGTAGCTTTCTATTTGACTGTAAGTCATCCATTAGATGTAAGACAATTATTGTTTCTTAGTGAGTCAATTTTCTCTCAGTAATTAGCAGTTGTCAGTTCAAGTCAGACCAGTGCTGTTGTCATTCAGTGACTTCAAGGCTGTATTTAAAATCTCTTTTCTCCCACACAACAGCTCACCACAAACAATATCACTTTTCCTCCCTTGTCCACTGGAGCCATTTTGCATCATGATTATCCTGATTAGGCAGGCCAACAATGAGGAGCACTTGCTGCTTGAGCCCAGAAGGAACTGCCCAACAGGAGAAGAGCTTGGCCAAGAAAAGGCAGCTCACCTTCTTGACCCCATTTCATTGCTATATGCTTCAAATCCTGGCTGCATCTGTCTTGCTATAAAAATGTCAGACTGTCTCTAACACTTATTTTTGTTCATCACTTCAGCGTGGCCTTACGTGGCAACTTCTCCCATCTGTTTACTTCTCTTCAGTGTTGTGCACGCATTTCACTGAATTGCTGTTTACTTATAATAATTTGAACACTCAGCATTTGCAGAGCACCTCGGCTGGAGTGGTTTCAGTGTTTTGTAGAGGAGCAATGATCCCTTACAGCATTCCTAGAAGTGGTGGTTTCCAGTCTGCTTTATGGAGGCATGAAAGGGTCCTCTGTACTCTATGTAGATGTAGCAGCTCTGTGTGCACTGGATGCCCTTGTTCCCGTATAATCGATGGAGGTCTAGTCAATGTTGACAGCAGAGCCCTGGGAGTGAGTCAGCTGAGCAAATGTAGGTGTCTGGCTCTCCAGCTCCGCTGCCTGCATTCACTAGGGGCATGATTACCTACCTCAAGATGTTTTCCACTAAGAAATCATTGCGTGGGCATGACTCAAGCTCTTGATTTTTCACTGCCTAGACACCCAGTCCACATGCAGACACCTACATTGTGACACTCACATTGAGGTGTCTGCAATTCAGAGCTGTGTCCCACCTTGGTGATGTGCCCAGAATCACAGCTTGTTTACAAAGCTCAGATGAGAAGCTGAGATCCGTGGTTGCTGCTCATCCACTTTCATTCACTTGAATTGGAAGAGGAACCTCCTCTAGTCAAGCCATCCCAGTGGGGGAAATATTCTAAAGGTGTCCTCTCAGAGCCAGAGACCAACCCTCCACCTGGGTTGGGACCTGTTATCCAGTGACCCATCTGCCACCCTGACTCTAAAATCTGGGGTTTGCTAATTCTGATCTCCTAGTATAACTCTGATCTGAGAGGACTGTGTTAGCTGCTCAGTTCCCCACACCTTTTAGTCTACTTTTTCTTCAGCAGAAAGGCAAACCCTGGCTCTGCAGAAAGCAGAGGTGCCCTCTACAAGCACTCATGGAGGCAGGTCAAGTGGTCTTCCTCCATATCACAGTGTGTCACTTGCTCAGAGATCTTCTGACATGGCCAGGAAGTTTTCTTTACCATTTGTACTATCCAGTAAAGGTTCACTACTGTTCCACAGTTACAGGCCTGACACCTCAGTGTCAGAAAGTACTCAGGCCTAAATCAAGTTCTGAACCATCTTCATATCTTGGATCTTTTCAGGTCAGCCTGCTTTCGTGACCTGGTGAACTTAGAGCTGACCAGTCAGATGGAAAGATCCTTTTCAGTGGGTGGACACAGAACACTGGTAAATGGACTGAAAAAACACAAGACACGGAGGCCTGATCTGTGAGCCACTGTGATTCGGCACAGTTGTGATACAGTGCAAATCACCACACTGCACTGGCCATGCCATGCACACACTACTGGATAAACAGGCAAAGTGCAGATCTCCCACTACAAATGTACCAGTAACAGCAGAGAGCAGCTCTCCCCAGCTGGGAGGGCTCTTGGCTGGTGTGCTGTGTTCCCAGACCCGTAGTGCGCTCAGCAAACTCCTCCAGGAGAGTGCCTCACAGCAGCTGAGACTGCTGCATCTGCTCCACAGCCCAGATGTGCATCATGGCATCAATCTGCCCTCTGCAGGAAAACGTGACCCACAAATGACCATTTAATCTCCTTCTCAATCCAATTTGGCTCAGCCACGTGGCATCTGCCTTCTCCCACACTGCCCCAAACACACGTACAGCCGGTCCCTGCTCAGTGCCGAGCACTGCGGCAGTGCTGCCTGGGAATCACACACAGCTTCTGAACACAGAGAGGTCACGGAGTGTGTCAATGGGAACCCGGGTCCCTGACCCCCATGGCCCTCCAACCATCTCATGAGAGCCTCACAGGCTGTGCAGTCCACAAGCAGAGCAGTGCACTGGAGATACCGATGCCGATGTTGCTGTGCGCATTTCAGGAGGGAAGAAAAACAGCTCAAGGCAATGTAGACACAGTGATTTAAAAGGAAGCAGATTAAAGACAGTCACATGAGTGCAACTGTGTCCCAGCAGTTATGCCATATGCATTTATAGGTAGATGGATATCTGGCAAAACTCCCTCTCTCTCCCTTGAAAGGATATAAATCACAGGAAGGCGTGTTATTCATGCTGCAGCCCACTCATGACAGGTGAAGCTGTGTCAGAGGGTACCAAACTATTGACCAGGTGGACAGGGCAGTCTGAGAAAGGGGACTTGGGATGAATACTTGTTCATGTATTAGGGCATGCCAGATGGGGGGAATCCTGATGATTTTCCTGATCTCCATGGATTTGTACAACCTCTCTTAGACTCTTCAGTATCACTGGGATACAAACAGCTAACAGCCTCAGGAGCATTTACATAGAGGTAAAGACCTTGGCCTGTACTGATGGTTGTATAAAATGCAAAACAGTTGTCAGTCAAAGTGAGTTTTGAACTCAGAGTTGTTTCATTTCCAGCTGAGCAAATTTTCTCTTATTTTACAGGATAAAGAGAGAACATACTCTCTTGTGCCTAAGCACTGCTCCTTGCCTCATGCAATACAACAGAACAAATAGCCTAATCAGGACAAAATGCAGAGCATGCTGAAAAACTGGGAACATTCATGATGTAGTTAGAGAAGGTGAAAATCTCCCCTGTAGCCTGGGAGAGATGGTATTGCTGTTCCACTCACAGTGCTTAGGGGCAAAAGATTATCTGGTAAGAAGAGACAGAGTTATATTGCCCTGTTGGAGGGACACCACCTGGAGAGGGATAAAGTTATCAATCCTATGGAAGGAAACACACAAATGGGGCAATGCAGAACTGGGATAAAAAGAAGCAAGGAGCTGATGAATGCTATTAGGCTTTTTTGGTGGCAGTGGGATTGCAGGAATGAATGAATGAATGAGGCTCCATCAGGCGCAACAGAACCTTGTGCTGATTAGAGAAGCAGAGCACGTGTTTTCCAGCTTTCATCTGTCCTGAGATCATCCCCCTCCATCTTCTCTCTCATCACAGAAATCCAATCTCAGAGGCCTTCTCACATCCATTACAAGGAAAATAACTGGATCCAACACAAACAGAAAGCAGAGCCATGCTATGGTAGAAAACCTCCTGCCATCTTCAGAGATCACAGCATTTACCCCGTACGTTTCTGATCCTCCCAAACACAGGCAGAGCAGCTCAGTTACATACACACACATTTGTATGCCTTGTGTTTGCAAATGATCTCTGATGTGGAGCTTCTTGGAGTGCTCCATGGAAATCCATAAGCCTGTAGCAGCCTCTGCCTCCCCTTTGGCTTACTAGAGCAGTAGGAACTTCTGAAGAGTCCCTGCAGCTTAGTTTGCTTTCCTACTGACAGATGCACTTTGGATGCCTCTAATCAAAGCTCCTCCTCTTATTAAGTTGCACAGAATTATTTCTGATATTCTCCCTGCCATTCATGATCACTTAACTATAATCCTTCCCCTGACCACCTGGCTCTCCACTCCAGCTGAGTTTTCTACAGTGATGGAGTGACACACAGAGTTCTGCAGGCTTGAGAAAGAGCTGCTGCCATCAGCCACCTACCAAAGGTGTTCAGGTTTTCAAGCAGTCCTAGGTAGGGCTGCATCAACACTCCCCCTTTTTGTGCTGCCTGAAGGGCAAGTCCCATCATTTGGCTGTGTGTGACCACCCTGTTGTGAAGTGCCCCTGAAAGAGGCAGACTGAAATAACAGATCCTGGACTGGGGGCAGGGGAGAAGCCTCTAAAACTTTTACTATACAGTTCCCTAGGTTTCCTAAATGTAGAGTTTTCTGAAATAGTCCAGTATTGACTTCAAACTTGCTAGTTCCACTTCTCCTGGCAGATGGATCTTTTCTTTCCTTTTTGAAAAGAGAATTAAAAGCAAAGACAACAGCAGAACCAGAAATTCAGAGCAATGGAGCCAAGCAGTGTGTATGTTCCCCCTGCATTGTACCTGGTAGTAAGGTGGCTTTTTGGATGTCTAGTAGGGGTGGGCCTCTTGTGACAGTTCCCCTCCATGGCATCACAGACCCAGAGTGGGGAGTATGCCCCACTTGGCCACACTTTTTCATATTTTCAAGCAACTCCAAAAAGCTTAAGAGTTCTGCAGCCTTTATTTATCAAAGGTGGGTGGGTTTGGCCGAGGAGTTTAATTGTCACTGAGTGTATCTTGTGAACTTTTAAAACAGAATTGACATGGAAAAGTACTGATGCTTAGGGAAGCAAATAAGAAAGAGAGAATATTTTTCATTTGTATTAAAACATATCTTGGGACAGGTTTTGAACAGCTTTCCAGGCAAATAAATTGAAGGCAGAAAGGAAAAATGGCCTGTAGAAGGGAGAATTACTGTAAGATTCCAGAAAGCAGCAATTGTAACAGAATGCTTTTGTTTGTTATGAAGAGACTAATGGCTCTTTTGGTAGTAATAAGACAATGTAAAATAAATTTCTGCTATATTGCATATTTTTAGAGATTCCTAATTTTCAAAATCTGCTTCTGTAAAGTTGAAAACTGTAGTTACAGATCTCTTTTTGCTCATCCTTCTGTTCAGTTTTAACAAAAATGGTTCTTGCTCAATCAAGGTTTTCTACAACCAGTACTTCTATAAGCCTCAGATTTGAAACAGAATTACCTCCTTGAAGTTCAGTGATTATTGGATCAAGAAGTGTCCTGGCTACGACAAAGAGAAACAACTGAGGTTTTGCTATTATTAGCAATGTTTGTTCTCATTCTTAAAGCTATAGATGGGCAGGCATTTTCCCTTGGTATTTATCTGACTACCATTACACAAATCTCAGCCCTTGTCCAAATCCTAGAGCAGACATTTAATCCTTTCTTTTGCACAGCTCCTCCTAAAATCACTGTAAAAGCTAAGGGAAGATCTTACTGCTGTCTTCAGCCACCTCATGGCACAGCAAGAAAGCCAGACTCTTCTCAAAGGTATATGGTTACAAGAAGAAGCAGGTAAAATTTGAAACACAAGAAATTATGCTTATAAATAAAAAATAACCCCCCCCCCCAATTTTATCACAAGGGAGGTAAAATATTTAATCTCGTGCTCAGAGACATGAGTGGAATAACTATCCTTGGAGTTATCCAGCTCTAGATATCTGGAGATCTGATTTGGTCAGATCTGCTTGAGTAGAAGTTGGACAAGGTGATCGCTCTCCTGAGGTTCCCTAAAATCCTAAAATATTTGACCTGAATTGTAATTCAGAACTGTCACTATCACCTGACATTTGCACTGAATGCCCAAGCATACCTTCAAAGAGATGAAGCTCCTGTCTGGCACACCAAGAAAAGATGAGAGAGAAAATCTCATGAATAGCTGCAGGATGGGAAGGCCAAGAACTTTCCCACAGGTTTCATATGTCTGTGATAAGGGCAAGAAATAAATCATAAGGGGTGGGAGAGGGAATAACAATGGCAGCTGAGCCCGGTCATGAGAGTTTAGCAAGCTGGACTTTATGAAGGAGTCCCCACTTCAGGCTATGGGGGCTCTAAAAATGTTTTTCTTAGAAATGATGTAGCCATCCTGTCTATGAAGAAAATTTTCCAGATGTGGGTTAAATGTAGGTGACAGCACTTCTGCTCTCATATGTCAGAGGAGGCTATGAACTGTTTTTTTCCTAACGAACTGAATCCCATGAGTGTTTTTCCAGGCTGAAAGTTTCTTGCTTTTAATCTGATGTGGAATAAAACTGTCTTCAAAGACAGAACTTTTTCCATGAGGGAAATCTTCTCTGCCAGCTAGCCCAAGGGTTTTTGAAGCTGGTTTCTAAGGATGTGCACAGTACACAGTTCTTTATGTGACAGAAAAGACAAAAGTTGATATGCAAAGACAGTTTCAGTTCTCTGTTTCCCCAAATTTTCTCCTTGGGCACTGCAACAATTTCCCATTGTGGGAAATCTGAAAATCAAGAAGGGATATTTCTTCTCCAGTCCTTGCACAGCTATTAAGCTTCAAGCAGGAATTTCATTGAGGGAACTTCTTTCACAGCTATTACAGAGAGGTTCAGACTAGACTAACCCAGTAACTCACTCTGGCCTTAAATCTGGTAAGAATGCCTGCCTTTTCAATGTTAAGGAAATGTTGGGCTTTTATGTCCTAAAATGTGAACTCTGTAGGGCAAGAAAAGTCTTTGTTTCACTTCTTGGCACAATGCTTGACATATTGACATCCCATAAAGGTTACCCTAGTATTTAAACAAAAGAGTGGTCAGGAGGCCAGAAGCACCCATAACTCTCCTTCTGCCTCTTGTGGAAACCCTCTCTTTAATTACTTAACTGCTATTTCTCTCTGATACAGTATTTTATTATTACCTACTTTTCTAGAATGCTCATCTGATCTGTCTTAATGTTCTTTTAATATCACCTGGAATGGGATAATAATATTCTTGTACTTCTCCAGCACCATAAGCCCTGACAGGTCCTAGTGTGCTTAACAAGGAGAAAAAGAAAAGGAAAGTGCTTAATTCATCAGACAGTGCAAGGTCATGCAAGACATCAGAGAAGATGACCTGATAAAACTAAAAGCACTGGGGTGTTTGGAGGGGCAGGTTTAGCCCATGGCCCTGTACTAGCAGGAAATGCAAACCATCCATTGAGCTTCAGTTCAGCACCTGCAGGAAATTGCCAGAGTAGGTGCTGATGTGATGTGGGTGAAGTGCCAGCAGGATTCCTGCACACTGATGCTGTGTGTTATGTCTTCAACAGATCCTTCCACATGGCTTTTTTTAGCTCTCCCAAACACTGAGAACTGGAGTAAAAACTACACAGGATCTATGTGGGTAAGGACAGGGAACACTGAAGGGTGTGGGAATGCACATGGAAGTTCTTGGAAAACCACTTCTTTCAAGATACCAGTCAAAGAAGTGAGCTTCTTAGTTTTGACTCCACTGAAGCGGGATAATGCCTGTGCTGGGAAATTGGAGAGGAAGGGATCACAGTAACAAAAGCAAGAAATGAAGATCTGAGCAAGTGTCTGTGCAACCCTAGAGAAAGCAAATGAATACAACATGAGTACACAGCTGGGATATGAGAGAAAATAAGCTCAGGCTGGGCATAGGGTTAATGCCCCAAGTGACAGTACAAGCACAAGAAGGTGCTAGGTGTAAGCCACTCCCTCCATAAAATACTTGAAGAACCAGGAGATAACTGGGTAGTGTGGGCAACATTTCAAGCAGAACTGGCTAGGGGCCTGGATCTATATCTCAGCCTTGCTCAGAGTGGCTTTAATTGGGGCAGAGAGCAGACACCTGAAATGAAGTAATGAGGATCCATTTGCTCTTCCTCCACATGGCTGTAAGTGAGCAGTGACCAGACCAGCCCCAGCCATAAGTCTTACCTATGGCAGTCACAGCATCCTTAAAGAAAAGCACAACTGCTCCTCCAGCCTTTTCTTCCCAGCTCTCCTCAGGAGGCAAGGCAGAAGAGCTTAAGTCCTTAATGAAGATTCAACAGAGTTAATGCTTACTACATCTGCAGGCCCTCCTGTAAGGGGAGGGAAAAATGGATGCAAGTCAATAAGGCCAAATGCAGCTCCTCCACCAGTGCAGTAATGCCAACTGCACAGAGCCAGGGTGGAGGACTGGCCAAGAAGCAGCTCTGAAGCACATGGAGATCATAAGTTGAGTAACAATCAATAATCATCTGCTGTTCCCTAAATAAATGAACAAAGAGGGTGAACATTAGCCTGGAATGGATGACTTCTGCTACCTGTTAAACAGGATTCAAAACCCTTCAGCCTGTTAGGCACTGACAAGGATTCAGCTAGATAATTGTTTCCAGTGCATTTATAGCAAAATATGGACCATTTGGTAAGGGTAACACCAAGGATGATTAGTAGTCTAGAAAACACATCATAAAAGCAAAGGCAGAGTTGGGATTGTTTGGCCTAGAGAAGGAGGAGTGTTATGGCTTCAGTCCTGAAAGGATGAATTTTCACTGTATTTACATGCAACTACTAGAAAATACCTTCAGTTTCTTACTTCTTAGGAAAAAAGGAAAGAGCAAGAGGAAATTGCAGCAGCAGGAAAGATGGTTTCTCCAGCTATGTCCATCCTTAAGAACTGGTGAGATCAGCCTTTGCCAGTATAGGAGGGGTAGGACCCCAAGCTCTGATGTGTCAATTGGCTTTGGCCAAGAAGAAAAGAAGGAAGAGGAGGTGAGAGAAAACCACCCAAGAGTGTAAAGAACAAGAAATGACATGGCAGAAGATGTGTGAGAATTTCAGTATAAGGGCCTTGTCACTGGAATTAGTCTACCCACCATGATTTTGTCTTACCTCCTCACTTTTCACAGAGGGGCATGGGGATAGTCCGTTTATTATCTACAGAGGTTTCCAGGTCCTGCTGTTATTTTCTTCACCAGAAGAAAGTCATCACTCATCACTCTCCACTGCCAACAGTGTAATCAGTTCTACTGTAACCAGTGATAAATCAGAAAAGGATAAAAGGTAGGTTGTGAAAAGATGGGGGAAGATAAGAAAGTCTTCAGCATCAAGCAATTCATTTTAGGTAAGCAATTCTGATTAACAAAGGAAAAGGAGAAAGATAAAAAGTTAACAAGCTATTCTGTAAGTCTGGTTTCCCATGGAAACCATATCATGATGGAGTTATTCTTTTCTTGTCTAATGGGATACAGGTTCCTATTACAGCTGCTGTTCCATCTGAAGCTCTGTCCTCCCTGGACTCTATAGGGTCTAGCACAGACAATGCTATAATCTCTCCCTCAGCAGGACATTTCTAGCTTTCCTCTTTTTCATTCAGCTAGTTTTCAGGAATTTAATGTCTATCAGATCTCCACTCTCTGCCAGATGTGGCTGACATTAGCCAGTAGGTTTAGAGGAGGGCTGACAAGCATAACCTCTAACACTTAACACCATCACACAGCTTTATTCCTTTGGCAACCAGATAGTAAAAGGATGTTCACAGATATGGACCACTAACAATTACAGTACATTTTATTATCTTAGTACAGGCCTAGGAGGAATGGAGATGTACAACAGGCACATAAGACACACAGTATCACAGATTTTTGGCACAACTGTTTCTGACTTCTGGGCCAGCCTTGAATGGAAAAACACCAATGTAAGCAAAAGGCTGTCACAGAGGAGGCCCTTGCTGGGAATGAATTTTTGCTTGAAAGACAACCTGAATACAATTCAGTTTTGTACGAACAGAGCCCTTCCAGAGGCAAGTGTTGCCTTTGTGGAAATAACAGTGACTCTACAGATGCAAACAATGGAGCTACATGCTTTTGCATTGCTTGTTCTGTCACTAACTGACATCAGCCACTGTTAATCATGGCCTGAAATGTATATTTAAGAAACAGTGACACAAACATAGACAGGTTCCTTCATGAAGCCTTTTATACAAGAAAAAGTGAAAGAAAAGAAATACTGCTGCTCAGGCTAGCTAGTGGCACTGAAATAAATGGGTCAGACATCAGAGTTTCAGCAGGCATAAAAGGTGAAAAACCTTGTCTTCCAGTGCAATTAAAAGTCAATGGGATTAGTGGCTTTCACTATTATTTATAGAAACCCTGCTGTGTGCACAACATTATTGAAATACAAGGGTCAGGTCCCTGCTACTGGATGCCTACACTTTTGCTGTTGAAGTTAATGGGAGCTTTGCCAATCAACTCTGTGGCAACAGCAACTTAATCTAAAATAGATGACATCCTGGGCTCCATTCAGTTGATGGCTCAAGCAAAGCTTTTGCCAAAGCCAGGAACGTTCTGCCTGCACAGTACAGATTTCATCCTGGGACAGGTGAAACAGGAGAGGTAGCTATGGAGGTGTTAAGTTTCAAAGACAGGAAGGCAGAGAGATGGACTGAATGTCACAGGAAGCATCCTCTCTTGCTTTCTACCATAAATTACAATATACAGATTGAAATCTAAAAAGCTGCAGTCCAGCATCTCTTATTCTTCAGTTTTGGCAGGACTGGCTGTTTTCTAATGAATGATTCTCCTTCTAACACCAAGTAAATGAATCCTGTGGGAGCACACCTATGAAGAGGACATTGATGGGAAGCCTGAACTGTCATGGGATTCATGTTTTCACTTGTTTGAAAACAGTGTCCTGATGGTCGAGTCAGTTTGGACAAACCCCATACAGTACAAGCATCTATATTTGCAAGCTTTCTGGGCTTTGGACACTCTTGTGATACTGATTATACAGTTGTTTCTTGTTCATTATCACACTTGTGCCCATAATTCTGACACAGACTGCCTCTTTTCCTCTTTGTCTCACTCTAGTACTTAATTTTCCTCAATCTTGCAATGTTGCAGATCAGAAATCAGGCATCCCAGACACCTCCTCCACTCCTCTGTTCTGCTGAGAGACCAGCCTGTACAGCTGCAGTATTTCCTGACCTTAGCTCACGCCTTCTCTTCAGACCCTACCATGCAGGGAGCTGATGATGCTTTTTGCTCATGTCTGTCCCAGGAAGGAGTTGAGATTCTCACTAACTATTTCAAGTAACACATGCCAATGGCCAGCCAATGGTACTGACCATTCCCTGATCCTACACAGGGCCCCCAAGAATGTGTGTTAGTCCAGGATGAATAATTTGGGGTCTAGAGAAGTCTTGAACATGGCACTGAAGACATTACCTTACATGAGCATGAAATCCAGACAGGCACCTGCAGGGGTGGATCTCACTGGTCAGGCACAGGAGGCTGGTGAGCTGTGAGACACCAACCCCAGGGCCCTGCTCCTAGTCAGTCTAACCCTGATCTCTAGACTGACTTCAGGTGTGAAGCATGAATTTTACTTTCAGAAGTGTTATCATTAATTGTGATGACTCTAGATATTCATAATAATCACACAGCTTTATAATCCTTCCTTAAACTTCAGGTCTTTCTTTGTCCTGCAGCAAGGAGCTCCACAGCCCAGTTATGTATCATATAGAAATGCATATCTTAATATCCATTATAAGTTGTTCCAATTTTCTTGAAGGTCTTCATGTTCTCATATTAAGGAGCTGGTGTCCCAAAAGTTTAGCAGGAAATTTGGTGGCAAGAACAGTCTTCATCCAAGCATTTCTGATGAATACTGAGCTAAATCCAAGCTATTAGCCTGCAGGTTAAGAGTCCACCATCTATTCTTTCTGATCCTCCATAGACAACCAAATCTACCACTACTTACTTTTCAGATTTCCATCTTTCCAGCATCTTTCCCCCAAAAAGAGAAAGGGAAATGCAGGCTGAAAACAATAGGTAAAAAAAGATATCCACACACTCTGACAATATAACAAGCAAACCTTGAAACATACGGTTTTCCAAATTGTCTCAGTCTCATTTAAGCATGTTTTCCTGTTTATTTTCAGCACAGGTAGCACCACTTCTGAGATCCTAAACTCCACAGTACTGCTAGCTCCTTGTGACGTGGGCAAACAGTCTATCCCCTGATGCAAAGGGACTTTTCACCCATGTCTTTTTCTGCTAATCCCCATGACTTGCTTTCAGCTTGCAGCCATACCAAATACTACAAAACATTTGTGAGAAAGGAGCTCATCTTAGTTTCTTTCTCTTGCAGAACATTGTCAGAGATCCAGGAAAGCAGACAAAATTCTGCAAACACTAAGCATTAACCAAAACAGAAGAAAATACTCCAGCATTTTTCTTCCTCCCTTTCTCCCCAGAGCTTTGCCGCTCAATGCAGGGTCTCGGAATTTGCTGACACAATGGTGCAGGACGTTCACTGAAACCTTTGAAAATGCCAAGCAAGTCCCCAAAAGGAAATGCCATTGCCAAGAGCTGAGTTCAGTCCCTTAGCTTCAATGATGTTTAACTCTCATTTTCAATGAAAGCAGCTGCCTTTTTCAACTGTCAGACCTGAGAAGAGTTTGCTCTTCATGCCCTCAAAACACGAGCCCAGTTGCTGCGATCCCCTGGTCATCAGATCCACTCTTTTCTTGCCCACATCCCTGGTTTCTCTTGACTGGCATGCAAGGATCAGAACAGTTTCACAATAATGAGCCTTCCTCCTTCCTACCATCCTCAGCACATTTTTAAATGGAAGAGTCAGCTTATCCATACGAGCCACAAACCAACAGGAGGAGCTTAAGATATAAGCAGTTCAGTAGCCTGAAGTATCATGCATGTTGGGCAATCATAATTTAAAGCAAAAATCCCTACCAATTTTATTTTGCATTAGATATTAAATAAAACCTACTTGCGAAGCCAGATTACTATGAAACCTTTTTGGCTGTTGTTTTGGTTGGGATTTTTTTTACATCAAAACAGGATTAAAACATCTTTTGGAGACTCAGTGTCATTTTATCTAAGTAAATAAGCTTAGAGCGCCTAACAATCAATTTATAATGAAGGCTTTTGTTCTTGTTACTGTGATGCAGCCCTGTAAATTTGCCCACAGCTGCAGCAAATGCAGATGGTTTTGACAGGTAAATAAAATACTGTTTAGATCTGTCATTGTTATTAATCTGCAGAGTAAAGAACTAGCAATTACATTTTGTTTCCAAGCAGATAAATTTTCATGACGATCTTGGCAGGGTTGGTATAGAATAATGTTCATCTATGACTTTTACAGTTGTGAGGGTCCAAAACACAAAGAGTCTTTGGTCAACTGTTCAGTTGTAAAACAAATGCGAAATAAAGGCTAAACCAGTAATAAACACCATAACAAAAAGGAACAAGGAATGTGAATTTAGCTCTGTTGGACTTCCATTGACATAAGCGCCAAATAAACCAAACTGCAGGTCTTGACATCAGCTGCACCAATTCAGTGCTCAGTTATTCCGAACTGTACTTCCAGGGAGCTGTGTCAGGATCTGGCTGTGCTTTAAGACCCCACAGTTTGGGCCTCCATAATGACTTGTGCTTCCCAGCTGCTGCAGGGGCAAAAGGTTTCAAATATTTCTCAAGCAATACCAGTGAACAAAAAATTATTTGTGGAATAAGGTACTGCTCAAGGACGAGTAGCAGAATCCAGCTGCAAATATCTTATTGTATGGGTCAGAAACTGTGAGAATCAAAAAAGAGAAATCCTAGTGCAAGTCTTATGAGATGCCAGTCACGTCTGCTCAGCTCCTCACTCAGGTAGGCTGGCAGATGGTCAGCAAATAGTCTCACTTTTACAATGCAACCCACACTGGTTTTCAGTGCAAAAATTAGCATCCAATTATTTTCAAGCAATAATGTTCTCCAAGGAAGCAAACCACCTCTATTTTAATTCTGCTTAGGCTCTATTTGCTCTGACACGTAAGCCAATCTCGCAGGTGCTACGTCTTGTGTACACAGGCAGAATGGCAAGCCAGGGAAGAGTACTAGAAATGTGGGATAATGCAAATTTCCAGGAAGTGAATTGCATGGCTTCCAACTTTTAGAAGAGATGGGGACAAGACAAGCAAAAGAAGGTGTACAGTATCTTCAAAAAATAATTATTTCCTCCACTCCCATCTGAAAGCCTCTGGTGAAAACTGTGTTTCACAGCTATCTGCCAGCTGCAAAAACCACTAGAGAAGGCTACAGTCCATTGAGCACTGAGCTATGACCGATATGACTGAGCTATAACCCTTGGTATGACACATCCAGCAGGGCTTTGGGTATTGGGATTGGTTGGTGGCAGATCCCGCTTCTCCCAAGGAAGAATGGAAGCCCATTCCCCACTTTCCAGCACCTATTGTCACCATCCTCAAACCAACATAAGGGAAGGCACAATCACTGCATTACAGATGTAGGCAACTTTGGGAAAGGCAGGACATGTGCCAGAGCATGGTCACTTTCAAATAAGAACTGGTTTACTCCCTAGCAGAGCTCACAGGTCGATGAAGGGGAAAGAACACCTGGGGTAAAACCCATTTTGCATAAGATTTCAATGTATCACCTTACATGCCAGAATCTGTGCCTAAAATGGAAATAGTCAAGTTGAACTTTGCGGCCCTTTCTCATACAAGGATTCCCTATTATGACAGGTAATGGAATTAACCAGGGTAATATTGGTTATCTGCATGTTTGGGCTCGATCCCACAAGCAGAGGTCTGCAGCCTTCCATGCACCTGCAAGCTGTGTCATGTTAGGTACAAATGTTGCTGGGTACATCACTGTAAGGAAGTTGCCAGCCTGAAAATACAGGAAATGCTTTTAATTGTCATTAAATATGGAGAATAATGCTCTAGGGTGACATCTTATATTCTAGCATGGTTGCAATTGTTTCATTCTCCTGTGTGGTGGAGGGAAACTTCACTGGCCTAACCTCAGTCTGTATCACGGAGCATCTCAAGGCTGCAGCTTCAGCGGGTACAATTGTAGCCAGCCTTGTTTCTCCTGCAGATAGTGCAACTGGGAGCATGGGAGCAGTGGAGCACCTGCACAGTTCCTACTGGCCATCCCCTGGGAAACACTGAAGTGGGGTTGTCTCCTGCCACGTGTTTCTTACAGATTGAAGTTGTATTTTTAAAAGCAAAGAGCACATTCAACTCCTCCTCTGTATCACTTTTGGGAATCATCTCGACTGGGTACCCACAAAGCACCAAACATCCTCCCCTGCTGAGATGTGCTCCGCTCCATGAAAGTGTCAGCATGTCCCTCCTCCCTCCCATGTCACAGTACGGCTCTGAGGCTGGGCATGAGCGCCCGGGGCAAGGCTGCCGGGAAGCAGAAGAGCAGAAGAGGACGGAGCACGCCTGCACCCCACACCTCCCTGGGAAACACCACCGAGGTGCCAAACCTGGAGCCCGGGGCCTGGGCAGAAAGGCAGCGCGCCTCTGGGTTTGGGGCGCTGCTCCGGGCAACAGGGACAGCCCTTCAAGCAGCAGGCCCCGGGCCCCTCAGGCTGGAGCATCTCTGCCCCCGGGCCCGCCCGGCCCCCAGCGCAGCGCCCGCCGCCCGCGGTCGCTCACCTGCTCGGGCCCCTGGAAGCAGATCCTGCAGAGCGGGGTGCGGATGCCGCTGTCGACGCTGCTGCCCAGCGAGTAGCGGTCCTCGGCCTTGCCCTTGCCGAAGTCATCCGAGGAGGTGCTGCTGGGCAGGGAGGCGGGCGGCTCCCCGGCGGGGCTGCCCCACTCCTCGGCGGCCGGGCTGCCCGCGCCGCCGCCGCCGCCCGCCGCCCGCCAGCCGGGCCCG
>VYXF01003274.1:637139-693518 GCA_013397295.1 Polioptila caerulea
GCCCGGCGTGTTCCAGGCGGGTTTCCACCTCCCACCTGCGGGGACCTGTGACACACGGGAGCTTGCAGGGGCAGGAGGCAGAGGCCGTGAGTGCGGCGATGTCTCGGGCAGTGGTGCGGGTTTTACAGGTCCCCAGCAGGAAGCCAAAATCCCACCAACAAACTTTTCCCTAGCAGATTAATTTGTTGCAGAGGATTTCACGGTCTAATAGCTATGATAGCGTTATTACATTTTACTCCAGCAGCGTTTTTTGCTGATAGATTTGTTTTGTTTCAGAAGCATGTATTTCAATAGAAATATGGGTTCCTTGTAGCCCAGTGGAGGGTAAATATGACTGAACACTATTGCTTAATTAGAGTTTTGCTGCAAGTAATGAATGGATGCCAAGGCCAATAGTTTTTACTCTCTCAGCCTGTTTGAAAATTTTTAGTAGCAACTGCTGGAGGCCATTAGCTTTTCTCTGCAATCATCAGCAGAAGTGGCTTTCCCCACCCCATTCTGCTGCGTGTGTCCATGCAGACCCATGCAGCCTCTGAACGCTAGGGGAAACTTAGGTCTCCACTGGGACTTAGTATTTGCCATTCCAGCTGGAACAGCTGACAAAGGTGTTGAGTTTGATGTGGACCAAAAGTATTATTGATACCAATTACTGATACTGTCTGTGCAATATGGATAATGTCAGTGCAATGTCTCAGCTCAGACACCAGTGAATACATGGGAGATGGGACACACTTCTTGGCACCTGGGTCTGACATCATGTCAATGCCATTGAAATTTCATTTAATTCGGTCTCTTCCTTAAGCTTCTCCTTCAGGAGGCCATTGCAAGCACCAAAGCCCAGTCTTGGTTCTCTAGCTGGTCTTGTGTACAAGGTCTTCATTGGCAGTGACCCAAGCAATACCACTGATAAATATCATGTCTCTTGAAAGTTGTGCTGGACCCCAGACAATGATTTGAAATTTTTTCCCATAGAAAAAGACATGACATGCATAAACCACCATGTCATGATTAGTAGAGGAATCTATGTTGTTACCTAATTAAAAAGGAGCAGACTGATTATTTGCTACAGGAAAATGAAACCAGCATATGCAATTAATTTCCAGGAAATAAATTACACATTGGGATGCTCTAAAACATTCATCAATGCAGCCTGCCATTCCTCAGAAAAGCTGGGCAGATTTGCCAGTGTGGCTGTCTACAACATATTTAAGGCTTCTCAGAATTTCATATGTGTCTAATGGGGTCATTAGAGAAATAATAATGGAAAGAGCATTTTAGAGACTTCCTGTGTGTGAGACAAGCTGGCTAGAGGCCGAGTCTGTCTCAGTGCTCCAGGATGGCTTTCCACCCCCCCCCCCCCATGCTTTTTATTGCTCCCATCTTCT
This sequence comes from Polioptila caerulea, assembly GCA_013397295.1. Lineage (NCBI taxonomy): Eukaryota > Metazoa > Chordata > Aves > Passeriformes > Certhiidae > Polioptila > Polioptila caerulea. The sequence goes on from VYXF01003274.1 coordinate 638,525, forward strand.
TGTCTTGATGTCACCAACATTTTCAGAATGGTTCCATCAATAACAGAATTGGAAAAAAATATATTGTTGTCATCCTTTGCTTGTGTAAAGCATCTTTCATCCTTCCCTCCTGCCCATGCCTGGTTTTACAGAAAGGATATTCTCAGGGTAGAGGAGTCTTTGTGTTATACTCTGGGTTTTAATGTATGGGCTGTGTGCCCAGAGAGTTGAATGGCTGATAAATGTGACAAAATAAATAAAACAAATAATAAATCGGAGGTGCTCCATATGCTTCCCAGAGGTGAGTGGGTACTATTATTCCTGTTTTGGTAAATGGGACAGCTGCCAATGTTTTCACATTTGGATGCTGCATTCAGGCCTCTTGGTATGGATCAAGGTGTCTTGCTTAAAATGCTTGCACTGGAAAGAGCTGGCCCAAGACACTTCAGTGAGATCCCAGTGAGAGTCCTGTTAGGAGGCCAGTTCAGCCTTTTTAATTTTGCTTCACAGGAAGCAATGTGCAGCAAATGATGGGCAGCACCTTCTTTTGAAGAGGGACCTGTTTCTGGGAGTTTTGAGCCATTGTCTCTTGAGCCCACCAACAGGCAAGAGGTTAACATGGGGAGGATAACTATGGGAGGCATCAGCTCTGGCAGCCACTACCTCTGCCCTCCTCAGGTACAGAAAGAGGAAGAAAAAACATGTGATTCAATCAGCTAAGAGTGGAGAACTGGTTCCTCTTGGTTGCTTACATCCAAGCTACTGACTAAGAAATTAGACTGGGGAGATGACCAGGCATCTTGGCACAGACCTGCAGCCCTGTTTGTTATAGAAGGATTCAGGTATCAGGCTGCAGGTTGGTCTCCCAGCAGACACTTTAACACTGGTTATCTAAAGCACAGTGTGGGCCCATTTGCCCTTAACTACTCCCTCAACAAGGACAAAAAAAGTATTGCTATTCATGTGCCTCCTCTTCACCTCTCTGTACAAGCCATCGCTCAGCACAGAGGGGGTGGAGGAAGCAAGAAAAAGAGTGGCTAGAGCTGCACCAATACTTGATCTGCCTGTGTGGCAGCCTGATATAAAATCATATGAGCAAATTTTTATTTTTATTTTTTTCATGTTGTTAGACAGGATTTTTTTTTTATGGCAGAGATAGTGCGAGGGCAAATGCAAGCAGAAAAGCATTATGTGGACTGCAGCAGAACAGCTTGAACCCAGCACACTGGTCATTGTGCACAAGCATGTGAGAGACAGACAATATCAATGCTGATGTGGACAGAGAGGATCAGGGAGCCAGAAAACTGCCAGAGAAACATTCCTTTGTGTTTTCCATCTCTTAGGAAGTAAACAGTTACCTAACAGTTACCTAAACCTATTTTCATGCCCATGATGTTTCTCAATAGCTGCAGTGCGCCTCCTGCTCCACTTACAGCTCCTTAATGGTGCAGAGGAGCTTTGATTGCCGTGGCATGGGCCCCATCCCTCTGGCAAACCATTACTTAAATCCAATACATCAAAGGTTCCTACTGCTCTCTCAGTGATGGGGAGCTGCTCATCAGCTGAGTACCCTCTGATTGCTTGTCACAGCCAGACTTCCTAGTTCTTTTTCCTGGACGGAGATATTAAATAAATCTCAAGTGATGTAATTACCATAACTCAGTTGAGGAAGCTTGTGGGCAGATGCAGCCAGGGGTCGGAGGGAGCACTGTCACATTTTTTTTTTGATGTTTCTTTCTTTCTGGGCAGATGCAAATGTGCCAATACAAAGGATGTTGCTGCTGGAGAGCTGGGCTGAGCATGTGGGAGTTATGCATCTTCTAAACATTCAGAAATAATCCATATATTGATTGGAACAATCTTCTCAGAGGAGATCACAAATAATTTCTGGAGTTTTGTGCCTTGGTGTATCTGCTGTCTTGGACTGGAGCAAAAGTCATTGCACTCTGCACACAGGGAGTTCCTGTGCTATGGCTTTCTCCCCAAGCAGGGACTGAACTTCCACTTGCTCTCTTCCTGTAAAAATCATGGTCTGTCTCTGAGTTGAAACAGAGCAAATTTTTCTATTTCCATGGCAGCTTTCTCTCTATAAAGGGGAGAGAAAAGGATTGGTTCTTTTTTGAAAAATCAGGCATGTCTAGCAACAGGACCCCAAGCAAAGCAAAGTACAACTGCATATCTTTTTCCCTGGGTTCAGGAAGAAATCCATGTCTTTGTTTTATTGAGCTCTCACTACAAGCAGGCTTGAGGCCAGTCAATGTGCAGGAGAATGTGGGTAAGAAGATACTATTGCTGATGAGGACAGCCCCCACCTTTCCTCCTTTAGGCTCTGGATTTAAAATTCAAACTTGCAGTGCCACAGCACTTCTCTTCAGGACTAGACAACTTCAAACATGGAGCTTTCCTGGTAACAAGTCCTACACTACCTCCTACAAAAGGAATTCCTTGTCCCCTTGGATGACTAGTCAGAACTGTGACTGAAACAGAGCAGCTGCAATAGATGGTGTGTTTCAGGATATCTGCAGAAGGCATTCAGCCAAATTTGGAGTGGATTTAACTATCCAGGAATGTAGTAATTGTCATGAAATCCCAAGCCTAAAACAACCTGAAAATTAGACATTAAAAAAAAGAAAGTATATAATCAAAAGTCCCTTGGATATTTCCACTACTCTCCTAAGACAAGTCCAATTTGTTTCAAGTGTCTAATTGCATTCTCAGATGTATGTTATTTTAGTGACACACAACAGTCCTAGAATTATCTTACACTTGTCTGATGGGATTTGGAGAAAAACCAGCGTTGTTAAACAAGCCCATTAGGGACTGATCCTGAGAGATATTCCATGCTCTCTGAATCCAGGTGAACAGAAAGGACCTAGCATGTCATCCAGCATTTGCTTAGTTACCAGCATTCATCAGCAGACACAGTAGCACTGAGGATATTCCCCCTAGGACCATCTTCTGGCACAACACTGCCATACTCAAGAAAAAATTAAGTTTTGTACGGGAAGATTGAATGTCTGTCCTCAGGAGGACCCGTGCCTGGCATAAAGGGGTAGTGCATGGAGACACCACATCAGGATGTCCAGGAGATTAATCCTGTGGATCCTGTGCTGAGCTAAGATCCTTCTTGAGTCAGAATTCTACTTCAGTATAATGAACATTTTGTTATTTGAGACTGTTTCCCCAAATTCTTATCAATATGTATCTTAGGATTTAACATCTTAGGCTGCCCAGATAACTTCCTCATCTACAGCAGCTTGTTTCTGGATCAGCAGGCAGATAATACATGATGCATAAGTACAGCACAGGTAGTGAAGTTGCTTACAAGCCAGATAATCTGCTTAGTTTCATCAGTAGTAGGTGAGTTTCCATGTTGGCAGAGGCCAAGATCCAGATGTGTGAAGAAGACCTTTTTAGGTGTCTCCTAAGCTATCTTTGTTGCATAAAATGCATCTTGAGAAGAGCAGGGACACTGGAGATCAGAGAAAAGTACACTGAAGTACATTGCAGGAGGACATCCTAGTGTCTCCCTGTGCTGAAGAATTACCCACCATACGCACCAGCTCCACATCATTTTCTCAGAAGAAGGCTTCCACATCTGCCTGGAAATGTCAGGCACAAAACACTGGGCTGTCCCACAGCCTGTTAAGATAATGCATTCTCTCTCTCTCTCTCTCTCCCTGATGCTCCAGCGCACATCAGAAACACAGGAAAGCTCACAACTGTTGCTAATAAGTGCACAAAGGTTCCACTGGCAGGTATCACTCTCCTTGGTGACCTCTCCCCGCACCTTTGCACAAGGGACAAGTGCAGTGCCTGTCAATGAATGAACTGAAGGCTCCATCACAGAGATAGGATTGTGGATTTAAAGGCAGGGCTGTTGGAGGTGGCATGGTGCAGACTATGAAAGCAGGGGGAAATAAAAGAGTGGTGAGTGGGAAAAGGTAGTGGATTTACACCCATGGAAACAAAAACTGATTTTTGACCATTGCGTTCCAAAGGAGCATCCCCCAATAGCACCTCAGAACAGAAACTTCGCTCCAAAAAGGAGGTCTTGGCCTTGCCTGTGGCCCAAACACAGTATTTGAAAGGGAGCTTAAACATCACATTGACACTCCCAGGACCTCAGGAGCACATAAAGTGAGAGACTGTTACATCCAAGTGATGGCCCAGATCTACTGCTTCCTAATGCACTTTATGTTAATTAAAGGGAGATTTCAAACCCATACACATTTTCTTGCCAAGATAATTAATTAATTTAGAAGCTTATGTAGTTAAAGAGTTTTGTAATTACATTTTATTGTGGGGGACCGTTGCAGGGATGGATGCTGCCACAAGCTGAACATCTCCACAAAGGTGGTGAGTGCCTGGTTTTCCCTGTGGGATGAACCCCTCAGTACTGATGAACTGGAAATCTCCTCTAGTCTGTGGGGTCATGCAGCTCCTAATGACTTGGTCCCAGTAGACTGAAACATTCAGTCCCACAGACCCTGAAAGGAAATCCTCAAAAGCAATGGTTCCTGAGCCAGTGTCTGCCTGTAGGCAGCACTTCCATGCTGCTAAAGGGGCTTTTTTTTCCTTAGAGGCTTGGGGTCTCTCTGGTGATATTTTTTAACCCTCAGGTCATAATGCAGATGACTGTGGTGATGGGCTGACTCTAATACCAGCCTTTTCCATCTTAAGAACAGAGTGTTCTCTCTGGATCTTCCTCCCAGACAAATGTGCTCTCATTCAAAAAGAGGGGGAAAACACAAGCTGTCAACCCCAGGAAACACTTCCCTCCCTGCATCATCCCCCAGTTCACAACCCTGCCTTCTGACCTGCCCTGTAAGGACATAAATTGAGTCCAGGCCCTGAAAGTACTTAACGCTAAATGGGAAGAGCTACAACCCCTTTGACTTATATTGGGAAACTGAGGCACAGGCAAGAGAATTCCTCTTCAGAGTCAGCAGTGAAGCACTGCTCAGGGAACTATTTTACCTCATAGCATGGTTCTCTTCAAGAGCAATTTGCACATCCTTGTGTGATGTGCAAGTAAGAACACATGCCATATATCTCTACTTTTTTTCCCTCTTTTTATGACTGAGTAATCGCACAATCTTTCTTCCATGGAAGTTTGACTGCTGCTGTTTATTGTCCCCTGGAAATGGGATGACAACAGCCCACGGCTCCTCCGCAGCAACTCACAAAGGTCTCCTAAGCAGAGAATTATGCCCGTTGGAGGCAATAAACAGCAGGAACAGTAGAGTGACTAAGCACCAAAGATCCTGCATTTGTGTAGGAACTAGCAATGAAAAGGAGGCAAGGATGCCCTGGAGAATGGTGCCTTAGGAAAAATGTTTCCAGCATTTTCTAAAAATGAAGTTTTTCGTGCATAAAACACAGGCCAAATTTGAACTTCATTCCACTGTTGAACCTCCCTGTGATCCTGGGTATAACTTCTATGCTAAACGTCAAGACTTAATGAAAAACTGGTAAATCACAGAAGAACTGGCCCAGAGTACACTGAGATGTATTCTCTTGCTCACCCTGAAGTTATTTTTGTGGAGATACTGGTAGAGCCTCCTGGGTATCAGGAGAACATGCAGACAGATATGGAGTCTTTTCTATCTAAAGCCATCATGTGTTGGGACTCTGCTGCTGAGCCTACCCCTGACTGGCTCTGATGCCATTTGGGGAACTCTCATTTAGGCAGAAAAGGATCAAAACCTCAAGGGATCTCAGCACAGGATACTGCCCACGTGGTCTCTTTTCTATGAAGCAGAGCTGCACGTGCAGTAGCATTGGCACCATGTGATCCAATAAAGTCACTGTCCCAATGAAATCCTGATGTACAAGGGGAAAAAAAAATTAATCTCTTTTTGTTTTCTTCCTTGACCACCTCCTTCCTACATTTTTCTTCTTGAATAATTTTTATGTTCAGTGATATAAATTTTCCAGGTCAGTGCTAAGTCCCTTGCTTGTGTGATCTTTACATACCAGCAGACATATGCAGAGAGTTGAGAGGAGACCAAGTGCAAATCAATCCATCCTGCTGACACTTTTATTTATCTATTTTCTTTCCCCATCTGCCACTGCTCAGCTACCTCTGTGTGTGTGAAAGAGGGATTCTAGAGCCACTGAAGAGCTCTCTACTTCTAACTGTAGCTGTTCCCTTTCATTTCTACTACCCTGCTATCCATTGCTCCCCATATTCATTCTGCTTCCTACTACCCTGCTATCCCTTACTATCCATATGCATTCTGCTTTGTGGCAATTAAAAAAAAATGTCAAACAAAAATAACACAGGGCATTTTAGTGCTAATACAAGATGCCAGGGTGACAGTCAGGAAGCCAAGCCCAGACTTGACACTGGTGGCTAAGCTGCTTTGCTGCTGAGCGTGTCGAGGGCTCCCAAGAGAAAAGCACCCTTGCTGCTGGCCCGAGCTGAGCTGCGTGGCTGCAATCAAAGACATCACCTGTGGACCAGGCAGAAAGAAGGACTCTTAACACACACTGACTATTATATTTCATGGTTGTGACATCCAGCAGCCACACTGAGAGAAGAGACAGGAGTTTGTACTTTTAGGTTTGTATTTAGCCATGCCTTACCACTGAAATGTGCAAGCCAAGGTTAATCATGGCACACCGTGGAGTTCTTTGCTCACTAGGCTTAGGCCAAGACCTGTATTTTTTCATATAGTCTGTATCACCTGTAATAATTTCTACTCTATTCTAATCCAAGATGGCTCTGAATCATCAATTACAGCAAGGTTCAGTGGCTGTTAAGTTTCCCACATATTAAATAATTCACACAATCTCCATCTAGAGCATTTAACTTTTCTGTAATCCTGTTTTCTCTTTTAGGAGCTAAGCCTCAAGAACTCATGACCCATCAGGTATTTGCAGAGTGGCATGCATTCAAAATGCAATTCTTTTATAGTAGTGGTGTTATCACATAGTGAACTTGTTCCTGGAATGAGCATTGCTTAGGAATTGTCAATACTTTAATCTGATTTATACAAGCTGTGTTCTCCCTCTCTCTCCCTCTTCTCTCAAATAAACGCTAATAAGTTCTCAACCTGGACAAATCCCAGGTAGTGGGATCACTACCTGGCAATATATCAGCTTTGTTGCTGAAAACAGAGATGAAGCAGGGACAACTGAAAATGCTTTTCCAAGTTGTTTTTCATTCAGCTTGCAAATAGCTTGGTGCCTGTCTAAACTATGACTGCCCTATAGGAATACACTTCAATTCTTATACTACTGTGTGCCAATTAAGTAATTAATGGAAGTGTGGAAAATCTATGGAAAAAAGTTGGTTGCATCCACAGGGAACATTAATACTGCAAGGTGTCACACCCATGAATAAAACCTGACAGCATCTGCAAATTCAGAGGGAACCACTTGTTCTGCTGTTAAGAGATCAAGTTCAGGCACTGATCAGAAGATTTTTAAGACCTGGTCTTTAACTTGTCTGTGGACTGGAAAGTATTTGCAGGGCACACGGGCGTTAGTCTTTGTCCTCCAGGACTCAGCTGTCATTTTACAACCATATGATGCATTAGACATTGCAGGACATGAATGTCACTGCTTTTAGCCTCAAATTCTGTCAGCATGATATTGTGCCATTATGCAATCTCAGTCATCATCTTGATTTGATTTGTGCATTGCTTCACAATTCGCTCCAGGAGGGCTGAGGGTCCAATTCTGCAAACAGCTCTGCAAATGAGAAGTCATACCCACCACTGCTTACAGACCTTGACATCCAGCAGTGCTCTCAGAGCACGGAGCCGTGTCCCCCATCCTGGCAAAATTACATGGAAATGGTGGCCATTTCCAAACTTCACTTGACCTCAGAGGCAGTGCTTGATTTCCCTGTGTTACAGTGAATCCAGATGGAAAACAGGGAAAGAATTAAGGGACTTGCTGAAAACCCAGATGCTGCTTCTAAGCTTGGATTTTCCAGGTCAATACATTTCAATTTTTTTCCACTGAAAGAGTGAAGAGAAAATCTCACTCTTCCACACTCAGTCTTAAATCAAGCTCCTGCAAGATAATCTTAAAAGGAATTTTTTGCCTGTTATAAGAGGAGACCCAGTCCCAACCCACACTTCTGCACTGACTGTCTTTGATTCAGTAAACTCAGTGTTTGTACTGTCTCTGTATGTGGGCACCCTCACACGACAAAGAGATCCAATCTGACAACTCTTGCACTTTTCTCCTTCTATGGAGCAACATGAATAGTTGCTCTATGGAGCAACATCTGAATATGAAATATGGAAAATGTCAAATAGACCATCAAAAATAACTGTCGTTAAAACATATGATCAGCAAGGGAAATGTATTGCCTCAATATATCATCTAGGATCAAAATGTTCATTTTATAGCAGACAGCTATGTGATAATCACATGATCTGTCACCTAAAACTTGGGTCTGATCCCCGGTACAGACAAAAGGAAGGATTCAGTGGACAGCCATGCTACATGAGAAGTACTTCCTTTATTCTTGTATAATTCAGCTAATTCTCCTGATCTGTTATTGTTGTCATTCTTATGCTTTGTAATCCTTTTTATTGGACATAAATATTTGAAACAACAGTAGTTTCTTGGGTCCCAGAAACTGAGCTTAGACAAACTTTTGCAATTCTCAAACCAGGTCATGAGCACACTTTCTGTGGATCCTTCATAAACCTTTCTCAGTGTTAGGCAAGATCAGTATGTTAAACAAAACATCAAATGAGAGCTTGTAGTTGAATTTTGACATATTTGACATACATGACAAACATTAAGTTTATTACTTATCGTACAATGCATAACATCTATGTTTATTTATAGCTCCACTGAGGAAAGTACAACTTTGTTCTACTCACTTGTGAAGAACGCTGCATACCTCTGCCCCCACAGGAATAAAAAAATATGAATTGTATTACCAGTCCATTGAGCTATTCATGCCACTCCTTCTCCCTCATCACCCTGTATTAAGCCTTTTAAAGCCAAAAGTGGTGTAAATCTTTCTAAATGCCAGAGGACCATTTTGCTAAAACATTATCCATCTTAACAGCATGTCAGATTTCTGAATGAGAATGACTTCTTTGGTGGGAACAGGCCTATAACTTATACTGCTTCTCATTTCCTGAAATACTGGAATTGTGCTGCTCCCTAATGTTATTTTATTAAGATGTGATTTGTCATCATATTGCTGAAAACAAGATAAAATGCTGGCTAATTAAATTCCTTATTTAACTTGATGAGCATCTGCTTTCTGTAGTCACATTCTTTTGAACAGAATCTTTACGGCTGTTTCTCAGGATCTGGCTATGACGATTTTTACTCTGATCAGAAAGGGGAAATGCCCTTCCTAAACAAAGCACGTGTGCTCCCATTGCCTATGACCCTCATTGTTAACAATACGAGACGTATGGGCAGATTGCAGCAGTACCTTGCAAGCACACTGCCCTAACACTTCAAGAGCACTCCCTGTTGTGGAATAATTGCTATCCCATGGAGCCCGGTGGAAATCACTGAGACAAGCTGGTAGCAAAATACTGCAGCTGACAGCAGTTTTCTAGTTTTCTAGATCAGGCTGCTGAGCAAAATATAACAAACAAATCACCTTGTGACTTCCTCCTTCAATAGCAGATGAGACTCCCAACACAAAGGAAAATCTTCTCTGTTGAAGGAGCAGGCTTAAAAAGCTTAAGCACACACTTCAAGTTGAGCATGTGCTTAAGCTTGCTGTTTGTCAAGGCCAGATTCTGGTTCACTTTTCAAGAACTGCATTCACAGAGGTTTCTAAGATGAGAGCAACCTTCCTGCATCATTGGTTGACTGAAGATTGGGGTAGAAAAGAGTCCTCTGCTGAGTCCACATTCCTAATTCAAGCAGCAGTCTTAGGTTGCTCCCATCTAAGCCACAGCAGAGGATGGCAAACAATTGTATCAGAACCCACTGTAAGATCAGGGCTTTTAGGAAAGTCTTGAGTATGCCACAGGTCTGGGTCTGTCTCTTGGAAGACCCCTTGACATCAGACCTTTCATCCCACAGAACTCCAGAGATGCTTTGCCAGCTCCTTTTGGTTGGGATTATGCTTTGAGATCTTTCAAGGAAAGATGCTGCTCCGGTGAAAAAGCAAAGGACCATTAATATTACATTGGTGTAATATCACACCAGTGACCTCTGGTTCTACTGTTTAAAGGATATCTCTGTATCTCTGGGTCTCATGCACTAGGAGAAGAAAGGGCAGAGAACTGTGGCTAGCTTTAACAAAAATGATCACAATACTTGGCTTCATATAAATACAAGGCCATAGGATTAGTTGCTTATTCTGAGCTTGAAAACCAGGCCAATAATTTAAGCTGAAGAATAGAATTAGGAATGCAACTTTGGTTTGTTTAACCTCATTTCCTAAAGAAATAATGCTTATGCAGTTAAATTGTCTCTGTGTGCACACAAGCCTTTCCTTCTAACTTTGGACCCTTCTGCTAGTTCAACTGTGTTTCACCAAGATAAATTTCTGTTAAGCATCTGAACAAAAAAATCCCAAACAGTCGTGTAGGGCAGAGGGGTGTGCTCTGCTCCAATCTTAAGCATAAGACACTGGAGAATCTACATTGCCAGTGCCCTCACCCCAGCTGGACCACAGCTCATTGTGTTAAATGCTGGTGACACAGAAGCTTTGGAAACACTGTTTGAATCTCAGTGTAGGATGTGAGGGTTTTCTCTTTTAAATTTTTGTTCTGGGTGCCAGTGAGCTGCCCGCCCCCCACCTGGGCTGCATCACACAAAAGATCACAGTAGACTCAGCTTTGCAGCAGCTCTGTGAGGCAGTGGCCTGGCAGCGAAGCGAGGGCCATGTGCTGTGCAGACCATTGCTCTGGACTGGAGCTATGGAGGGGAATCCAGCCAAGAAGGACAGAAGGCAGAAAAGAGACCCTGCAATCTGTTGGAGGGGTTATACTATAAACAAGAGCAGGAAGGCTTCAGCATGCCAGGGAAGAACAGGCTGTGGAGATAAAAGAGGCTGCTTCAAAAGAATGGAGGATGACTAATTTTTCTTGCACTGGGTGGCCAAAAAGCAGGAAAAAAGAAGTGGTCTTCACTGAGCTGGCAGTCAGAGGAGGGGAGCAACCTTCTCATACTGGAAAAACTCATAGAAAAGTCTCTGCAGATGCCCTTTCATCAGAGTTTCAAGGACAGCAGGATTCAGCAAACTCCAAATTTTGTCTTTGGTCCCACAAAGATGCTCAGGGAAAGGGCCTGGGCTCTCAAATGAGGCCAAGAGGCTGTGGTCCTTGATGTGCCTTAATGAGGGAGGGAAAGTAGAGGGGATTAACAGCTGTCTAAGAAAAGAAATCCAGGGAATGGTAGGGGATGCAGGGTCAGCACCTCTCCAAACCCAAGCACATCCTGGCCCTCCAAGCCCAGGGCTCGAGTTACCATTAGACAGCTTTGACCTCCTTGAGGATCCCAAACCAGAGCAGAGGAAGCACAACCTCACAGCCTACAGAGGACGGGTCTTATAAAGAGTACTCAGGTCAGACACTAGCAGCCCGAAAGAAAGGTTTCTCCAACTGGAACAAGCTCTGACAGTCCAGAGGCCTTTCTCTGACTCTCCTGCACAACCTTCTCTTAAAAGCTGACCAGCATGTCCCCAGTCCAACAGCTGACTGGTCTTAGCTGGGTAGGAACTGATAACATGGGATTAATTCATTTCAGAAGGCACAACTACGAGTTCTCCAAGCTCGTCAAAGATTGATGTAATTGGGCATTGGTTGTGGTGTCTCTGAGCTCAGTGTAGGCTACCAAAACCCTCACAGATGCTGGGGCATCTCAAGACCCTTAGCCTGGGCTGATTTCCAGGTCTCTGTTGGAGAGCTTTGCTACACACAGCAGCCCTGCATGCAATTCAGCCCCAGCAGAGAGTGCAGGCTGGCCACACATCCAGGAGGAAGGAAGCCAGCTCTGTTCATGTGGAGAACCACCAAGGTGTGTTAGCAAAGGGGTGAAATGGGGTAAATATTTTCAATATGACAGTAGTAGGATCTCTAAAGAGCAGCCCAAGACTCCTCAAAGGATAATCTATGAGATTCCAGAATGGCTCTGGAGTTTTGGGAAACTTGTAATTCAGATATGAGCTGCTGCTCACATAAGATGTACAATACAGGCAGTTCTGGCTCACTTAGAGCCAGCAGTCAGGCAGCCCAGCCCATGAGAGGAGGTTTAGAGCATGATCCAAATGATGCAAAGATCCTGCTAAGAACAACACTGAGAACCCCATTTCCTCAATATTTTTTCACCAGTGGTAGCACTTCTTTGGAAGGATGTGAACCATTTCCTCTGCAGCAGAGCTCGGGTGCACTATCCCTCCCAGCCCTCCCAGGATTTTCACTCTGCATCTCTGCCCCTGACCCAGTATCTCAATGTGGAGGGTGAGTCCAAGCCACTGCTGGAAGCATGTTCTGACTGAAAGGACACCTGGAGTGCACCAGCAAACTGCTTGCAAGCAGCCTCTCGTTTTGTAGGTCTGTTCTCTGCATGGCCGAGCTGTTCCTTGTGTCTCGCTGAACTTGTGCCATATGGAGCAAATGCTTCCACGTCTGTCTGTGTCTGCCTGACCGTGCAACCCAAGAGCTCTCTGCAAACGATGCTCTGCTCTCAACATTTGCATGAGCTGGGGACAGTCCCTGAATGGGGCTTTTCTCATTCCTCCCAAGTTGTTTTTTTTTTTCCCCACAAGATCTCTCAAAGCATAAGGAGCCATCACCAGAGACCTGGAACTGGATAGCTGCTGGCAGGGAGAAGGAAACAGTTGCAGGGTTATGCTCTGCATGTTCCCTCTCTCTCTGATCCATATGTGACACTGGGATCTAGTTTAGCTCTGGGCAGTTAAAAGTGCGACAAGAAAGAGAGGAAAAAGCTCTCTCATCCACTCCTTTCTCTCTCTGCTGTGTAGCCACCTGGAGTCTGTTGGCTTGCAAGGGAAGGAAGGGCAAAGGCAGAAGATCTGGACAGTGACCATGGGGCTGTGCATCCCTTCCTAGCAAACACACTCTGCAGCGAGAGGACCTGGAACGTGCAAAAAGGTTTGATTTTTTTTGCTTGAGGGAAGCTGGGACAAAACCCTGGACCCAGATGTCTCCTTAGCCTGTGGTTTTCTTTAAAAGTGGTGTGTTTGCAAATGGCTATGGGCATGTGGTGTGCTCAAGTCTGCGTGTGATTCCCAGGTGAGGAACAGCACTCCCAGGGTTGTGGTGTGTGTTGAGTTGAACCTCACTCTTCCTGCCTGCCTTGTTTTTCTCGGGCTGACAAGCTCCTGACTAATGGCAGTCACTGCTGCTTAATCAGGAAGCAATTTAATGATAACTTTTTCTAATTAAACAGCAGAGAGAAGAATGAATAAACTGTGAAACAGCCAGTTGGCTTCAGTGTCCCGAGCCAAAGGGCCTGTCAGGTGGGAGAAAATGGTGTCTGGGGACACGAGTGGCAGCTGTGGGCCTGCCACTGGGCAGAGTAGTAAAAATCCGAGATGGGAGGGGGTTATGGTGTTCCCCAGGGCCTTTTCTCTGCTTTCTGCCCAGTTACTGCTCTGGTCCCCCACATGGGGATTGTGACTGCTCAGGAAAGGTATCTCAATGTGTATAATCCAGCCCCATGTATAATTACAACCCTGGGAAGCCCTTTTATTTTAACTGATGCAAATATGAGTAATCACCTTATTTTGAAGATGTGTATAAAATCATAAACCAGCCCAAATTGGAAAGCACCTCGAGAGACCATCTGATCTCCCTGATAATCCCTTTGTAGGAAAGGGAGCCTAGATGAGGTTATCTATCACTCTGTCCAATTGGATCTTGAAAACCTTCAGTGATGGGGACCCCACTGTCCCTGGGATTGATTGGTCTCAATGCAAAAAATTTCTTTCTCATATCAAGATGAAACCTCTTCCAGTGTAATTTCTTCAACAGCATAGGACCCAGTGTTGCTCCTCGAAGGACAGCACTTGTGACAAGCTGCCAGCCTCCATAAACCCCACTGATTGCTGCCTTCTGCTGTGGCCTGGGAGCCAATTTCCTACCCATCTCACAGATCCTCCTTCAAGTCTACCGGGTACACTCATCCAGGAGGAGGCATGGGGAAACATGGTCAAATATTTTGCTGAAGTCCAGATGAACAACCTACAGTACTCTCCCCATGTAGACAGAAAATGGCATTTGGCTGTAGAATGTGATCAGGTTAATCTGCCATGATTTGCCTCTAGTAATTCTCTGCTGGCTTTCCCAATCACCTGCTTCATTTACTTTGTGATAGTTTCTTGGAATACAGTACTACTTTCCAAGGGCCTGGAGTAATAGCCTGTAGTTTCCTGTGTCCTCTTTTGGGTTCTGCTTGTAGAAAGCCCTGACATGTGTCTTCTTCCAGCCTCTAGGCACATCCCCTCATCTGTCTGGTCACTAGCAGTGTCCCTAGGGATCAGTGTTGGGCCTGGCCCTGTTTATTGGCAATCTGGATGAGAGGATCGAGTTTACCATTAGCAAGTTTCTGGATGACACCAAGTTGGGTTGGATTGTCACTGCAGAGAAAGCTGGATAGGTTGGATGAATGGCCTGAGATCAGAGTATGACATTCAACATGACCAAGTGCCAGGCCACACTTCACCCACAACAACCCCAATCAGTGCTACAGGATGGGGACAGAGTGGCTGGAAATGTGCCCAGTGGAAAAGGACCTGGGGGTGCTGGTAACAGCAGCTGAACATGAGCCAGTGCATGCCCAAGTGGCAGAGAAGGCCAATGGCACCTGGCCTGTATCAGCAACAGTGTGGCCAGCAGGACCAGGGCAGTGATTGACCCCTGTGCTCAGCACTGGTGAGGCCACATCTTGAGCTGTGACCATTTCTGGGTCCCTGAACTCAGGAAGGACATTGAGGTGCAGGAGTGAGTCCCAACAAGGGCAACAGAGCTGTGAAGGGTCTGGAGAATTCCTTCACAGAAAGGGTGATTAGACATTGGAATGGGCTGCCCAGGGAGGTGATGGAGTCACTGTCCCTGGAGACGTTTAAGGAAAGACCGGATATGACACTCATGATGTATGCCATGGTGTGGGTGATACAGTGATGTTTGGTCATTGGTTGGACTCGATGGTCTCAGAGGTCTTTTCCAACCACCAATATTCAAAAATGACAAGGCAGCCTTGCACCAATGCCAGGTGCTGCTCCTCACCCGCGGGGGCAGACTGACAAGTGCCGTTCCCCTTTCTCACACATCAGCTCCACTGTTTACTCCCCGCTCGGTCACCATTCAGAACAGCACACATTGGCGTGCCAGACCCACACACCAGGGGCTGCCAGCGGGGGGGTCCGCCCCGGCCGTACAGCGCTGGGTGCTGGCTGGGGCAAGGCTTCAGCCTGGGGCCAGCAGCAGAGTCCCCGCACGCCGTACGGGACCCGAGCGGGTGGCAGGGGCGGCCCCGCGGTCCGGGCTCCCTCCACGGAACGCCGCAACCGCAGCGCCCCCGAGATGGCGCCGCGACCGGAAGACTACATTTCCCAGCGCCCGGCGCGCCTGGCGCACCGCCCTTATCTCCCGGCGTGCTGTGAGCTCCCGGCCGCTCGGTGCCACCGGGCGGTAGCGCAGGGCCTGCTGGGAGCTGTAGTCCCTCGACGGCTCTCCGGGCCGTGCCCGCCGGCGGTGAGCGGGCGGCGAAGCCCCCGGGCCGGGCAGGGGGTTGGGCTGACTTTCGGGACCCCGGGGCCGGCGGGGGGGGGCGGG
Source organism: Polioptila caerulea (assembly GCA_013397295.1). Taxonomy (NCBI): domain Eukaryota; kingdom Metazoa; phylum Chordata; class Aves; order Passeriformes; family Certhiidae; genus Polioptila; species Polioptila caerulea. Next base: position 654,253 of record VYXF01003274.1, read on the forward strand.
GGGGNACTTGGGGCAGGGAGCTCATGGAGCGAGGCGGGCAGCGGGAGACGTGATGGGAGCCAGGTCCTCGCTTCTGTTTGAAGGTCCGTGACCTGCGAGTGGAGATTTCTCAGGAGGAGCTGGCTCTGTCCGGTGGGGTTCAGCATTCATCTGCCACGCTCTGTGAGATACCCAGAAACCGGAGGTGAACAGGGAAGATGGGCATCGTCCCATCTTTGCTAATAGGTACCCGAAATAGCATGCACTTCTTCCAAAGACTATGCCGGGATGTAATCCTTTGCTTGCACGTGCCTTTGCAGGGCTGGCCCTGCAGTGCAGGTTGTCCCTGAGCTTTGCTATTTTATTAGTTCTGCTGGGAATTGCAGAGAAGAGTACTCAGCTGTAGTGGAATAGGAGTTTTCTTCTTTTTCCCTGTGTTTTATCTATGCAGGACTGGCATGCAAGGCCTCATCAGTGTCTGTCACCATTTACTTACTGATAATGGCTCAGCATCGTTGTGACAGCTTTGCTGTACAACTAGATTTGTGTAGGAGCAGTTACAGAAATAATCACTGATAATATTAAGTAATCAATACAATAATAATTGTTTTTTTGGCTTTTTGTATTCTTTTTTTCTCTAGACTGGCCTCCCTTCCTCTAAAGAAGCAGGTGCCTCAGTGATTGATTCCCAATGTAGTTTTGCTGCAGATTTGTTGTTGGAAGTGTTGAAGATGTCATCAGGACTTACAGAGGAGCAAAAGAGGAGGATTGAAGAGAACCGCCGGCTAGCTTTGGCTAGGAGGGCAGAGAGGCTGGCAGCCCAGAGGGCTGGGCACGTGGGCACCGCTGCACCTCGGCAGGGAGAGCAGAGCCTGGGCAGTCCGGGAGACTCGAAGGGAGAAAGCAACCATGTCGGGTTCACCAGCCAGCACCGACAGAATCCAGACACGCCTGTGGAGCAGAAGGGCTGTCTCCAGAAAGGCTATAGCCATTACACAGCAAACCAACAGATGGCTGGCTCACACAGAGAGCAGCAGAAGAGTTGTTCAGAGAACTCAGAACAAGCGAGTGGCCTTAAGCAGTTCCCTGCAATGATCCCGAATTCTCTGAGTCATAAACATCACTTGCAGTCGGGCAGTCAGGAACATGGACAACACACTTTAATTAATCACGGGACATTCCAGCAGCCCAAATACTACCCATCTTTCAAAAACCCCGCAGGACCACCTCATCCAAGGTTCATTGATAACGAGCACCCTGATGGTAGTAAAGATTTACAAACTCAGAACAAATCTGCCATTAAATATGTTTCACCACCAAGCAGTGCCGCCCTGAGTGATTCAGAAATGCTGATAAACATAAACAGACCAGCAGAAAGAACTGGGGGAGGTCTTGTCTCTCAGGCCACTGGTAGGATGCAGAAGCTGACCAGCTCTGCTGGTGTGGGCTCTACCTTTGAAGCTGCCTCTCACAAGAAAGCAAATAATGTTACAAAGGGAAAATGTGTGAAATACGGGGAAGACCGATTCCAGGTTGAAATAGGGTATAATGCTGAACTTATTGCTGTGTTTAAGAAGTTACCAAGCAAAGCCTATGGTAAGGATTGTTTGTTTGCTGTTATCTCTGTTTTAAACTGGATTGAAGTTTTGGCATCTGCTGCTATTATAGTTGCTGCTTGCTCTTACCTGTGTTACCTATTGCTAGGGTGGAATATGTGGTATTAATGGGGGATTAAAGAAGCAAATACAGATTAAATTGGATAGAAATTCTGGACATAAATAGCTTGAGCTTGGATTTAGAAAAGAAGTCAGAAGCCTTGCTTTATTAGCAGTGCTCTTAGAAGTTCAGTGGCAGCAACTGGTCAGAGTTTTTTGGAAGTGAAGGAAGCAAAGTTATTCATAAACTGGGATGTGATATTGGGTCACTTCAGCTATAGTTCAGAGTTATGAGCTGATTCTGTTTCTTGGGTTACAGAGAGCAGTGGAATCTCCCCTTTTTGTCTTTCTTCAGATCTTTTACCCCTACCTTTATTTGTAATATTCTGGTTTTGTTTTCCCTCACATGTTGCTGATCCCTGTGAAAATGGCTTTTGCATTCTTCTTGTCTTAGTATTGATATTCCCCATGGCTTTTTTTGGTGTCCTGAAGCTGTGAACTCAGGCATAACTGTTTGTCAGATGTGTGGCAAAAAGTTTGCATGAGTAGATTGAGTACTTTTACCTCTCATGGACATTTCACACCACCACTTTTTTTCTGCCCCAAATGATTCATATTCTGTCCTATTACTCTTGCCCTGCTTTAGATCCTGCTATGAAAAAATGGAATTTCAGCATGGAAGATTACAGCAGTCTCTGTAAGTAAATGTTGAATGGTAAAAACCAAGTGGAATCTTGACACCTCCTCCTTCCCCTGCTTTCCATAGTCACTGTTTAGCTTTGTTAGTGTCTTGAGTAATAAAATTAATGCTACTTAAAGATAATGCCCATCTTTTAGACATCTAGCTCATAACATTTATCTGATACTTTGTAGTTGATTAGAAATAATTTAAATTTTCATGTAATCTAAATACCAGGCACAGGTTGCACTTTCTCTACCATTGAATTTTTCAGCAACTAACAAAATCATAGGAAAATTATCTGCTGTGCTGATACTTGTTTTGAATTTGTTTTGAAAACTGAGTGTATTCCAGTGGCTAATGCTTAATTCCTGGGTCCATTTGTGTATTTTTTTTTAATAGCTCCTATAAAAACATGTTTATTGTTAATTTTGTGTGTCAGAAGAGGATAAAGGTAGTTCTCCAGGGTTTTGAGTGAGACTGAAAATGAATTTGCCTTTTTTTTGGTATAACAAGGGTGGGTTTATCTTTTTTTTTCCTCTCCTGTCATCTTATTCTGGAAAGATTGAGAGATGATAGAGGCAAACACTTCAGGTAGGCTTTTCAAAAGCACACTATATTGAAGTGAGTGATAAATCACTATTGATTTCAGTGGGAACAGAATTAGGCCTGTGTTGAGCACTTTAAAAAACCACAGTTGAGTGCTGGTATTTTAGCTTCCCATGTGGGTTGCCACACATTTATAATTTAAATGCTGCTGGCTTGCTTGAAGTGTATCAAGTACAGATGAGAGCAGAGTCTCTGTACAAAGAAGCTTGCAAATGAAGAGAATGGTTTTTAGAAATCAGGTGTTTTTCTTTAAAGTTATGGAATATGTGAGCACTCTGTGGAAAGTTCCTGTTTGCAAGTGATGACAGTATGTGACCAACACTGGCCTGTGAAACTGGGGAAAAGTGCCTGAGAAAAGAGAACTAACTTAAATGGGCCTTGAAAATGTAAAAGTGTAAAACAATTATTTTTAAAGTTCCCACTTAAAATTTAGTTTTTCTTAATAATGTTGTCCTCTATCACCTTTTTTTCTTTCTACTATAAATTAAATATGCAGTCAAGTCTAGAAATAAATGTTGAAATAAAGGAGTAAAATATGCATTTTTCCCCCTAATTTCTTTCATTTTTAGTTACAGAGGTGACCTCTAACTACACAATGCTAAACCAGTAGCATCTAAAATCTTTTGCTTGGTGCATTGGGAGGAGATCTAAATTGGTGGTTTCCAATCCCTCTAATTTAAAAATTATTTTCAGTGGATGCTCTTAAACTTTTTATTTGGAGTAGAAATCTCAAATGCTTGGATTTATTCAGTAGGTCACTTATTTTAAAATAAGGTTGGATGATACCCAAGTGGTTTATTTATTAATTGATTAGGAAGAAATTTTCTGAATTTCTTTATCCATTTTCACATCTTGACCATTGAACTTAAAGTTTGTACTTTTTTGTTGCATATCAGTTTTCTGAACTACTTAAAGAGAAGCAGAGTGGATCATGATGTGCAGCTCAGTGCTCAAAGGCCTGGATTCACCTGGGTTTATTCTGATCAGCTCCCAGAGAGGGGAAGCTGCCTTCCTTAAGTACTTGGATGCAGAGTGTGCATAATGGTCCCCTGCTTTTGAGTCTAATGGCCTCTGGAGATGTTCATAAATCTTTTTGTTACTGTAGTGTCTGTGAGGTGGAGGCTTGGGGACAAACTTCACTACTATGGTGCTGTAAAAAGTATAAGAAATAGTATTCCCATTCCTTAACCATCAGAGTTCAGTTATAATAATAAAGACAACACATGGGTATAGGTTGGCAGAGAAACACAGGGATATGTGGCACATTTGTTACTGTGCATAGCTGTGTTCTCAGACTAACATCTGTAAAATGTGGTGTCCTTCCTCTCTCCATGCCCTGGCATTTTGACAGAGGTGATTGCTGGTGATGGGTGAGACAGGAGTGCAGATGGCTGGGTGGAAGTGCAAGTCTAACTTGGAATAAGACATGGAATAAAGGGTAATGAACTTAAATTGTAACAAAAGAGATTTAGGAATTTGGACTAGATTCCTTCCTACAGCATTTGTGAATATGCAGCATTCCTCCTAGATGAATTGTCTATCAGACATTGACGTGAGGCAGGAGGCAGATGTTTTTAAATCCTTCTCCTTTGCTTTACAGAATCACCTTCCCATCTTTTCAGACACGTGCTATTGATCACCATGCCCCTGTCCCTGTGATTTTCTGAGTGAAAGCACTGTATGGCTGTGTGCAATTTACTGCTAAATGTGCTTCTGCAGATCGCTTGCCCTGGCCTAGGGAGCCACATTTTAGGATTGCTGACAGAGAGGGAGCGTAGCACAATTACAGTGCTGGACAGGCCCTTGTTCACTTACTATCACATGTTCCCTTTGCCCCTGCTGTATTCTCTGTGGAAAATCCCACCAACCTGCTCCTCCAGGCCACTGCTTTCTCTGTTCTTTGTCCCTGTGAACGAAAGCAGGGAATCATCATTCCTTTTAAACTTGTGTGTGTTCTTTGTTATTAATTCTTTCCTACATCTCAATGCTTTTCTCCTTAGTGGAAGCAGCAAATCAACTTTCATCAGTAATTCTGGCACCACTGGAAGGAGAAAATGTGGTTGGCTTGGCATCAGGCTCTCATTTTGTTGGCAGTGGGGTTGATGTGAAATCCCTCTTGAAGATGTGTAAGAACTGGAAGAAACCCTCAGCCCTTGTCAGAGGGAAGTGTGTGCTTATCTCTCGCTTGCGCTTTGAGGTCGATGTTGGGTATTCTGCAGAAGTGATTGGAGTGTTCAAACAGATGGGTTCCAGAAATTATGGTGAGTTTCCTGCTGTGTCTGCTTTCCAATAAAAACCTTGTTGGGGTTGCTCTTGCTTCATGGAAGTGAGGTTGGGAGAGTTGATCCCTATGAAAGAGCATAAGAGAATGTGCTTTGGTGAAGATTTTAAAAGATCTTGAAGTTCTGGTTCAGTGTTGTATCCGTGTCCAGCACTTTATCCCATGGCAGAACATGTCCTCTTCTGGGCCTGTTAGCCATGGGATATTTCAGAGGTGATGTTTCAGATCACAGAATGATTACATTTACATTTACTGTAAATACTGTAAATGAGGTGAGTTGAGCTGATAAACTGCCTGCAGTATGGAGACCATGCAAAGTTCTTGTCTTTATTATCAAATGCAGCTGGTCGTTCTCTTACTTCTGCTTTACTGTGGTGTAAAGTGGCTGCAAATGCCTGAGCATATTTAATTTATGAGGAGTTTTACCAATGTTTTCAAGGCAAATGTAACTGTAGGGCACTTTTTATGATGGCATTCAGATTTCAATGGTAAATATAATTTTTTTTCCACTTGTAATTTGGGAAATGAGACACAGAGTGATGAGGTGACATGCACAGTGTCACAGAAGGTCAATGACAGCATGGAGAAAAAATTCTGGAACTGTAGTTCTTTGGGCAGGGCCCCACTTGGCTCATTGTGTCTTCACCTGGCTCTGAATTGAGTCTTTCCCTGGATCTTGTACACAGATGCTGCCCAGGAATAAGCCTGCAGATAGGTCTGAAATTGATGTTACAATTGAATATTTTTATATTGTTTGGATTATTATTTATATTGGATTATTTTATATTGTTTGGATATTGATGAATCAATGAATTTCCTCCTGAGCTCTTTGACTCTTGGGTACTTAGGCACAACTGAAAGTGATTGTTTTACTGACTGCAGTCAGAGTTTGTTGGTTCACAAATAGAAACTTTGCACACATACTTCATCCATTCTTGCAGTGAAGAGAAAGTGGTTGCCAAAATCCTTGAGCAGATGGATTCATTAGGAGGGCTTATCTTGGTTTGCTCTGGTGATACTGTCATTTCTAGATGTATGGTCATACTTTTAAATCTGCTCCAAACTGTTTGCTTAACACGAGAGCAAACAGAGGAGAATTAATTTTGATCAAGGTAGCAATTGTTCTAAAATGGTTCTGAAATGCAAAAGGTATAGGCAGATAGACGTGTTTTTATGGACAGAGAATTCAGTCTTTCTTAAAAAGAGATTTGTGAAAGTGTTTGTTGTAACTATTGCAGATATGAACACCAGAAAGTGGAATTTCCTGCTGGAGGATTACCCCAAACTAAGTGAGTAGCTGCAATTCTCCAGTGAGGGAGAACTTCCTGTGCATGAGTTTCTGTCTGTTGCCTTTTGCTTTTATGCATCTATGTAATGCTGCTGAAGCTGACTTGCCAAACTGAAATGTAGAACTGTATTTTGGTGTGGTCTTGGTCTTTAATAGATGCAGGTTTGTAGAATAATCCAGTCTCTGCAGCTTGCTCCTAGCACATCTGCTACTCAGGTTTGTATGTTAAGTTTATAGAGTGCTTTGAGGTGAATAACATTGCACAAGTCCTAAGTGTTATAACTGTTATTTATCATCCCAGTCAGCATGCTGTGTTTGCTTTGGTGCTCGTGTGAGGGTTTGTGGCTGTGGAATTTGGTTTGGTTTCAGAAGGATAAAAGCCAGGTGCTTTATGCACGTCCTTAGGAAGTGTGAGTGTTTCAGAGCTCTTGTTTCTCAAGAGTAGCTTTTCTCCAGCATGAGCTCCTGCTTCCATGGGATACCAGAGTGTGTTTAATAATTGAGTGCATGCTTCTATGATGCATGTCTTAATAACACTGGTAATGGTTGTAGGGCTAAAAGCCATGTGGTGGGGCCGTGTAGGAAGGCCAGGTCTTGAAGTGAGTGTGTCTTGGAGGAGACTTATGAAACTGCAGGGTTGGAATGTTGACATTCCTGATTTTGGTGAGTGCTGGTGATCACTCAGAATTTGGTCAAAAGGCCTTTTGTACTTGCAAAGGGCCTGATCCTGTAGCATGTGCCAGGCAGTCTGAGCAGACACATCACCTCCTAGTCTGTCATAGGCTCGGTTGTGCTGGCTGGCAGTTGTACACATCACATGAGGTATTCAGAATCCCACAGATCTGAGGAAAGGAAAAAAAAAATCCATGAATCTTGCAGAGTGTAATTTGTGAGGGCATTTGAGGATTCCAGCACATGCCTTTTAGGAGAAGAGCATTTGCTTTGTTGTCTGTTCATTTGCCTACATCAAAATTAAAAAAAGAGAATTTAGAAAGGCTGGTTGCCATTTCCAGCAGAGAGATCTGTTAGCTGGGAACTGTTTGTAGAGGTTAATGTCTCTTTGCCTGGTTGCTCAGTCATCTTTATATAAAGGTCACTTCACTAAAAACTGTTGGATGAATCATGCTGGTGGCAGATATATCTTATTCACTCTCCCAACTCATGTAAGAACAATAGCAACAGAATTATCAGTGAGCAAATTGTAGCAATTATGCTAACACATAGCTCAGTCTGTGAGTGTAATAACAAGCTTGTGCTGTTCTTTGGGTGGAGAGAGTTCCTGCCATTGAAGAAGTATAAATTAAACTGGAGAGTTTAAAAAGTTTGGTCTTTGCCCAGCCACAAATGGAAATCTTTTCATATGTATATTTCTTGGAATTGCTTTCCCCCTTTATATGGCAGGGGTCCATCCTGCTGTTTTCCTCTTGGAGACAACTGAAACAAAAATACCTAACTGAATTCTGGTGCATTTACTGCTAGTATAGTGAGTTCTTATTTTAGTTATTTTTCCAAGCAGGTTTTTTTTTTTTGTCTTCTGGACTTCATATACAAACTGGCGACTAAAGAAAAAAGGAAGTTGCTTCCTGCAATAAAAATCTGTGCACCTGCATTTGTGTTCTTAGTGTAGAGGTGTCTTTGATTTCATAGTCACTGGACAAAAATTATTTAATAAGTTTTCCTGGTCACAGCTCACTGCATGTTTAATACTGGTGTTTTCTTAGAAATTAACTGTTGGATTTAAAAGAAACACTTTTATTTTGGGGGAGATGGGATAGAGAGGCTGCTGGAGGGGACTAAAATAAGGTCATCCAGGAGGAGAATTGGCTAGGTGCTGTGGTTGTTATGATGCACAGGTTGAAAAGATGAAGGCTCCGAGATCTTGGCACAATGGATGCTGGGGATCCCTTTAGTCCAGCTGGGAAATTAAAGTTGTGAGGCTTTGAGAGTGAAGGAGCAATAGTATTGAGGAACTGAAGTGGCTGCCTGTAAGCTGGTTCTGGCCTGTGAGCTTCTTCTGTGCAGAACAGCAGTGGCCACCAGCTGAGCAGGGAGGTGCTGTTGGTCCTGCAGGATGGCTGTCAGAGTGCTGCTGCTGCTGGTTTGAGAGCTGTTCCTCTGAGTCTTGAGGTGCTTCCTGTTTTCTTGCCCAATGTGGTAAAAAAGCGTGGTATAGCAGAGGCAGAACCCAACTGTGTGAATTCAGGAGGAGGAGAAAGTTTTCAAAATTGAAGATGAATGATATTTAGGTAACTGTCTTGGGTCACTTCTAATGGTTTTGGCATGGTGGGAGCCTCAGAGGTACTGAATCCCAAGGTCAAGATAAAGACGTCCCTGCTTTCTAGGCTTCGGGAGCTCTTTTGTTCAAATCTGTACTTTCATTTCTGAGTAAAGTGTGCCCTAAACTGCCCTCAGCATGAATAATCCAGCTCCAGCTGTATTAGTAGCAATTGTCTCTGAATGATGGCATCAGAGTTTCAGTTTTTTATAGCCAAGTCTCAGTACGAGGAGAGGAGATGTGATTCATCATGTGGGTCTGAAATAGACTTTAGGGAAGAGGCCAGACTAACACCTGTGCATGATGCCATGATTCCTGTGAGCTGTTTCAGTATAGGAAATTATACTTTTGATGAGGTTGAGGGTTGCGTCCTGAGGTCCATAGTGGAAGTTGTGTGTATGTTGTCCCTTCAGATAATAAATTGCTCTGTTCTTTGCAGTGGTAGTGTTACTGAGCCTCGCATCTGTAGAAGTGGAGCCACTGCCTGAAGCAATAATTAAGACCTTTGCTGCTCAATGCCAGAGATCTCCATCACAGACAGACATTCCTGATGCTGACCTTTCAGTAGTGGACTCCAAAATTGTGACGAGCCTCATGCCCTTTCAGCGGGAAGGTGTGAAGTATGTCCTTTTTGCATGCTGTTAAGTGCTAGTCCTTGTCTAGAATTGTGTAGTTTATATTGGTGCCCATGTTGCCTTCTTGTCCATGGAGGGTTCTGCATTTCTCTAGAGTCTGGGTCTATTATACTCTGGCACTTTGGGCTTTTGATTGTTTGGGATTTTTTTTTATTATATTTTTTGTCTTATTTTTTGAGTGACACATCTATTTTATTTCTAGATAGAATATATCATGAGTCAGGTGGAAAGTAGTATTTTGCCAGTCTAAAAAATTGTTCAAATGATACATCTCTGATCTCCCTCTTGTGATTCAGTATGTACATAATTGTCATATGATTTTTTATTTTGTACGAGAATTGGTTTTTTTTCCCAAATGCATCTCTTCTGTTGTTGTTTTTTTGAATATTAAATACGCATGAGAAGGGACCAGGAATGGGACCCAAGCCCTGAAAGATTTAAAATTACTAATTGTATGTACAGATAAAAATTTAAATGTCACTGTCCCCATCATATATGATCATTAGTTGTTGATTTCAATATGCAGTCCAGGACAGTCTGTACTTAATGGTCTTAAATTGCTATTGTTTTTAGTAATAATTTCTTAGCTCAGCCATAATGAACTCTGGAACACAGGGTGAGTAATATCATGGAAAGAATGCACTTTAAGAAATTGTAAGGTCTTAAGACTACTTCTCATATGAAATCAAAATCTCTAAGGACTGGGCTGAACAACTCTGTTTAGGAGCTTCCAATCTTTTGAGTGATTTCTGAGAGTTGCTCCCTTGTATGAAGACTTCGGGGGAAAATCCAGGTTTACTGAAGAACCCAGATCACTACCAGGTGATCCACATTAGAGGCTCTGCCATGACTTGTGCTCACCTTGATTGCCAGGTTGTAACCCAGTTCTTGTCTCCTCTTTCCCCCTCTGTTTTCCCCAGTTTTGCAATTTCCAGAAATGGACGTTTGCTGCTCGCGGATGACATGGGCCTGGGCAAGACCATCCAGGCCATCTGCATTGCTGCCTATTACCAGCAGGAGTGGCCCTTGCTGGTGCTCACTCCCTCTTCTGTGAGGTTCACGTGGGCAGAGGTACTGTGAGCTCGGGCGTGTGCACGGGGTCAGTGAAGAGCCTGTGTGCTGGTTGGGCTGTATTGTGCTTTGCAAAAGTTAAGCTTCTAAGTGTATTAAGGCAAAGAAACGAAAAATTCTACTGATTTTCAAACTTGATGGTGGGAAATTGCTTGGTGTTGACTGTATGGTATAGGCCTAATTTTTTTTTATTGGCTGATTTTCTTTTTGTAGTCCAGCTTATCTGTTGGGAAGAGGGACAACTAGAGAAAGTGTCTTCTGGCCCTCTGTTAACTTTGTTCCTGCAAGTCATTTGGCTCCAAGGGGGCATTTTACTCATCAGTGTCAAAGATAATAGTTACATTCAAGCAGTTGTCTTATATTCAAGCCCATCATAGCAGTATTTGCCAGTTCCTTGGCTGGGACAGAGACCTAGATGCTGGGATTCTCCACTCCGTTCAAAAGGCCACATTATCATCATCATTAAGTGTCTGTCATAGTATGTCTTTTGGCCTGTCCAGTGGATACTGCTGATTCCTCTGAGTCCTTTATTAATGTTGGTCAAAGCCCAAGAAAGCTTATATGGTTGAGAAATGGGTCTTGAAATAAATCACTGCCATAGTTTGTACTGAGGCTGTTGGATTGCCACAGGCTAGTGAAATGTTCTCTGTGGGACAGAAAGGTGAGCCAGAGCTTTTAGGTCAGTAAATTCTTCCCAGAGAAGGAAGAGGTGGGAGTTTAGCTTTTCCTGGAATATGGCATTGATGAGAAAAGTATTGATTTGGATTTACTAATTTTGTGCTATAACCAGGTTGTTAGAGCATCTTAGTGTGTTAATATCCAGTAGAGCAACAAAATGCAGTGTGAAAAGAAAATAAATTTGTTTACTGAAAAAGGGAGTGGTGCTCATTGTACTTGAAATCTCAAGGTCTATAGACCTGTGGGACACCACCTGAATCCACTGCTTTTGTGGGGCTCCTACCAGGACCAATTTGGGCCTAGGTTTCCTGAAGTATTGGGCAGCTGCAAATAAACTTCTACGCTCTGCTTCAGGAGATTTAAGAAATATGAGGCATTTTTGTCTGGTTGTTTTTTTGTGAGTTTTTTTGAGTGCTTGATTTCTTCCTTTCCTTACTCCCAGCTGCCCAGGAGGCTCTTGTGGGAGATGTTTTATTAGGACATTTTCTTTGGAGATCTGGTTGATTTTTGAGTATGTGATGGATGCAGATGTAAGAAAGATGTGTCACAGAAATTCAGAAGGTGAAATTTATTATAGTCTGTAATCTGCTCAGTTCATTCTTGTGCAGATATATTTTACTGTAATGGTGGAAGCTTTTGTGGTGTCTCTGGAACCAAACTGGCAGAATTTTTCCTCTTCTTAGCGATATCAGTGTTTTATTTTGGCTTTCTGTGCTCAGGCCACTGAGTGACTTTATAGTCAAAGTGCCAGAGGAGGCTGGTGGGAAGGGGCAAGGTACTCTTGGGTCAGAAGTTTGGCACCCACATGCATTTGGAGTTCAGCATTGAAACTTAAATAACTAACAGGGTAGTCTCATAGCACTTCTTGTGGAATAAGGTCAGCACCCTGTGAAAAATTCAGGATCTATTTTATGGTGTAAATTAGTCACATGCCCTTTATTAAAGGAGAGGGCAGTACAGTAGGAGTTTCCAGGTACTTTCCTTTTGCTGCTGCTTTTGCCTTAAATTTTAACGTGGTGTCAAGCACATACTTTTTTGGTTGGTATCCAACCTTGCCTGTGTGTTCGCTCATTTTGGTTGTTGTGCCTTCAGTAAGTGGAGAAGGATAGTTAATTGTTACTCTCTCATACTGAGAAATGTGAGAAGCTCACATTTAACTCCTGCTGCTGTATGAGGTTGCTGAACAGTGGAGAGGAATGATTGTGGTTGGGGGATTTCAACAGGCAAAGCTCCTAGAGACAGAGATGCCATTTCTCATCCCCATTTGGTCACATTTCTGTAGGGACCAGATCCTGACAGGCCCAGACAGTTTTCTGCAGAGCAACATCAGCAGAACTCAAATGTTCCCAAATGTTGCAGAGAGCTTGGTGTCACTGGGGACAGAATTAGGAGGGAAATGGTGGGTGGTCTGGCTAACAGATGGGTTTGGGGGAGGATATCTTGCTCTGGTGTGTGGAGCATTTCAGGAGGTTGATGGAATGACAATTACCACATGAATTTCAGCTACTGTCATAGAGCAGCTGGTGTGTTGTCAACTTGATCTTTTGATTTTGGGGTTTTTTTTGTTTTGTTTTGGGTTTTTTTTTTTGTGGACTTCTTAAGAAGAGGAGGTAGTGGAAGAGTTTTGTTCATATGGGTGAGTTGTACTTCACCCTCATCATGGAGTAAACATTGCTATAGTGATAGATGTTTACTGCTTTGAAGTCTGTGTTTCACAACCTTAGGTTTCCTGTTGAGTGGGAAAACTAAATTTCACTGTGGTCACAGTATTCTCTGGCTCCAAGCATAGCAGGTACTATGCACATTTCCACTAAAGATCAGATTTTTGTTTGGGGTTTTTTTTGGATATTACTGGAGTTGGTTTGTTTTTCTTTTGTTTGTCTGTTGAGTTTGGGGTTTTTTCCAGTATGAAGGAATAGGGTTTGAGCTTTCCTTGCTGTGTAAAGTAGATGTTGCCTTGTAGGCTGAGTTCCCATTACCAGGGAGGTTGCCATGGGAAGGCTGCTTACCCTTACTGTGCTCCAAGGTGATGTCTGATGCTGGATGGGGTGGGTCCATGTTCTAAATATTCACTAAAATGTTCTGTGTAGTGCTTTGGGATCTTGACAAAGAAGATAAATACCAGAATGCAATTAATTTCTTCCCTCTTCCTCCAGGCATTTCACAGATGGCTTCCATCCTTGAGTCCAGGAAGCACCAATGTCATAGTGAGTGGGAAAGACAACCTAACAGGAAGCTTGATCAACATCATCAGTTTTGATCTCCTCAGCAGGATGGACAAGCAACTTAAGAGCACATTCCAAGTAGTTATTGTTGTAAGTGGTACATGAAAATTTTCAAGTTAATTGTATGCTGCAAGTGGGGTAGCCTTTGTACAGCAAAGAAGTGTGAAGTGGGCCTTATTTAGGACTGAAAGTATCTTGTAATTGTGGCTGTGATCACAGCTGTCTCCATGACTACAAGCATGAGGTTTCTCTGAAACCTACTGAAATTACTAGTAGAGTTTAATTCCTTCAATTAGGAATCCTTTAGATTCCTAAGGCTGTGTTTTCACTTCTGCTGGTTATGGTGCCTCTCTGATTTCATTGTGCTTGGTCATGTCCTCTGCTGGAGAGAAAAATGGTTAATGTGATGTGTCAGTATAGCAGTCTTGGAATTGCATCTTCTTAAGTCTTGGACTTAAGGCTGGTGTTAGTGTTCATCCAGTAAACCAGATAACCTTTCAACATCAAGTATGTGGGTAAAGCATCAAAAAAATCTCCCTTGTGTTCCACTGACAATCTGCATTAAGCCTTCTTTGATCACTTGTATAGTTTCTTTTGTAAAATACTTCAAATTCCAGTTTTTATCTTTTTACTGAGCCACAGTAAATGGTATTTTTCTGTATTTCAATTACCAAAAATTCAAAATATCTAGTGTTTCAAATCCAGCTTGGATCAATAGAGAGCAAAAGTGTATATATGTAGCTTACCATGAATATTTGATGTTCTCAGTCTAGTTTTCAGCACACATAGATACCTGCCCAAAGATCATGACAATTGGAACATAATAATCTTTTTGTTTCTCAGCATCAGATGGGAGTGTGGTAGTAGATGGAGTTCTTTGGAGAGGAGACCAAGCCACTCGTGGGGGAACTGATCTTTTCTCATTTTTATATTTTTTTCTCCTACACACACTCTGACTAAACAGTCTGTCAAGGTGGAAATGCAGATAATTACTTTTGTAGGCTTGAGGCTACTGCCTTGGAACTTTCAGCCAGCCTGGAACTGGTAGATGTTCTTTCTTTGTGTTTATATGTTCAAATTTGGACCCTTTGTAGATTTTTACAGGTGAGAGTAGTCCTACTGCATGCTGAGCTCTCCTGCTTTTTCTTCCAATCTTCTTTTGGTGGCTGGGAAAATTAATGTAGCTTATTTATTATTTAGGAGGGAGAAGGCTGTGCCTGAGAGGCTAAGAAGTTGCATTGTCTTTGCATGCTTGTTTCTACACATGTGGAAAGATGAGAATATACCCTTGGAGGGTGCAGATTGCTTTTTGTGCTTAAAGTTCTGCCTTACTGTAGCAGAAGCGAAGCCCATTTGAGGGTGATGTCTGAAGTAGGAGACTATTACCCACCTGGTGAGCCCTATCAGCAGAACAGCTGGATCTTAATTAGATTTCTTTTTTCCTTATCATTTGCATTAACCCCTTATTAAGGGAACTGGTGCTGTATAGGCCTCCTATGTTTGCTGTATTTAAAAGATACATAGGGGCAAATGAGGATCAGTTATGGAAATAACATTCCTCTTTCTCCTTTCCTCTCCAGCCCCCTCTGCTCACTTTTTTTTTGGTGTTCATTTGGTGTTCATCATGATTCATGCCTGCAAGGTTTGATTTTTGTTCAGCTTGCAGCTGCAGGTTTGAGTGCAGGAAGCCTGCTACTCTGTGCATCCTGTCCTTTTGTTTAGAATTTGATGTGACTATCCCAATGCCTGAAATATCCTGAATGAAAGGCCTGTAATACTAGAGAGCTGAGAATACTGGGAATTTGTTCTGTAACCTGCATTTGGACTATGGAAATGAACTGACTTTGTTTTCATGCTTGTTTTGTTTCAGGATGAATCTCATTTCCTGAAGAACACAAAAACTGCACGCTGCCAAGCTGCCATGCCTTTACTCAAGGTGTGTATGCTGAATGCCAAAGCTCTGATTGCTAACATCAGGCTCCCAGGGCAGTGTTGCTCCACTTACCAGGTTTAGGAGCCAGCAGCTGAGTTCTTTTGGTGTGCAAGGGAAAATCCAGGTAATAGTGTAGATCCAAGACTGAAATTTGGCTTTACCACTTGTTTCCATACAAATATTAGATGACAAAACCTAACAAAACAACTTCAAAAGCTCCCTTGATATAACTGTGGTACTGCCACTGATGAGTTCTATGGTGACAGGGAAAAGGGAATGTCAGAACTTACTGAATGTATTCAGAGAGAGTAGAAAGAATATAATGGTGTCAGAATATCTTGTTAAATGAAAACAATCATTATCAGTTACTTCTTGGCACACAAATTGCTGCTGCATGTCAGACTGGCGTTGCCTAGGGCCCTTGACTGGTTTTAGGGTTCTAGACTGTTACTGCAGGCTTTCAGTGTATTTGTGGGGCCAGGGCTTAGGAGCATTCCTGGTGGTCACATGTCACAGGTCCTGGAGCTACTGGGAAATGGCAGAATGTGAGGTTAGTGGGACGAGTGGCCCACAGAAGGGAGCCAGTAGTCAATTGTAAGATACTAGGAGAAATGTAAATTCTGATTTTTGCCTGTTGTCCTGGGAGCAAAGAATCAACTCACCCTGGTAGCCTCTAACAGATACAGATTAAAGTTATGGGTAGTTTCTAGACACTGCAGGGTCTGTGCATTAGAGGAAGGTAAATGCAGTTCCTCTTCAGCAGTTAATCAGCAGTATGTATAAACAGAAGATTTGATCTGTGATGGCTTTATAGCAACCATCTTTAATATGCAAGATTCTTAATGGCGTGCTGAAGATGCTTCTCCTTGAGTGACTTGGTTGTTCTCCTTAAAGGCCTGACTCATGTCTTCTCTTGGTTTTCAAATCATTTCAGCCTTTTAAGGTTTAGAAACTTAAGTAGGAGGTCCAGTTCTGTGAGCAGTTTGAAATATAGTAATTAGGGTGTGTGTCTGAAAATTGTGAAAAATAACAAATTCGCCCTCATTTTGAGCAAAACGCTCAAACAGCAGCCTCATCCTTTGCTACTTGAAGCTTTGTAAGGATCAGCTTGTCAAAATTACTTGCAGGCTGCAAGATACGAGAGTGAAAGATGGTAGCTGTTAGGCAGAGGTTAATTGCCTGTATGTACTTCCTGAGAATTTACAATTTTATGCTGTCACATCACTGGTCTTAAAGAATTGAGAGCTGATGCTTCTGAAACTGAATTTCACGTCTTCTGAAAGCATTAAGAGTTTCCTGTTCATATCGTGCATTATCTCACCTGCAATGAGCATGCAGTACCAGATGTTTGTGTTAGATGTTCGGGTAAATTCTGTTTGCCTGGTTGCTGACTAAAAATTTTGAAGTATTTGCTGTAATAGCCATTTTTCTTCCCTTTGCTTTCCAACGTAGGCATTTTGCTCTAAAACTATCCCCTTTGGCAGCTGTGTCTTCAGCTCCTAGGGAGTGATACTGTGGTCACTACTGGCACAACACATCACACCAATGGTTTTGTATTTGAAAGAACTGCCAAAATATCAGGAGCTTTCATCACTTAAATACTGAATTTAACAACTACACTATGTGGTACTTATAGTAAGTAGCCAGTGGGGTAGAAATGGGAGTATTTCATTATTTTATATGATCCCTTGAAATTACTGAGTAAGAGGTGTGGCTAAACATGCTGCTGAAGATAATATTCTTGTTCTTGTCTTCTCTATGTTAACTGGATCTGAGCAGGGCTCTTAGAAGAGACCAGAAAAAGGTGTAACTGTAGGCAAGTCCTTGAGAGGTAAACTGCTTCTAGTACCTCAGTCCCTACCTTAGGTCACAGTGTGCAGCTGAGCCAGTGCTGTAACCAGAGCCCCTGGAGCTACCTCATGCCTTCTTTGTCTACCTTCTAAGCATTGCCACTTCTTACTGTTAGCATAATACTACTTTAAACTATCTGAAATTGCCATAGTTGCTGTTATTTCCCATGAAGATCTCAATGTCCTAAAGCGTAAAAGCTTGAACTGATTTTTAGGGACAGAAAAAAAAGAAATCTACTTAAGAAATGTGATCCTTGGTCCTTACGTGCTACAAAGATTTATGAGTCTATAATGACACTGGACAGATCTAAGTAAAAATGTTTTGGAGACAGAAATATTTGTCAGTTCTATCCGTACTTAAATTAATTCTTTTTATCTTGGTGGAATCTTTTGACTTCTCCTTTTGAATGATAAATAAAATACATAAGTTGTTGCAAGTGTTTATACAGAACTGCACAATAATTGGATTAAATTTGTACATTGATAATAAAAATGACATACCTTGGATATTAGTTTCTAATTTGTTAGATAGCCAAACTGAATCTCCATGTCTCAAATCTTTAGCTCATGGTTACAGCAACTAAAGCCTTATTTTTGCTTTAATATCTGATATTGACTGGTTTTCAAAATAGTGTTTTTAGCCACTCAGTCATAATTGATCTTTTCCTGTTCTCTTATATATATTGCACAGCAAGTGTGGTATGGAATTGTCAAGCAAAAGCCATGTATTAAACATGCCACCTAAGTTTGCCAGGTGGGAATTTTTAGACTCTTTTTTTTTTTTTAATATTAACAAAAGCTGCAAATTTTGTGTGTGCAGCACTCAGTATCTTTTCTGACATCCTTAGCTGCTACCCTGACAGAGACTCAGAAAAGTTTGACATGAGACAGAGGAAGACATTTTATGATGGCTGGATGTATGCAGTGGCTGTGCTCGCTGCCTCATGGCTTGCCTCACATTGTCATTAGTTTAGAGTAAATCCATAGACATGTTATGCCAAATTTACTGTTAGTGGACAGAACTTGGAGAGGAACTTAAAATTGCATGAACAGTAAGATAGGGTGAAATAGCAGCAGCAAGATGTTTAGGCCATATTTCTGATTCCCTTCATGTTCCAGTGGATGTGCAAACTTGTGGGTGTGCAGACTTGTACATGGGGGAGAATGCTCTGTCTGCCTATGTGAAAGGAGGTGGTGGAGTTTGGACACAGTCTGTGTGCATCCCTGCAGAATTATGGAGGAGGAAGGATTGAAAGCTGTACTAGAAAACAGTCCTTTGATGTTTGGTCATGTGGCAAAAATGCTGCTTTCAGAGTCAGCCAGCTTTCACACCAGCAGGTCTGTGCCAGCAGCTGCCTGAGGTTTGTCCCCAGCTGCAGCACCTGTCATGGTACTCAGGGGCTGGAGGCTGCTGTGTTCAAAGTGGTCTTTGTGTCTTGTTTCCATGCACATCAGAGTGAGAATAGCTTCATACTGTTGGGCTGTGGTTGAATCACCAAAAGGCCTGGTTAGGCCTGGCATGTCCTTCCCCCTAATTCAAAGCTGTGTCAATTGTTAATAGGACCTACTTGTAATCTTGCTGTTTCTGTAGTCTCATGTTTGGACTAAGTTCTCCTAGGCATACTGATAATACTGGTTGTTGTTCCCTTCACCTGTGCCCTGCATCTGCTTCCCTCAGAGGCAGAAAGTGTCAGTGGCATTACACTTCTTCTAAGAAGTTGTTTTTTCCTTCTAAGATTAGACTGGCTCAGAGACATAAACATAGTAGAGGGAGTATACATACTACCAATATCCTTAGACCAGCAAAGGCTCAGGGATGTGGATGGAGAAGAAAGAAACCAAATATAAGTTCTTCACTGCTCTGTAGTGGGATCTCTTGGGGATCACAGTAGAAAGGATTCTGCTTATTTTGACCAGCCAATGTGCTGCATGTTCTTTATTCTTCTGTAATTGCTTGGAATACTGCAAGGTGTGGAAATTAGGGAAGGTTCCAGTCGAAAATGGGTGAGTTTTTTGGAAGTGTGACAATAAGTAGTGAAGAATTGCATTGGAAACTGAGAAATAAAAGATACTATCTAATAAAAAATTCCAGAGTGGCATTAAATGTTCTTATATTCTTTGTGGTCTCTATGAGCATTGCTCTCCAATACATGGATAATATAACTAATTTGATTGTTCCCACTGAGTTGCTGTTCCAGTTAATAGTCTGATGCACATCCTGATGTTTGCAGGGTTTAAAGGTCTTTGGTTTTGTTATGGGAGTCCAAATACATTGTGTGGCTGGAATTTAAACCTTTTATGCTTGTTGCCATAGAGCAACTTAAAAATTTCTATTTCTGTCGGGAAATAAACAGCAGCTGTCTTTAGGTGTTCAAATATGTATGGATTAGATAAATACACCTTTCCTTATTGTCACCTGCTGAGAGAAGAACTTCATCTTGGAACTGAAGAAGCTGTGGCCCCTCAGGGCTTCATCTTCATATCTCTTCTTACCTTCCAAATTTTTCCTTCTTGGGATAGGAAAGCAGTTTAATTTGCTTCAGTCATAGCTTATCACTGCTGTTTGACACATTGTCTGTCTAGGTTTCAGTTCACAATAGGGAAAAGTATTTATATTTTTTGGAATAATTATTGTTAGGATCATCTTAGGAAACTCAGAGCCTCATCCCTTGCCCAAGAAGAGAAACAGACTCCTCAAAGCAGCTGCTATTCTTCCCCTTTATCACATCTATTTCATCGGGTGATGATTTTATTATGGTCCTTCTCAGATTTTTCATTTTGTAGGATAAGCTATTCTTAAGCTAAGCAGTTTAAAATGACACAGTAAGCAAAAACTGGGGACACAAGCAAACGTACAGACAGAACCAGCCGCACTTATTCAAAATGTGTGTCAGTCTGATAGCATATGGCAGAGCTCCTGCTGTGAAATTCATTTAACAGAGACAGTCATTGTATGTTAATGAGGTTCTTTGTGTGTTCAATTATTTGTCTGTCACATAACCCCTCTGCCTTGCCTATTCCCCTTTGAATCGTTGGTTGCTGGGTCTTGACCTCTAAAGTATGTGCCATCATTTCATAAATTATTCTTTGACTTTCAAATGTGACTTTTGTAAATGTTTTCACAGCTGTGGAATTAATTCTTGCTGGTGTATTGTGTAATGCTACAAAGCCACATTTGTCTTAGGCTACTTAGTAAATGAGAACTGCAGACCAGGTCTCCACTAGTTCAGTGAACTTCATGCCTAAATGCAACTGAGCAGCTAATGTAAGTTCATCTGTATGGAAATATGTATCAATTGATAACAAGATCTGATTTTGCTAGAAAGTCCTTTCTGGCCCCTGCAATCTTATTTTCTGTGGTGTTGTTCCATATTGTTGTTACAATATGTTGTTTTCTTTGAAGAAAAAGGCTACATGAACCACCTTGGCAGCACAGAAGGTTCAGCAGGAAACAAGAATTAAGCAGTGATCAGCAGAGACTTCTCTGCAGGAGCAAATCTTTATTGGCATCTATTCAAAATGAGTTGTCACTAGAAAAAGAAATGGGAATCAAAGCCATTTCTTTCATCCAGAAGTTAAGTCAGCCTTCAACACTTGGAAATTGGTCATGGATTGTTGGTTTTTTTTTTCTTCTGCTCTTCATTGAGCTCCATCTGTCACAGGTTTTAAAACTGAAAGGGACCTTTGGGCTAATGAGTTAGACCATGTTCCATGCAGTTTTCTGGAATTAATTTCTGAAATTCTTCACAGCTCTTGTAGAGTTAGTGTCTTTTGGGNTTCAACACTTGGAAATTGGTTATAGATTGTTGTTTTTTTTTTTCTTCTGCTCTTCATTGAGCTCCATCTGTCACAGGTTTTAAAACTGAAAGGGACCTTTGGGCTAATGAGTTAAACCACCTATGTTCCATGCAGTTTTCTGGAATTAATTTCTGAAATTCTTCACAGCTCTTGTAGAGTTAGTGTCTTTTGGGGTTTGGCTGGTTGGTTGATTTTGTTGTTGGTTTTTTCATTTGTTTGTTTGGTTTTCTTACTTTTCAGTTTGCTTTAAATGGTTAATTAAAAGACATGTCACAGCCTTTGGTAAGAGCTTGCAGTTGTTGAATACCCTCTGTTCAGAAATAAGTTACACACAGCAAAGCAGCAGCTGGATAAGTTTAGAATGCAAACAACTTGTAACTTCATAATCCTCTCTTTTGACACCTATTTAGGGACTGGGAAAGGAGCCTGAATAATTGTTTTGACTACTGGGGAAATAGTGTTCCAAACTCATCTTGTGCAGCTCCTGGGGAACACCCTCTGAGAAGCAAGAGCCTTGAGAACAGTATAAACCCTTTCAACACAGTTGGGTTTATGTTGCATTTATTATGTCCCTGATCTGTTTTGAGTGTGTTCTAGCTTAAGCTTGATCCAGAGTTTTCTTACATGAGATGTCTGTCATCCCGTGCCTTCATGCTTCCCTTTTTCTGGCTGTTACCTTCTGTTGGTCCATGAGGAACAAGTTTAATTTGGAGTTTTCTTGCACTTTTGGGACTTGCTTGTTTTGCTTTTCAGCAGATTTCTCAGGGTAGTGTCAGTTTCCTCTCAAAGGTTTCTGCTAGGTGTCAGATATTGTCTAGGTTCTATTCAGTTGTCCTCTAGTGTTACTGTAATTTTTAAAAATTACCTAATTTCTGCTTGATCACTGTTTCCTCATAGAATCTGGTATCTCTGGTCTCTGTGACTCCTTCTTCTTTTAGGTAGCATCAGCACCTCTTACTTGTGCAAACTCTCACCTTCTGACATGCTCAAAGGTTTGACCTCTCACTTAGTTCAATAACTGTTCTGCTTTTTTGAATGTTCATGGGAATTGTCTGATCCTGGTGGTGACCACATTTCCCTCCGATCTGTTTAACAGGGATTATTGGAGGAGGTAAGTCCCACCTTGATCACAACCTATATACAAATAGATGATAGAGTCTTGAAATTAATTTCCGGAACTCTCTTTTCCAACAGATTTGGTTGGTAAGTGGATGAAACAGCTGAATTGATCTGGATGACTTGTTGATCTCAGTGAAATGATAAAAGATTAATTTTCTCTTTCATTTAAATGTGAATGAGCTGTTGGTACAGACGTCACTCAACAATCTCTTTGTTATTTTAATGAACCTGCATTAAACCATGTAGGAAATTGCAAGGCATGTGTAATTTAAGTACAGTATGTGAATTTACAGAGCAGAAATTCATAGCTTTTATCTAATAATAGAATTCAGTAATAGTGGTGGTATGAAGGTAGAAGTGTATCTTGGAGACTTTAATGTCTATAGTGTTAATTTTTCCCCTACTCCTTGGGAGCACCTACTTTAGATCCAGGCTTTCCGTCCTCTTCCTGTCTCTCCTACAACACATTTTACAATCTTCTTACATGATTTGTATGTATTCTCTCATGTTCTAGCATCCAGCCAGCTGTGCCTACACTCACCATTAGCTGTCAGATCTTCTTCTGGCCCTGCTTCAGAGAGCTTCATTTTCTTCTCCTTGCTAGTGTAATTTAAAAAAAAAAAATAAAAAAATAAGTAAGAAAAAAATCCTTGTTCTTTGTATCTCTTCTGCTTTTGTGAGAACGACAGTCTGCTGGTGGCTTGCTGTGGCAGGTTTATTATGAGAGAATTTATTTTGGAGGTGAGGATGTACCTGCGAGGGTGTGTCATTTTCCTGTGGTAGCTGATGCCAAATGAAAAGTTGAGCCAGGCATAAGATACTAATGTGTCGAGTGGGTAAATGCTGATTCAGAAAGTACTGTAGTAAAAATGGATGTACCCTTCCCTTAGAGCATGTGGATGGGTGTTCAGAAACTGTGGCT
This sequence comes from Polioptila caerulea, assembly GCA_013397295.1. NCBI lineage: Eukaryota > Metazoa > Chordata > Aves > Passeriformes > Certhiidae > Polioptila > Polioptila caerulea. The sequence goes on from VYXF01003274.1 coordinate 677,250, forward strand.
TGTCCTACTCCCTGAAAGTTTCAAGCACTGTCCTTGAGCATCTTCAGGCAGTGGTAGCTGACAGTACCTGTGAAGGTGAAGCACTCTTCCATTTAGGGTACTTGAGCAGGGAGATGTGGGATTTTCTTTCAGGACTGAGGTGAATTCTGAAGTTCTGCTCTGCTGTAAGCTGTATGATAACTCACAAGCTGTATGATGATGCCCTGCTTGGTTTCCCCAGGCTGCCAAGAGAGTGATCCTGCTGTCGGGAACGCCGGCCATGTCGCGGCCCGCGGAGCTCTACGCGCAGATCGCCGCCGTGCAGCCAACCTTCTTCCCACAGTTCCACTCCTTCGCGCTGCGCTACTGCGACGCCAGGAAGGTACTTCGAGGGAGAGTGCCAACAGCACTCTGTTCTTTTCAAAATGTGGAGCCTTTTTCTTTTCTTCCTCCTTCTTTCTGCATGCTATTGCATCTTTTTTTGAGAACGTTTCTCTGCGGAGTAACGCTGACGAGGTCTAGGTGCTGCAGTGGTGGGCCTGAGACACGAAGGCAGTAGTGTTTCTTGCCTTGAAAGTCGTGGAAAAAAAAACCCAAACAATTGTGGCCACAACTGGTGAAAGGAGCCTATTCTTATCAGATCTTGTCCCCCTCCCCAGTTTTTTTAAGGGGGCAGAGTAACTAAGGGGCCTTTAGGCAGCTGCAGACTTGGACTAATTGATTTTAAAAAAATGAAAAACAACAAACAAAAAAACGAGTTTCTAATCTTAATCACTGTTTGATAAAGGCCTTTGTTGCTTTGGGATTTTGGATTTTATACCTCCAGAATAAGTATAAATATGAAGACTTACAGACTTTATCTTTGTATTCCACCCTCTCCTAATTTAGGAAATGGATGCAATCCTCAGCATATTTTGAAAATAACTCCTCTGCCAGCTGCTCAGCAGTTGTTTCCGCAGAGTTACTGAGTCCAGCCACTGCAAGAATTTGTCTTTGCAGTAAGCCAGCATTTGCAGCCACGATAGCAAATGTCTGCCTTGCTGCCAAGTTATGGGCAACTCACCTGTACTTGGATTTGCCATCCCTAGGGCTGTTGTTACACTGCTAAGAGAAGAGCTTTTGCTACAGCTTCTTGTACACAGAGGCTCTAGGATCTTCTGTGCTGGTTGCATAGACACAAAAGAGGAACTCAAATCTCCCTACAGCTCTAATTTGGAGTGTTTAGCAAAGTGGTTGGAAACACCATATGACCATTTCAGTGTTCAAAAATATTTCCTGAAGAACTGAACATCATCAATGTATGCCATAAAAATAGTTACAGCTATTTGTAGGGCTTTTGTGTTTGTTTTCTTTTCTATTTGGGGTAGCTAACATATACCAAGTTTCCACCAAGAAGATTCTTACTGCAGTCTAATATAAAATCCTTGAATCCCTTTTTTCCTAGATCTGCATGCCTACTTGCTTTCATAGCCAGTCTAGTGGTGCTCTGTGTATGTCCAAATGTGCAAGGCAGAGGAGCACTTAATTGGCTTTGGTAGTCTTGTGCTGATGCCATTGACTAGAGTAAGGCCATTAGCCTGCAGTCTTTTCTAGCATCACTCCTGGATCTCCATCCATAGCAGAAATCATATGGAGGGAGAGGCCACATCTTCTGCTAAGCTTCAGTATATTTAAAACTGAAAGATGCCTTTCTGAGCCTTCTTTTCAGAATGGTTCCTAAAGGAAATATGAAGAGATACAATTTAATCTTCTTGGTCTTCTGCAGTGAAAATGAAAGTTGATTTGAAGCATGTGACTCTAAGTAGGTTTGGAGTTGATAAGCCCTGTTAAGGGTAAAGTTCTGCACAAGGAGCTGTCATTTCAATTATGAGGCACATGGACCTTGGATAAAAGAAATAAAATTCTTCTACAGGATCCAGGTTGTAACAGTGTGTTCAGTGTAAATGACTTTTCAGCCTTCAGTGAAACTCAGCATGGAGGTCACAATCTATATCAGCTCCCCTTCAAAACCTCATTGGGATTTCGAGTACAATTTTGTTTTGGTGTTTGACCTGCCTCTCCTACACAGTTGAACATCGCTGGTCATCTCCATGCTCACCTGGGACATGTGGTTACAGTTAATGTCAGTAAATGATTGCATCAACCTAGGAGGACTTAAGTTGTTTGGAGAAGTGGGGCTGCTGGCAATGAAGAGATGCAGATAGTATTAGAGAAAAAGATGGGACTGCTGAATATGAGTTGCCATAGATCCACTTGGCAATGAAAAAATTCAAAAGGTGATTGTAGTTGGTTCCTTCATGACTGTAGAATATCCCTCACATTTGTTGCTGTAGCTCCAACCTGAGACTGTTAGGAGTTGCATCCTCTCTGAAGAACTGTTGTGGTGCTTCTGCTGTCAATACTCAAGTAAGTTTTGTTTTCTGTCCTGAAATTGGTAGTGTTATGAGTGGATGTAGAAGAACTAGACAGAACTAGAGAGGCTTTGCAAGGCTTTTGAAGATGTGTAAGGATGAAAGGTGTTATGTAAAAATCTTTTGGTATTAATAATAAATCTGATTGCATTATAAGATTAAAGAAAAATTGGCAAACCTGTTCCATTCAATTTAAAACTAAAGTCTGACTAGTTTCTGATTCAAGATTTTATGACAGAAAATTGCAAATATCTGGCATATCTGATTAGAAAAGTTATAAAAGTTTATAATTTTTTATTAATTCAACCTCTCAGCATCTGTACTTTTAAAAATGCAGCAAGTGAAATGTCACCTGTTATTTACAAGATATCCCAAGACTGTTTCCCAAAATACATGCTGTGAATTCATTTTTCAAACTGGCTGATGTTGGCAAATATTAAGTAATTTCTATCTGAGCACATGCTCTGAATTTGTAAGAGTTTGGCAGCTTCTGCTAACCCTGTAATACGTTTACTGACTCATGTAAGATGCTGTCACACTTTGGTAAGAAAATCACAGTTGGAAGCATGTGTTCTGGAACATTATGGATCAAAGCCAGATGTGTATTTTGGCAAAATAAACGTCCCTCTTTTTTCTCTTTTCTTTTCCACATAGGGTTTACTAAGTAAATTTTAATAATTCCCAAAGTAATTATCTCTTTGTATGTAGCAAGGTGCAGCACAGAGCTAGCATGTTTCCTTGTTTGCAGATCATTCCAGCACCATAAGCAATATATAACCTAAATGTCCCGTGGGGACTGTGCCTGTAAGTGCTTTCTAACACAACAGTAGATGGTGTCTTGGCTCTGTGTGCACCTTGTTCTTTGGCTTATGCTGCTCTTCTGAAATCAGTTTGGCTATGTGGACACAAAGCATATGTATGACTTGCTTGTTATGGAAGTGGAAGGTGGGGAAACATGGGCTTTCAAGTGGAAGGAGGTAGCCTGAGGAATATCCAGCCCCACAGCAGGCCTTGCTCAGCAGCCTAACCATGTTTGTCCCTCCTACTCACCTGCCAGTGTACTGAGCAGGGTGGGCAGTGAGCTTTGGAGGCTGGGCACAGCACCAGGGAGGTCCTTCTTGGTTCTGTGCATCTGCTCTGCTGGGCCCACAGAGCCTGAGAAATGCAGAAAGAGAGCATAAAGACTGGCTCAGCAATGTCAGCCTTCATGCAGAATGCCCAAAGCCAATAAACCCAGGTAGACTTGAGCTAGCTTTCCATGGACCTGAGGGATGCGTCTGTGTTGCACTCTTGGTTTCAGGGAAGCAGAGCAGTTATACCCATGTTGATTTTTGAAGGGTTGGCTGAGATCCAGATGAGTTTATTAACTCTAGCCCTACACCACTGGGCAGTTGTCAGAGCCAAAGTTTTAATTCTACAGGATTCAAACTGTGTGTTTAGGGTTTGAATTGTCTCCTGCTTTAATGAACCAACTGTAGCTAATCAGATGGTGCCATAATTATGTAGGAATAGATTAAGTCAGATGAGTTTAATGATGGCCAGAATCTGATCAATCAGTTAATGGTTCACATCAGTACAATATGGCAATAGGATTGCAGATTGTTTTACCTCAACCTGAAGTAGGAACATTCACTTTTGGATATCAAAGAGGTCTTACTTGCCTATGAGCTCTTTGATTCCTCCTCTTCCTATCCCACAGCATGTTCTCATCCCTGTTCATCAAAGCACCACCCCTTCATACAGTCAGTAGCATGACTAACCTTATGGCTAATATGATTTATTTTTTGTCTCATTCATTCTAGGAGAGTATGGAGGATGCAGTGAATACTTAGGAGCTTCTTTCTCTTTTACTTCCATTTATGTGTTGTAGCAGTTTTCTCTTGAGGAAGACAAAATCAATATAGATATTTAAGGTTAAATCTATTTTATCAATTAATGTAGCTGATAGAGGTGCTGAGGCTCCTCACATCTCCATTATATGCATTTCAGGAGGGAATATATAGTGGCTTACTTTGGATTGTTATTCCAAGACCAGAGGTTGTATTTTTGGACACTGCCAAGATTATTTAGAACTAGAGCTATGAGAAAGATTTCACCTCTCTCCCCACCTTGGTTGGTATTCCTGTAGCTGTATTCCCTATACTTACTTGGGAAGTTGCAGCAGAAAGGTTTCTTTTTCCCCCTTGCTTTAGTATTAAAACCTAATTGGTCTTCTCTAAAAGACAGTTGTTTGAAAGATGCTTCTTTTGGGGAATGTACCAATTTTGATGCCACTGTTGTTCTTTCTCAGAGAATAAAAGATAGGCTGTGGGGTTGCTGGTAGGAGGAGTGATGAGCTGAGTTTAGGTGAAGAGGTGTATATTGCCTGCACACAGGATCTTGGAGGATAGGCCAGGTTCAGAGGGGAGTGCTTCAAGGAGGAGTAAATGAATGGCTTGTTCAGAGGAGCTTTGAAGTGATGATGCTTTGAAGAGACAATGTTTGGAGTGATGCCTTTTGGGCCACAGTTTATTTCTGGTTTGCTTGAGTCTGAGCCAAACATGGTAGTGGCAGAAATAGAGTATGTCAAGAAGCAGAGCAGGAGTCAGGTCACAGTGGAGAACAGGCAGTTCTGACCTAGCATGTCAGACAAGTATAACAACTCTGTGAAGGCATCTGGGTTAAGGATGTTTGTCCTCATGCTGTTAGAGAATATTTTTGTGTGTCTCTTTGCTTAAGACTGAGATAAACGTGCATGCACAGAATTGCAGTGAGTTCTTTTGGCCTGCTCAAAGCTGCAAGTGGAGAGCAGCAACATGTTGCTGTGTGAGAGTGAATATCAGGCACAAGGCTGGAGCAGGGATCTCTGCCACCTTTCTGCATAGTCTTCTTCCCTGCACCTCCCTGAGCTCTTGTAGATTGGAAGAAGGGAAAACTTGTATGTAACCTTTTCATGTTGAGTGGATTAGTCTGTATGCTTCTACCTTATTGCCATTTTTCTCAAATCTCCTGCTGACTATCAAGTTCTTGCCTTGTCCGGATTCTGCTTTTGGATTGTATGCAGAGCAATCTCTTATAGGTTTGACACTGATAACTGCTTTGATCTTTCCCAGATGCCATGGGGTTGGGACTACTCTGGATCATCCAACTTAACTGAACTGAAAATTTTGCTGGAAGAGTCCATCATGATCCGACGTCTGAAATCAGATGTGCTTTCCCAGCTTCCAGCAAAGCAGCGCAAAATGGTTGTGGTGGCTCCTGAAGGCATCAGTGCAAAGACCAAAGCTGCACTGGCAGCTGAAGCAAAGAAGATGGCCAAAGGATATGAAAGTGTAAGTCAGAAACTTAATTTCGCGATGAGCCATTGCTATTTCAGGTACTTTTATTTTAAAAAACATTTTTGTGAAAAAGCAGTACACTTGAGTTCCAAAGGTCAGAGCCATACCTTATGTGAAGGCACAGTTTTAAATGTACAGCACAATCAAAACTAGCTCAGCTTCACTTGCTTTTGATCTAAGTGGTCTACTTTGTCCATTTGTATGAAATACCATTTCCTCTCTTTTTTTTTTTTGGTTATTAATTTCTTATAGTCTTTCATATCTCCTGCCTCTCTACTTGCTCTCCTGTCTAGCCTTGTAATCTGATTCAACCTACAAAAACAGCCTTGTTTGAGTTGTGTTGTGAATAGAGCAGTAGCCAAAAATATGAAGGGGTTTTTTTTGCTTTTCATGTTTGTTTTCCTTGTATGGGTAGAAAATGCATTTTCTAGGCTCCTAGGTTGCTAATACACTTTTGTAAGAACTTAGGGGATTTTCCTTGCCATTTTAGTTGGGACACACTTTCTCAACTAAAACTGCATTTGTGATATGCTTGTCATCCAACTCATAGGAGTTTAGTGGGAAGTAGGAAGGGAGGTGTCAGGGCTGTGTGAGTGTCTGCTGTACCTAATGGCAAGTAGACTTCCCCCCCCAGCCCTCTATTGTTGTGCTTTCTTAGGCTGATTCTTTTCCCAGCAAAGTGTTTATTGGCAGCAGCAGAAATACCATATCTGTAAGCAAGAAGGAGAAAAGGCATTTTTGAGAGTCAAATTTGTTTATCTGTTCCTTCTACAGAGGCAAAAGGAGAAGGAAGCTCTTCTTGTCTTCTTCAGCAGAACAGCAGAAGCTAAAATCCGCTCAGTCGTGTAAGCACCGTGTCACTGCCTCATTCTTGCCCAGTAAAATGTGGTTTTCTGCTGAGAACAGGGGGACAGTGCCTATGAGATAACAGTGTAGGGACATGAAGCATAGCCTCAAGTCAGCCTAGAAAAACTTGACTGCAGTTACAATGCACTAAACATTTTCTTTTCTTGTGATTCTTTGGCTGAATAGGTCTTCTGATTTCATTCCAGATACAAATCTAAACTATCATTTGAACCATTTAAAATTACTTCATGTTTGGGACTTGGATCAAATTCCCTAGTCTGGACCCTTTTTCAGTTTAACAACTGAGGGAATAATGAAACTAAAAGCATCAACAGAATCTGAGAAAGCAAATGCTGCAGTTCTGCTGCAGCAGGGATCCTGAACCAAAAAGCTTATGAGATGGGCTGAGCTTTAATTGTAGTGTGCTTTAGAATCTCACAGCTCCTACTGAAGTTCTTGGCTCTTCCACAGGGCTCACGTTGGACCTCAGTAGTAAAAGTTTTGTACCACAGATGTGCTTTTAACTCTCTTTCCCTAGAAGTAATTTCTTTCTGTGCCCTCTCATCCTTAGTGTTCTTGCTGAGTCTGTGAAGGAGTTGCTTTAGGTCATAGCATAACTTTCTAGTAAGTAGTATGGTAATAATATGAAAATGGTTTGCTTTCCACAGCTCTCTGAATGTAAGGACCAGCTGATGTGCACTGTGTGATTTCACAGCCGCAGACCTTGCTGCAAAATTTGCTTGTTTGGCACAGAACTGCACTTACAGTCCCAGCATTGATTTCTGTGGAAGAGTTTCTTCCTTTTATGTTAGTGAACAGTTAGAAGACTTCTTTTTATTTCAGTTGCAAGTGTGAACTGAATATAAAACCATGAAGTGCTGTTTATTTGACTCTCTGGTAGGATGTTGTCAATTTTTTCCTGGGGTTTAGTAGCATTTACAATACCAATTATTACAAGCTGCTAAGGTACAGTACCATCTAACTAATGGTACTGTCCTGTGATCATCAGCACTTGCCATGTCTTACCCTTAATGACAGATCTTCCATTGCTTCCATTGAATTGACTTGCCATTTGTTAAATAGAATGTGGGAACGAGATAGGAAATAATTGTGATGTGTTGGTTGGCATCTGCTTACTACTCTGAATGTTTGCTTTGATACTTGTTTTAAAAGACAGCAGTCCCACTTCTCTCTCAGACTTCTTTGTTAAATAATACTATAATGGGGACCTGGATATTATGAACCCCACAAAGTTGTCTGCCATCCTAATACAGTGCTGGAAATCCTTGGTCCTTTGTGACAGTTGCTGCTGACCTAAGATGTGGTACCAAAGATCTTGGTATTCCTGATCTTTTCAACAACTTTTCTGTTCCAAAGAAAAAAATGACATCATCTATATGAGCTTATAGGTGTTCCTCAGGCTCCAGTTAACCTGATTATAATACAAGTTCCTACGTAGAAATGGGTTCTGTAGCTGTGCTGCTAGTCCATGGGAAAAGCTAGATGTTTTCATTTAAATCATTTAAAAGGAGTCTTGTTGACTCTTATTGGCCATTAGCCATTATATGCATGTGGATAACTCCTAGAAACAGATGACAAATTTAGATACTTAAGCTGGACTAAACTGTCAGTGGGAGCCCTTGCAAGAAAAGATTTTTTTTCTGATCAGTGTGTTTAGGGGTATTTTATTCTGATATAAAAACAATCCCGAGTAAACTCAGGAAGTTTCACTGCATGCACATTATTTTAGTGTATTGTGATTGTGCAGAAGTTAGAAATACAGATGGGTGAGATTGTAATTAAGTATAGATGACCTTCAGTTGATTGGCCTGAGATGTCATCTTCCAAGTAGGATATAATAAACTGATTCTCTATGACACCCAAGTATAATGTAGGCAGCTGTCTGCCTGTGGTGAAGATAAACTGAGGGAATTTTCCTTTCTGTATTTTAACCTATAGAAGACTTGACTTGCTCCTTGGCACTTCACTGCTTTTTATGCTAGCCTATTTCCTAGTGTTTGTGTACAGATGGGCAGTATCTTCAAAATTCGTTGTGAGCAAGGTCTGTATTCTCTCAGTATGTAATTTTATAGTGTTTTGATGTTTTTCCTTTTTCATGTAGAGAATATATCCTGGATTTACTGGAAAGTGGAAATAATAAGTTCCTAGTGTTTGCTCATCACAAGATAATGCTGGATGCAGTAGTTGCAGAGCTGAAGAAGAAAGTAAGTGACTGACTGATTTGTCTTAACTTTATCACTATTCTGACATCAAAGCTGTTGAACAGCCCCTGGATTTATGGCTGGTTAGATAGTTTAGGACAGAGGTGATTTCTACTTGCTGTGCTTCTGAGTGTGCTCTTCACTGAGGGAGCTGAGCTGTCAGGGTGAATGCCTCACAGCATGCACTTTGTATTAACTGAGTGGCTTTTATTGTATTTAATGTTCTTTAATTTCACTGTCTGCCCTGGAGCTTGTGAATTCCTGGAGGAGTGCTACTCTGTGTGGCTGTTGTTCTCCAGGCTTTCCTCAGAGGGAAATGAGGCTACCCAAGGCCACCATCCCTGCCTGCCTTTACCTCTGTGGTGCTCTTACATTTTTGAACTAAGATACTGTAGGGAGACTTGATAGACCTGCCAGTCATTTCTCTTAACTTCTCTTGTTTGTCTAACTTCTCATGTGAGATTTCCTTGGATGCTCCTAAAGCTGGGTCATGCTGGGGCAGTGTGAAGAATGGTTTGAGGTAACATTTTGGACTGTAACCCACAGTGGCACTGGTGACTTTGCTCAGTGGCAGCACTGGACATGGGATCCACTAAAACATGGAAGGAGTATACAAGAGAGGGGACAGCAGGTCTCTAAACAGCATCTTCTCCTTTTCACAGCACGTTGAGCACATTCGCATTGACGGCTCCACGTCTTCGGCTGAGCGGCAGTCTCTGTGCCAGAAGTTCCAGTTCTCAGAGAAGCAGGCTGTGGCTGTCCTTTCCCTCACTGCTGCCAACATGGGCCTGACATTGTCTGCTGCAGATCTGGTGGTGTTTGCAGAGCTCTTCTGGAACCCAGGGGTAAGTGTCTTGGAGGGGGCAGGGGTTGGATGTTCCCTGCAGAGGAGAAATGTTGCTGATTAGGAGATGTAATGGGCAGGCAACTTTCTCTAGGATTTGTCTTTTTCTGATGTCTGCTGGCTCTGCAACCACAGGTGCCTGGGCTTGAACCTGTGAGGCTGGTTTACACAGCTTGCTGGCAGGGGAATGTGGCACAAAAGGGAAACACGCTTCTGTCTTAATTTTACAGAGCTCTTAAGGGTTTGCCCAGCCAAGACCTGAAAGGATCCATCGCCCGTGCTGACCCTCTACTTTGGGAAATTGTTCAGTGTCTTTTGGGAACCTGGTGCACTAGATTATTTCTTGTCTTAGTCTGTTTGAGAATACAGGTCTTAACAGGACCCAGATGAGAAAGAGCTGCTAAGCAGAAGAAATGAGATCTTCTGTTCTCTGGTGCTCACACTGTTCCTCAGATGTTGCAGTTTTCACTTTTAACTTGTCATGTTTTTACGTTAAGATTTTGATCCAAGCAGAAGATCGGGCACACCGAATTGGACAGACCAGCTCTGTTAATGTTCACTACCTGGTGGCTAAGGGCACAGCAGATGACTACTTATGGTAAGGAGTGAGAGAGACTTTGGTTCTCCTGACATGTTTCCACTGTTGGTCACATCTGTGGTGTGAGGGGTTAATGCTAGTGCTGCTTGCCATGGCCTGTGAGGGGAGGATCAATACATGCCAGGGCTGCTGCAAGCTGGTGACATGGCCTAGCTGCAGTGGACATGACTGAGTGGCTTACAAGCAGGAGGAATAAAAGTTACCTGACAAAGAAAGGGCTCTTAAGAGAAATTCTGGGAGAACTGATGCATCTAAAACCTTCACAGTCTCTGTGTAAGGAGGAGGAATTGTGTTAGGTAAAGCCCAGAACATTCCTGTGGCTAGGGTACTGTAAAGTGCTGAGACTGAAACAACATCAGCAGACACTGGAGATGGTTTGCTGTGTTGCAGATCAGTTCTGAGGAGCAATCTGGCTGCTGTGTGCTTGGACAGGGAGCTGTGGAGGAGGATTGCACTGTTGCCTTCCTCTTGCTCTTCAGTGAACCTTTCAGATGGATTAAAAAGGTGCTGTTGACCCACCTCTGGATAGTTGTGGTATGAGGCTTTTTGGCTGCAGTGAGAGTTACCAGTGGACATTAGTCCTTAGGGCTGTGGAATCTGACATCTGGGGGTAGACAGGATCTGAGGAATCTTTAGTGCTGCAAGGGAGTTGACCTGCAAATGATGAAAAGAAATTATCCACCAGCTGCTTCATTTAAAGTCCAAAATTACATCTTTATTACCTTGTTTAAAGGAATAAATGAACTAAGTGAACTTGTGCAGTTCTCAGAATATCATGATGGCAAGTAATTATAACCCTACAGTGCAAGGATCTGGAAACTGATGCATCACCCAAATTTCATGGAAAGTTAATGACAGTAATTCTGCCTTATTTGTGAAATGCTGTCTATGCAATCATTAGTGCTTAATGGGGAAGAAATATGGCTCTTGAAAGGACAGTGGCATCTTTTTAAAGATAAGAAAAAGAACAAGGGGATGAGGCTGTTTGGTGAATGCATTAATTGTGCCGTGGCCTTGGCATCTTTCAGTGTCCAGTGTGCAGGTGTGGCCAGGACCTCTCAACCTCTTGGGCCAGTGATGGATTCTTACTCTTGCTGTACATTGGGAGTTATCCTTGAAATGCTGATGCATCTGTTGTTGGGGTTTACCATTGCTTGCCTTGGAGACTGAGCACACAGGCTACGAGGAGTCCCTTTTAGCTGCATCTTCTTGGTCTGCTTCATACCATTGATGTTGCCTTAGTTAACTAGTTTCTCTATTGGATGTATGTGTTCTCCAAATGTTCATAGCCCAAAATCCTCTAATTGCTACCAATTTAATTGATTGATATCTCAAGACAGCTACAGTGATTATAACCAAGAGCAGGACAGGTTAAAGGAACCAGCAAAATTTGGTAGAAAAGCCATCTTCATACCCAGTTGTGTCTTTTTAATCTACACATAGTAAATGAAGCAGTGTCCTTGATTTTTTTTCCTTTCAGTAATGTCCGTTTATCACTCCTAGGCCAATAATTCAGGAGAAGATCAAAGTGCTGGGTGAAGCTGGTCTTTCAGAAACCAATTTCTCTGAAACAGCTGAGTCAACTAATTACTATCCTAAGGTAATTGACCTGAAAGAATATTGGTGGTCCGTGAGAGAGGCTGAATGGGCTTTGGCTTGTGTACATCTAGATTGGCACAGGTGACCTTACACCTGTTCTGCCTTTAATGCTGCAGACCAGATTGTTCAATTCCTTCCAGGATCCATGCCTTGGCTTGGACTCCTGCTCTCCACAAAAGTTCCAAGCCTGCTGCTTGCAAGGGGACCTGTTAGCATCCATGTCATATATATGTCTTTGAGTGCATATGAGTGAGATACATATGTGTATGTATCATGTATGGTATGATCTGTACACCCATGTGCACTGTGTAAGGGGAGTGTCCTCTGATTTTGCTCACTATGTTTTACATGACAGTGTGGATGTAGATCCTGTTCTGTTCTGTTTCCTCAGCCAGATCCCAAGCAGAAGACAATCTACGATCTTTTCCAGAAGACCTTCTCTGAGAGCAGAGATGATGCTGATGATGTTTTGTTTTTGGAGGCAGCTGATGCTGGCTGTGAGTTTGACTCTGGCAGTGCCTTGCAAGACAGAGAAGCAGAGACATGTTCAGTGAGTCCCAAAAAAAAGCGGCGTATTGAGGAAGTGTAAATGGTGACAGCTAAAGAGATGGCAGCTAAGAGATATTTTTTTTTTAATTAAAAAAGAAAAACCAAAAGCAATCATGTATTATTTTTTGAGTTTTTGAAAATAAAAGACTTGAAGTTTTCTTTATCTCTGGTATGTTTCATCTCAAAGGATGAGAAGGTAGTCTGACAGTGTGACAGATGTGCAGCACATACCTGCCAGCCTGCAGGGTTTGCAGTCCTGGTATGGCTGATGACTGAATGGACAAGGGCAAGTATCCTGCTGTGTTTCAGCCTGTCAGCTTCCACAGTTGTTTTGTTTAAAAAGCAGATAATAATTTTCTGTCCCCAAGGCAGAACTCTTGAGAAGACCAACTCAGCAGCAGCTGCAGAGTGCTTTTAACAATGTTTTCCATTTCCAAAAGTCTGTATTTCTAGGAGTTTGTCCACTGGCAGATTTAACCATTATTTGGATCACTGGCTTTTGGGTATTCCATTTGGCCACGAGAAAAAAAAAGATCCAAACAGATCTTGTTGTTCTGTGGAGGTAAGGAATAGGAGGGAAAAGAGGAAGTTACCACCTTGAAGCTAAGTAATGTAGTAAGTGTGCATTGCCTATTTTAGACACGTCTGCCTCTGCGCACTCATCTCTGGCCTTGTGCTGAATATTAGGACCTGCTCCATGGCATGTGCTGCCTCTGTCAGTGGAGGGTGAAGCTGGTGCTTATTGCCAGGGATTAACCCTGACTTCTCAGGCAGGTGGGGTGGGTGGGTGTTTTCTTCAAGACTTGACTCATTTCCACTGGTGAATGAGGAGAAGGAGACATAGGCAGACTTTTCCTCTTGTTTTGTATGAAACTGATTCTGGACTGAACTGTTTAAATAAAAAGTTTTTCTAAGTTGTGATTCCCAAGCTTTTGGTACTTTTTCTATTCTAGCATTCCATCTCTGGGTTTTACAGCCATAATCTGTAGAAAAGGTGGCAAACTGAAGGCTTACATTTAGCTCCTGGAGGCCAGCAACTAATGTGTTATGGAGGTGCTGTGCTTGGCTCTGTGCAGATATCAGACACTGACAAAAATACCTCTCCTGCAAAGCACAGGAGAAATATGTTTGTGCTGTAAGATCAACCTGGTAACATCAGGTATTTTTTCCTGCATTGAAGAGTTTGATTGTTCCATTTTCAGCTGGTGTTGTCATGGAAATGCCCCACAGGCTGTGTGTACAATTGTGCTGGGTGGAGAACTGCTTTTCATTCATGACTGCAGATGTTGCTTTGGGGATGTGAGTATCAGCAAGGGGTATTGTGACTGGGCAACTGGAGGAAATGCTTTATCTCTGGGTTTGAGGCTGAATTAACCATCACTGCTCTTACTTCAACAGCTGGCCAGGTGATGAAGACACGCTTTTTGATATTTTTAAATGTCTGTCATCTTGAACACAGAGTGTTTAATGTCTGTAGGATGAGTGATCTTTCTACTTGCAAAGTGGGTTTATCTGCGTAAGGGGTGAGAAATGTAGCTGTATGCTGACTGAAAAAAAATTGCAAAAGGCATTATTTATGTACCTATATTGTTGTCTCCTATAGTAGTTCTCTTCTTTGTAAAGCTACAGCTGTTTCAAAACAACAGTACTTTATAAGATACACTGCAAGTACCCTTGGAGAATTCTGCTTCTTATTAACTCGATTCATCTTGTCTGTATGTTGGTAAATCCCAGCCCTGCTAGAGGAATGCTAGGTGTACCTTCAGGTGTACTTTCCCTTTGTTGGGACCCATAAAATCTCAGCTGGTTTGCTGCACAGATACAGAGGTTTTTCAAATACACCTGAGATTCACTTTATCCTTACAAAAAAAAAGGGGAGAAGAACCTTGCAGGACAGTGCTGTCAGTGATTACTTCAAGGGATTGGAGAGACTGCAGGCTTTATCCCAGTGGCACCATTAGTCCGTCATTAATCTGGTGAGGAGGTGGCTGGGCAGCTGGTAGCAGGCAGTGTGCAGGATGCCAGTGAGACCCACAGCAGGCTCAGGAACATGCAGCACTTCTGGGGCCTCTTGCTGCACCTGCCCCTGAAGATGATAGGGCTGTATCTCTCTGGTGTTATCTAAAACCAGTAGAGGAAAGGGAAGGACCCATCTTACTGGATCTTGGAGCATCTTACTGTGGCTGGATGCCTGCTTGTACACCCGCATCAGTGTTCCCACTCGTGTTGGAGAAAGGTGTGTTTTCAAGGATGCCAAAACAGCAATAACAGGTTAAAATACCTCAACAGTAAGCTGGAGCAGTTCCAACTAAGTGTTCTGTGTGCCCCAGGCTAGCTAGCTTCATGAGCTGAAGAGTTCAAGGGGGTGGGCTGGCAAGGCAAGGCTGTGCTGGCCTGTCCCCCTCATCTTCTCAGTCCCTTGGAAATGTGTGTTTGCTTTGGCAGTGCTAGGAATGGCTGTCACCCAGGGTGGCTGGGTTTGGTGATTGCCAGAGCTGTCTGTGACACTGGTAGATGATGGATATGACCATGTGCTGTACTGTCACAGCAAACCTGAACTCTGTAGATACAGACCAGAGAACAGCAGTAGATTCTCTGGATGTGTTGGCTGACAATTTTATTTTTTTAACCATATCATCACTAAGCAAACAAAGGAACTTATTTTTTTCTTTTCTGTTTGCTAATACGTTGGTATCAAAGCTGTATCCTGTGAGTCATCATTGTGACAAGGATCTGAAAAGGGCAGATATATTCATAGGATATATCAAATGAAATTTTGATTCCCCTGAGGGAGATACAAATACCATTGCCTAAAGCCTTGCTGAGCCCTCATCTCAAGCATTGCTCTGGCCCACCAGCTCCCAGAAGAGTTTGCAGGGATGATCAGGGAATGAGGAGCCTGGCATGACAGTGGGAATTAAAAATGTTGGTGTTCAAACCCTCAGAGCAAGGGCCAAGAGGGAATGTGACATCTGTCCATGAGCATCTCAAAGTACAGACCCCAGCCAGGGAAAGTAACTCAGTGGCTGGGTACGCTCGATTCCTTGACTCCCTCCTGACTAAACCGACTGCAAGTGAAGAGTGCTCTCATTTGCTGAGGCAGCCAGGGTGGGCATGGAGCAAAATTACCTGCAACAATTACCTGGCTCAGTTTCTCTCGGTGGACTGGGAAGCTCTGCCCGCTCCTGGCAGGAGGGGATGAGCCGTAGCTGGCTCTGCACATCAAAAAGCTCTCAGGCTAACTGGGTTACATTTCTTAGTGGAGGTTAATGGGTTGCTGATCCCCTTACAAGCATGGCAGCTCGGTGGCGCGGGGGCATTTTCCCCTCTGTGTTTTGGTGCTGGGAATCACCTCTGCAGCAGCACAGGAGTGTTTGCAGGGCTGGTGGTTTCCTAACCCCAGAGAAGTTAGGAACTTGCCTTAACCTGACCTGATGCCAAAACTCTTGAAACCTCACTGTTTAGGGCTGTATGTTTTATGGTAAGAACTCATCTTCATTGGTTTTTAGGTATATTTATTATCAGTTACTTTTTCTGCAATTCTGGTCACGTTTTCTGTCCCTGTTTGGACATCTACCTGCTGCTTATTCTCTTTAAAAACGCGGTGAGTGAACGGAACTGCCCCTTCTCCTTTTCTGCTGTGACCTCGCTCGGTGGAAACCCAGGAATCTGAGCTCCGGCGGTGCTGGCGCTCATGTGCCGCCTGGGCCCCACACTGAGCTCCACAGGACGGGGCGGGCTGCAAGGGAGCGCGGTGCTCCTCGGCTCCGGCCTCCCAGCTCGGGCAGGCCCGTGGCGGAGCGCTCGGCCCGGGGCGGTCTCCAGGCGCCTCGGCAGCGTCCCCAGCGCCGCCCCGCGCCCGCCGCCCGCCCGGCCCGCGTCACTTCCGCCTGCGCGCCCCGCC
>VYXF01003274.1:700128-728340 GCA_013397295.1 Polioptila caerulea
CTCCCTCCCTCCCTCCCTCCCAGCAGCGGCTCTGCGCCCGCCGCAGCCGCCCAGCTCCGCCGTTCGTGCTCCCCTGACACAGACCAGGGCAGCCGTCTAACATTGAAGCAAGAGCCTGTGATAGAAGACATCAGGGGGTTAAAATAGGAATGGGAAGGTTGGATGTGAGGATTTTGTAGTCCTTTGTCACCTCTAGCAAAGCTGAATTTGTGTCAGTGCTCAGTCCAAATACTGTGTATATACTGGGAGAAATCTGTATTGACAACTACGTGATTTGGCCAGGTGATCCTCCAAATTTGTTGTTTCCTCTGGGACTCTAGGGTGAAAACAAATTCTAAACAGTATGGCTTACTGCTTTCAATATATTTGCTGTTAAGCCTTAGTCAGGAACTCGGGTAGAGTTGTCTTAGATGCTGTAGAAGCAGAGAGTGGATACTTGTCCTGGAAGGTGTGAGCTTATGGCAGTGTCTGACCCATCTGGATTACAACAGCTCTGGGAACTGGAGAAGGGTTTGATGGAAACTGAGACTTTAAATTTGACTGAATGTTCTGTAGACGTGGCTGTGCAGGTTGGTTTATCTTGGTTGTTTTTGAAGAGCAGGTGAAAAGGGAATCTCTTTCTCAGAGCACTCTGTCAGTCCCATGTGATTTTTCTTTCAGGACCAAGGATATAACCTAAGGGGATGGTAGCTGTAATCAGGGTGGCATTTCAGGTACTAAAAGGTGTTTCAGGAGCCCAAAGGAACTTGGAAATAAAAAACTGAACAAGCTTGGGGCAGCTTTCCTAGTTCTGATTTCTGTTAAGTATTTCTTTGTTTCCAAAACAAAATAATTGCTTTTGCTTTATCTGCTTTGTGCTTCCTGCCCCCTCTTGGTCACCACAGCCTGTTTGGTCTGCAGGGGATCATGATGCTAAGCCTTGGGGGCACCACTGGTTTATGCCACACATTAAAGATTGGGGGTTTAGGGCTTACAGGAATGAGAAACATCAGCCACAGGTGTTTGCTGCCCTTTCTGCATGTCCTGACTTAAAGGTGGTGTGAACTCAGCCCGTGTGCATGTGCTCCCTTTTAGCTTGGTGTCTTAGGAATTTGACTGTAATACAGCCTGGCAGTTATAAGCAATGGGCACCATGTTTTGAGGAGCATATTCCAGTGTGATTTCTGACTTTCATGACCATCAAATGTTTTGCTCTTACTGTACGGTCAGCTGCTTTCCTCCTTGAGCACAAGCAAGGGCTGCTCATGACCTTCCTAAGCTCCTTCATGCCTCATCCTCTATGCTGCATCCCAAGGAGATTTCAATGGCACTTCAGAAACAAGAATGGCTGATGCAGGTGAATCACCTTCCTGGTGCAGACTAACCCTGCCTCGGGACTGTCTTCTAGGTCTCTCCCTAGAAAGAAAGGAGATTTAGTGATGAAGTTTATTGCTGGTTTTGCATGCAGCTCAGAACATTGGATAACAAGGGAAGCAACCAGATTTAGGGAATGATGTGAGCACTACTTTAACAGGCTGCAAGTCACCATCTGATTTTATCTACTATCCTAGCTTCCACCTGCTGCTCATCCCACCTGAATTTTCAGCAGCTCCACTTGGGGAAAAATTGCAGAGCTGGCCCAGCTCCTGTGGATGAAGTGGGTGGGTAACATCTCTCTGCTACCCAGCTATGCAGCAGGGCTCCCAACTTTCCTTTCTGGAGAAATGGTTCCTTAAAGGATGCTACAAAATGATTTGCTGTGGTGATGCTTTAAGTTTTAGCTTTTATATTTTTTAGATTCTACGCTGTGTTAGTGGGTAGTTTTAGGTTTCATATTAAGTGCTACTGAATTCTCTTCACAGAGTAGAGAGACAAAACAATTCCTTTTCTAGCTTGGTACCAAGGACAACTTTCAGGCCCAAGAACAAAAACAATGGTGAAGAGAGAAGGAAAAAGAAATAGGATGGAGCTTCATAATCTGAAGCTATGATTGGACAGCTGACTCTAATATGCTAATGGAGCAGAACCTATAAAAGTACGAGACCTCGTGATGGGTTGTCCATTTTGTGACCATTTTGGGGCATCTTGGATGTGGTCCAGCAGGGCTCTTGTGCTGCCCAGGTGTACCCATCGAGGCCTTTGAATAAATACCTACTTTATCCTCTTGCTCTGTCTAGTCTCTGTTCCAGGTCAGCCTCGAGAAGGCATCAGAGGCATGAGATTGTGTATTTCCAATGGCTTGAGGTGCCTGCTTGAAACTGGCCCCAGTGCTCTGGAAGTGGGCAGTTGCCATCAGTAACACATCCTTCCTCTGAGTATTTGATCTCAGCGGATGTCTTTTGAGGCATGGAGTGTGGCAGAGTTGTGGATATGCCTCAGGTGCCCTTATTAGATGCCTGGATGCATTTTGAAAATGGCTGCTTAGAAAATGTCTAATTGCTATTCCACATATTCAAAAAGGGTTTTTTTTTCTCTTGTCAAGGCTTTGGCATGCCTTGGATTGCTAAATATACTTTCCTCTTGCAAATTCTTGGCAGGAATCTGAATAAGGAATCATGCCAAGCAGTCTCTTCAAATGTTAACAAGCTCATCGGTGTGGCTTTCCCAGTGCAGGGTTTGTGCTCTTTTTTTTCCACCTTCCTTCCCAAAAAACCCCAACCCTTCTTTTTGTACACTGTTGCTCTAAGCACATGAACTATGGCAGCTCTGCAAGAAAGGATTTTTCTAATGAGAGCCAAAAAAAAAGTGCTTGTTTCGTGTTCAACAGTTTGGTGTCACAGCCCTTCTCAACCTCCCGGGTCTCCTGTTGAGTAGGAAGCAAGGATTTTGGGGTGCTTGTGGAAAACCTAATCCATTTCCTCTTCTCCTCTGCCATTCTTGCATTTCCTCTGTTCTTAGCAAGCTGGACTGTGTCCTTGCATGGTAATTGTAGATTTGATGTCTTTCTTCCAGTAGCCTATTAGCAAGTGAATGAGGCTGTCATGCTCCCCTTTTGTTTCCTCCCCAGTGCTTATCCGGGTGCAGAAGCAGCCCTGGAGGTGGTGCCTGCAGAAGGCAGGACCCACAGATTAGAGCTCCGGGCTGGGCTGCCTCTCTCCCTCTGCCCCAGGCAAAGAGCTGCGCTGCTCTGGCATCTGGAACTTACAAAGCAAAGAAAGCAGTGAGAAGCCAGTGCAGCACCCCTGAAAACCTCAATGTCTCCCTAAAGGAGACCTTCTCCTAGGACTTTGGCATTCATCCATATGAGGTTACACACCTCCCTTGAGCTTCACTGGAGACAATCTTGCATAAGCATTTGGAGAGCTTTGCCTCTGACTTGCTCTCCTGGCCTTCAGCCATCTGATGGACACACCTTGGGAGCAAGCCTTCGTGTTCAGGTTGGGATGCTGGATTCCCCTCCCCGTGCTCAGTCCTGCCTCTTCATGGAAATAACTCAGTGTGGGATGCAGGGAAGGTGCAGCAGAGGAATTGACTTGTGGGGCCAGCGAGCCTGAGTGGATCGCACTGCAGCCTGGAATGAGCAGTGGGTGTTTTTGAAGGGACCTCTGTTCACACCGAAGAATATTTATTTATAACTCATGAGTTTGGTTTCAGGAATTTGCTCTGTGACCCTTCTCCATTTATTTGATTAAACCTCCCATTGTAAGAGGAACGTTTTATTTTGCAGTCCTTCTCCACCCTGAGACAAATGTCCTGCAAGTCACAGCTTTGCCCTCCCCTTCAGGCAATTCTGGAACAGCTTCAGCTCTCTGAAAGTGTGTCGAGAGAACTTGATTCCTCCAAGTAAATATACTTGATGCTAAGTGATGGACCAAGAGGGCACTTGCCTTTTTCACGGAATGTACTTTTTCCAAGTTGCCACCTACTACAGGGCCTCAGAAGTTCTGATGCAACACAGGATTGTCTCTAATAGCCCAGCTGTGAGGCCAAGCTGATTGCTTGAAGATAGGATCTTGGACTCTATCAGTCATGTCTGTTTCCATTCAAGCGGCTGCATTTGAAACTGTCATTACTGTGATGGATTAGATTTGAGATTAAAAGGCAAATCTGTAAAGGGAACATTAAAAAATCCTTAAATGAAAACTAGACCCAAGTCATGGAAAGAAAGAAGAGGAACAAATAAATAATCTAGGCATTAAAGAATTTATTTTTAACCTTAGTCAGCTGAAGATGTATTTTTCTTTTGAAAAATGAGGAATATGAAACAAAGAAATGTGAGTTCCTATAGCAAGCAAGAGATGCTTGTTCCAAAGGAGGTCCACCTGTGACAGAAATGTTGTCTATGCTGTGATGCTCCTTGGGAACCTCAGGTGAAGACTGATGCCTGCCAAAACAAAGAACAAAACAGTCCAAGGAAAAGATAGAAGATAGTAAGCAATCAAACAGATATGGAAGATTCATAGCCCTAAAAACAGGCTTGTTATCTGAGCCCATCAGCAGCCTGGCCATTGCTTTGGTTTGGACTATTATTACTGCACCGGTGCTTAGCAAGTGAGGACAGTGATGGTTTTACAATGTGAACCTTAATCACTGATAAGTCATTTCACATTGCTCACTTGGAGAATCTGAGGCACAAGAAATGGTGGTAGAGCTGCTGGTTGTGTTACTTTTTGCTGTCAAAGGGTAGACAGTGGTTGTACATGGTAATCAGGCTACTTCATTTGGTCAGTGTACTGTCCTGCCCTTTGCCATTGCTTCCCTTCTTTCTTTGATGTGTTCTCATCTTACACGGACCCTTCTCCATGTTGTGAGGCCCTTAAGGCATGGAATATCTTCTTGTTTTGCCCACTGGGGCAAGCTGAGCACAGAGGATCCTGCATGCTGCCTGTTACCCCTGTGGATCTGGAGCATGGAGATCACCCAAGCCTTTGAGAATACATTTCAGTAGCATTCCCTGCCATCACAGCAGGAAGGTGGTACCATTGTCAGAGGGAAAACTTGCCATCACTTGCAGAAAAAGGGGTTGCATAGAAATGAGACAGACTCTGACTTGTGGTTTTGCTCTAAATCAGCTGCATTTTTAACATTCAAAAGCCAACAAAGATGAAAGACTCCTGGTCAACCTCTCTACTCCCTTGGGGAAAAAAGTAAAAAGACTTGATAAATATTTTGCATTAATAAATTCCATTTGTCTTATAAAACAAAGTTTGCCAGCTACCAAAGCAGGAAAAATGTTTTACATAACTCTGAGTGCGGCATCTAAAAGGTTGCTATGAGCCTGGTTTGAACAACTCTTTCCATATCCCAGAATGTGAAGGAATGCTAAGCTTCACTCAAGCTAGGACCAAGCTTGCTGCATGTGTCTGTGTGGTAGTCCAGCTCTGGCTGGCTGACAGGTGCCCACTAAAGCTGCTTGACTCGACTTGGGGAAATTAATTTAATTTATTGTGGGGTAATGAGAAAATGAAAATCAAACTCTTAAAACACCCTCCTCCCACCCCTCACTTCTTTCCCAGGCATAACTTCACTCCTGATTTTCTCTCCCTCCTCCATGGCCTCAGGTTCACCACTGCCTCACTGGGTCTTCCCCATGGGCTGTGGGGGACTCTCAGCTCCAGCACCTGGAGCACCTCCTGCCCCTCCTTCTGCACTGAGCTGGCTGTCTGTCCCTCTCACACGTTCTCATTCCTCTCTCTGGCAGCAATTGCTGCTGTGCAGTGGCTGCTGTCCCTTCTGAGCTGTGTTATCCCCGAGGAGCCACTGCTGCTGTGGATGGGCTCAGCCTTGGCAGCAGTGGGTCCATCTCGGAGCCGGCTGACGTTGGCTCTGTTGGACACAGAAACCACCCCTGCTATCAGAACCTTGCCGTGCAAACCCATGTACTTTTCTGCCAGATGGTTAGATTTATTGCAGGATGGTCCTGCAGGTAAGAGGTAAGCCATGGAAAAAGAGCTAAAGATGTGTACATGTCCCAGAAGCTGTTTGTGAACCCAAAACAATGTCCCTCATTGTGCTGTGGGAGTGTTGCTATAAAAGGTAGGAAAAGCATAGCTGCCTACTATTATTATTTTGTTAATAATTTTTAAGTGTGATGTTGATTAATCAGTGGAGAAGATTCCCCAGGGATGTTTCTTGGTTTGGACTACCAAGTTTCTGATTCTCAGGGCAAGAATTGAGCACTGGCTGTTCCTGCTGATCCTGACAGGGTCTATGTGATGGTTTGTATCACCCTGCTGTGGTTTCTTGTCAGGCTGTGGAGTGTCAGACATCAGCCACAGCATCTTGGGGAGCTGCAGGAGGCTTTGCTTGCCTTTTGCAAGCCCGCAAACCTCAGTCTTGGTTAGCACTTCCTGGCATACAGAAATACAAATTGTTGTGAGTGGTAGAAGGAGACACTCAGGCCTGAGACAAGCAGGTTGCAGCTGAGGTCTGCCTTCAAATAACAGTCTCAGGACCTCTTCAGGTTTGGCACTTGGAGCATTCCAAGCCAAGGATGCTTTTTTGGCTTTGTAGGATGCACATCATTGCAGCTGACTGACCTTCCTCCACCCTTCCCATCAGTCTTCTCCTAGGTATCAGCTTGGCTTGCAGGAGCTGAGGTTGTTTCTCTACTCAGTTTAAGTCCATCTCCTGGTCACCCCAGCCTTCCTCCTTGAAGATGAACTGGCTGCAGCTTTTTGTATGCTTACACTTCCCCTTGAGCCTCCCTTTGCCTTGGGCCATCTGCCACCGATCTTCTGGAAAGAGGAGGTGACCAAAGGCTCACAAGTCTCTGTCAATGTCAAGGTCAGGAAATGCTGTAAGTTAAAACACAAAGAAAATGAGGGAAGCAGCAGCTCTGGAGGTACAAGAATTGTCTAGAGCTTGGCTCCTACAAGCATTGAAGCCCCCCGGCCCTGCTGCCAGAGATGTGCATGCCAGGAAGATATGCCATGGTGAGCCACATGGGAAGTGACCATTCCCTCTTGGGAAAGTATTTGAAACAGTCGACTAAAGATTTATCCTGATTTGGGGTGAAAATTTATTTGTGAATCTCAAACAATGTCTCTTGTGGAGCTGTGGGAATGTTGCTATAAAAGTCACGAAAGGCCCAGCTGTCTACAATTATTGTTTTGTTGTTAATTTTTAACAATAAGGGCAATTACCCATTGGAACAGATCCCCCCTGGGATGTTTGTTGGTCTTGAGTATTTAAACTATGAGGTCCTGTGAGCAGAGACGTGTCTAGGGCAAAGTGTATGTACAGCACCGAAAACCTCAGTGCCTTCAGCCACGGCTTGTGCAAACCTACTCTCAGTTGTGTTGCAGCAGTTCAGGAGGGCACATGTGGCCAGACATGCTGTCTCAGCAGAGGGGTGTCTGCTCCTACTGGGGTGGCAGTAAGTCTTGGGAAAACTCAGAGACCTGAGTAGCCCTGAGCACCTGAAGTCTTTCCCAGTTTTATCAGATTTGGTATTTCACAGCAGAATGGCCTGTTCAGGCTATATATAGCCAGCCCTTAGCTGAGAACAATTAGTATCTGTTCTAACAGCAACGGCGGCTCTTTGGAAAGAGTTTCAACAGCTAAAGGATCAGTTCTTGGTCATGAAGGGCGGGGTGTTGTTTGGGTTTTATCCTCCCCCTCTCCCCCTCAGCAGACCATACAAGTGCCTTCTCTTTTAGGAATCAGTTCTGGAACAAATGGAGACTCACCACTAAATTATATCTCTGGGCAAAAAAGCAATGCCAAGCCAGTCAGTTGATTTTGTAATGTAGGACAGAGCCCCCCTTGCCCTGCGTGCAGTCATGCAGACTCCTTGGCAGCTAATTAATAATTTGCAGTTAAGCGGCGGCTGCTCCCTTGCATCATTTCAATGCAGTTGCCAAGTGGAAAATTGAAAAGCAAGAGCGAGACAGAGAGAGGATGACAATGACAACAACAACAAGAACAACAACAAAGGTTTAAAGTTCTAGGAAGTTTCACTACGTGAGGTCAAAATTCCTTGTGTGTTCAGGGGCTGGGCAGTTGGCTGGCAGGCGCCTCTAGTTAACATGGCAAGGCCCTTTCTTTTCAAAGTCCTCTTGTCCTCAAGCACCTCCTGTTTGAGAGGAATTTCTTGGTCCTAAAATGCATGTGTTTGGGGGAGGATGTGGGGAGAACACAGCACTAGGCAGGTTGTAGAGAAGTCGAGTGAAGGTTTTCCTCATGGTCAGGAAAGTAACAAGTGCTCTGGGGGATAGGAACAGGCAAGGAGGGATGGTGAAGCACATATCCCAGGACAGGGCTGGGAAGAGGGTGGGGGTGATACCATGAAGGAATTTGCAGTGCAGAGGATACCCAAGAGTGGGCTTACAGCCAAGGGAAACCTGGTCCCAGTTTTTCTGGTCCTGAGGAACACATCTTGCCAGGAGTCTCTCCTCCTAGTGTGCTGGTCAGTCATTGGACTGTCTTTGGCCTGTTCATCAAAAGGGCTTTCCTCCAGGGGAGGGTTTTTTAGCATGGTCCAGTCAGATAACAGTAACTGTATTGTCTTGTGAGTTAGGTTTTCCACTTTGTTATCATGTTAGCCCTGGGGAAGAGCTGGGGCATGAAAAGTTGGCACAGCAAGAAGTAGCCATGACTGAACTGAGCACGTGGAGTTTTTACACATCTTCATGCTTGAGGTTGTCAGAGATGTAAGGAGAAGAGATCCAAGGGAAGGCTCAGAGGTGTTCAGAGCATCTGATGAGCTGTTTCTGCTTTGCCAGCCTTTCTTCCATTTTCTCCTCTCCACGGAGGAAGCCATGGAGGAATGTGACTCTTCCCATCTACAGTCACAGTAGTCTTCATGAGGTTGGCAGCTCCAGGATCTGTGTGGCTGGAGACTGGCAATTGTCCATGGGAAGTAGGCATAAAAGATCATCAGTCTCAAAAACATGTCCTATGAGGAAAGGCTAAAGGATCTAAAGAAGGAAAGCCTTTTTGAAAACATTTGTTGTTAAATACACAAAATATTTTGCTGTAAGGTGAAACGGCCTCATCAGTTGTCTGTATTCATTGCAGACCTGACAAGAAGTGATGACTGAAACTTCAGCAGCAGGTTGGTTGGACATCTTCTGAGCAAGTAGATCTGGTTGGCCTTGCTTTGAGTCAGGACTGGAGCAGAGACTTCCAGAGGTCCTTTCCAGCAATAAAATTCTAAAATTCTGTGATAGGAATAATTTCCCTGCAATAAGGATGGCCACACCGTGATGAAGTGAGATGACAGCAATGTCACATCTGGAAGTTCCAAGTTGGAGATTAGGCAAGCATTTGTCAGAAGCGGCTCGGGGAGAGCTGTCAACGTTTGAAGGAGGAAGAGCAAAACGCCCTTCTGATGTCTCTTCTGTTTTTGACTTTAAAAACCATCAGCTCTTAACTCTCAAGCACTGACATCTGAGGGCATCAGGCTATACATCCTCCACTTCTGCTTGGGAGATATTGACACCTTACAGATAACTGGCATGAGAAAGATGGGGGAATCTGGAAGGCCAATGGGATCCATTAAGGAGACTGTTGTTCTCCCATGTTCACCCTCTTGGTTTGGGGGTTTTCTGGAGAGGGAAGGACCCAATGGTGTGGATGACTCACGACCCTTTTCTAAGAAGCCCAGTAATGCTGGGTTGAATCACTGAGCAAACACAGGCAGAGCTGCAAATACCCAGAAGCCTAGGCCTCCTTCTGCTGCTCACATTTCGTGATTTCATTACTAAATCTAAACCTGGGGCTCACAGCACCTTCCAGGGAGGTATGTTTAAGAGCATACATGTATCATCAGCCACATCTCTTCCTCTTTGCCCTGAGCCTTTGTACACAAAGCAGTGATGGGGGCTTGTAGCTTCTTGCAGTTTCTTGCTTCTGTGGGATTCCTGTGGGCTGAGCATGACTGAATGGCTGTGGTCCTGTGGATGAGAAATGCCTCACACCCTGCTGGCAGTGAGGAAGGATCACTGCTCCCCTGCTTAATGCGTTAGTTTAATGCCCATTCCGTGAGGCTGTTTCTCAGGCTGTTTTCCTTGCAGGATATGTCTCTGTGTGTGCAATTAGCTAAGAGACATTAGCTTAATGACTTGTGCGTGTCTGAGTTAGGCCTGGCCCAGACTCAGATGGCTGCCTTTCTCCTGTCTGGAGACTTAATTCTCTGC
Organism: Polioptila caerulea; assembly: GCA_013397295.1. Taxonomy (NCBI): domain Eukaryota; kingdom Metazoa; phylum Chordata; class Aves; order Passeriformes; family Certhiidae; genus Polioptila; species Polioptila caerulea. The sequence continues at coordinate 710,190 of VYXF01003274.1, forward strand.
AGCACAAACTGCTCTGTCATGCTCATCCCAGGGGCTGGATGCAGACGGCGTCTCTTGCTGGTCCCCAGCCAAAGGAACCCTGCTATCACACATAATTACCTCCTTGACTCATCGTGACTTTTATTGCTCCCACCACCCTCCTTTTTTGTTTTGTTTTATAAGTTTGATTTGTTCTTTTGAAGCTATTGTTTCCATCCCTGTATTCCCACTGGCTCCAGAGGACTGCAGTGTATTCATGCAGGAATTACTGGGGCGGGCTCTGTGGTCTGCTTTGTGTAAGAGTTCAGACTGAGTGACTGTTCTGGTCTCCTCTGGCTGGTTTCTGAGCTTATGGGTTAGGCAGAGAGAGAGTAATACCTGGACAGCAAGCTGCATCGTTCAGGAGCTTGGTGCTGAATCAGAGTCCCTCACCAAAATGTTGATGACCATTTCTTTTTAATGGACTGATTGTCTCGGTCATCTCAAGTGGTCCACCACAGCTGGCTGAGCAGTGGCTCAGGTAAGATGAAAAGGACACTGGTCATCCAGTCTTCTAAACAGGTCCAGAGCTAGAAGTTTTCAGGACTGCAAGAGTAGATCTCATAAGAAATCTCTCCTCCCCTTCTGTGTTTTGTTCTCAGTCATTTTGTTTCCCATAGACTTCAGCCCCAGCTTCAAAACTTAGCCAAAAAAATGTGTCTGCAGAGGGTACTGGTAAAAGACAGGTTCCTCTTTCTCTGTTCCTGGCTGCACTGAAACTTCTGGCTCAGCTGGATGGCTTCTCCTCTGGGCAGAAATGGATTAAGTTTCCAGAGCCACCACTGAGAAACTATTTCTGTGATTGGACCTGCACAACAACGTTTATGGGAAGAAAGGCAAGCAGATAAGGGTATCTTGTGAGCTTGCTGATAGGTAAAAGCACAGTCAGATAGATTTTTTGAACCACACATTGTCTGCCTAATGCTACCTCTGGTCCTTTCCTGAAAACTGAGGGCAGGAGGAGTGCTGTACATTTTTGGATAGCAGTAAGTCAGTTTATCTGCCTTGTGAGAGGTTTCATTGGGCCTCCAGGTGCCTCCATATCCTTTCCAGTTCCTCCCTCCTTGTGCTACTACCCATAGGTAAGGTCCTTGAAGTCATCACCTGCAGCTCACTCTCAGGAGAGACCTGTACTTGTTCCCTTGGTGGAAGCTGAGGAAAAAAGGAATGCTTGGGTGGACCATGTTGGAAGACTTCCTTCAAGGATTCCTATAGGGATAGGATGTGTGTGCCACAGAGGCAGCTGCTTTGGAGTAGGTGGTTTGGAATACTGTCTAGAGCAACAGGAAAACAAGTGACAGGTTCATATCTCTCATTGCTGTTCCTCACCAATTTGCACTTCTATAGCAGATTTGGCAAGGCATCAGCTTCAGACTTGGCACCGGGAGGAACAATGTGAATTAATTTACCTTATCTCTGCTTTAAAAACTCCAAGATCTATCAGTTTATTGTCATCCTGGAAAGGACTGTGACATTTTTCTTATTGCTGAATACATTGTTCATGTCAAAAAGTGTCATTCATGTTGGTTTTTGATGTGGATGGATATAATCTACATCAAATCTAATACGTTCCTTTAATTGATGTAATTAGTGAGCAGAAGGCATGGGGCAATTGTTAAATTGTTGAACACTGCAAATTAAGGCCTTCAAGAACAACAACGAATCCATGCCTATAATGGAAAGAGCAAAGACATGTCAATCTTATTTAGTTACCTGGTTATAGGATTCAAGATCCTTTACTGACAGTTTCAGAAAGAGTGTGACAGGGTGAGAATATAAGAATACCAGATCCAGTAGCTCCTATTGAACCAAAAACATATGAACTCTCTCATCAGACATGCTTCTTATTTTCTTACAAAAATTGTTTTCCTATTATGAAAACCAGTCCTTTTTGTGAAACTAAGCATTTCAACAGGATACATCTCTTTGTAGATTCTTCATGGGAGACTGACCAAATAACCCAACTCTGAGGTTATTTTCTTTTAAATCAAATTTCTGGGCCTTTGCTGAAAACCTTGTAGGTTTTATTTCTTCATCTTAAACCTGAGAAACATGTTAAAAAGAGGTCAAAGATAATGACAATTTTTAGCAGCAAAACCCAACATTTTAACAACCTTTCTTCCTGAACAGCTCAGCTGTTTAATTGTTCATTAAAATACTGTGAAAAGCCTTGAAGAGGAACAAAACCTCCATGCATCATCTCCATCTGTCCTGGGAGATGGGCAGGGAAACCACCAGGAGCTCATGGAGCAGGGACTGTACTGGATAGGGAGCAGGTTCTTGGCTGCTCTGTGCATCTTCCTCCCACAGAAGGCACTGAAGGTCATGCCCACTCCTCAAGGCTTGGTTTTCATTAAGTGCAGGGGTTTGGGTTTGCTATCTCTGGCTCTACACACAGGCTCTTCCTGACCCCTGGACCAAGATATTTCTGCAAAGAAAAGTCCAGAAAAATACTGTGAAAAGGACTTTCCCTGTTTAGACGTTTAAGACAAAGCTCCATTTAGGCCTGTGGCCATCTTTTAATAGGGTTGTGTCAAAAGATGAGTCCATCCTTTCATTTATCAAACAAAAGAGCCTGATCTCTCTGTCATTCAGGTGTTGCACTAAAGGTCTTCAAGAATTGGATGTGGCTGGCTGAGCCAGCGTTCTGCCTGGCCTCACTGCTACCATGATGTTTTGGGGTTATCCCTGAAGAAGTGAGAATGTTGGATGCAGATGGATGGGCTCGTGCACAGGTAACTCCCACTCCTGCAAACACCACAGGCCAGGGCCCCCTCCTTCCATCACAGCTCCTCCACTGGGCTCAGAGGGATGGAAAGGGTAAAAGGCTGCAGCAAGCCAGGCATGGAGGCCAGCTGTCCCATGCACAAGTCTCCAGGGCCTTAACCTCCAGACCACAGTGCTCAGCTTCTTCTGAAAAAGGGCAAGGCTGTACAGCAGAACTGTGGAACTGGAAGGCTTGTGGGCTGAAATGAGTCCAAAAGACATATTAACAGGCATGAGAGGCCTGTGATGAAATAGCTGAGGTATTAATGCAGCCAGAGGCTGGTAATGAATAGAAAAAATGCCCACATTTACCCAAGAGGTCCCAAAGGTCTTTTGCCCAGAACATTGAGATCCTTAGAGAAATCTCTTAAGAAAGTTAAACCACAGAGTTAGGGCTCCAGGACAAAATCTGGGCTAGTGTGGTCTCAGCTGTTCTGACCTCTTGTCAGATGAGACCTTATTTGCAGTTTTGTGCCTTTTAAAGAGCATGGATACCATCCTCTGAGACTTGCACCCTGTGAGGTGAGGGTGCCCTCCTGCCCGTGTGGGTGCTGTGAGTCCCCACTGTGCCCTGTGGCTGTGCTGCAGATAGCAAAGCTTAGTTGGTGTGTTTTCAGATGAGATTCTGTCCCCTGGTGATGGGGAAAATCCTGAATGCTCAGCTACTACCCATGAGATACAAAATGCCCTTCTGATACTTAGCTCTCCATCTCGCAGCTGCTGAAGGAAACCTCTGAAGTGCAGAGCACAGGTCAGTGAGGATAAAGTGCCATCATCACAATCTGACCTTCACTTCTTCTCCCCCTTGTTTCCTCAGAGCATTCCTTTTTTAATGCATGGAGAACCTGGAAATGGTCTCTTGGTGCTGAGCAGAGCTGGGTTGCAAGGGGAAAATGGGACCTGGAAGCTGATGAAAGCAGAGAGTTGGATGGCTGAACGTCCCTGGTGCTGGATAAAGTGCAAACATCACAGAAATGCGGAAACAAAAGCAGGTTTGATTGATCTCCCTCTAAAGTAAATTCCAAACCAGTGCCCATCTGACCTGCTTTTTTGACTTGCTTTGGCTGAACCCACTTTTTATGGCTCATGCACGGCAGTCAGGAACCTTTTTGACCTTCCAAAGGTGTGGCAGGCCTTGACTGTCCCCAAGGCTGTACCCACACTGCTCTGTGTGTCCTTTAGCCTCTTCATCCTTCAGAATTTTTTCTTTTACAAGTATGGTTTCCCATTCAGAGTGCCCCAGTGAGGAAGGGCTGCTGAGTGGAGGCCTTGCTGTACAGCACTAGCATGTCCCTTGGCATGAAAACACCACCAATGCTGTGATTATTTTGTGCACCTGATGTGAGAGTCTGTACAGCCATTCTTTGCTTTGACCATTAACAAGGCCTGAATTTAGTCCAAAACAAGCTTTCTTGAAACAAAATAGTAATTTTCCAGTCTTCCTGTAGAAGCCAAAAGTATTTTAAGTTGGATTGGACTGGCCCAAACACAGGGTGGGGAGGGAGTTAGTAGGTTTGGGACATTTTAATAATGAAGAGAAGAATGTGAAAGGAAGGATTAAACATGGTGTTTTATGTGTATTTATTGAGGCAATTTATAAGGTGCCTTTTGCAAAATATCTTGAGCACTGCATGGAAAACCACAATGCAAAATATTTGAAAAATCTGAACACAAAGTCAGCATGTCCCAGCATACAGCCAGGAAACAGAGGAGAAGCTGGCACTGGGAGCAGTTCTCTAATCACCAGGCCCCAGCAAAAGGAGATCTGTGTCTGCAGGACAAGGTGAGCCAGGAAGGATCTGTTCCCTGTGCTCCAGACAGCTTGAGGTGAGTCTCTGTGGGCAGCCTGGAGGACAAATGGCTCAGCCCCTCAGATCTCCTCTGAAGACAGACCTGGGCTGACAGACCTTGGTGGAGATGGGGTGGCCCTGGCTGATCTCAGAGGCCTGAAGGTGGCCCACTGCAAGCCCAGCTGGTGAACACACAGGAGCAGGACTGCCTGGATGGGAGTCTTTGGGGAAGGCAGCCACTGCTCCATCTGTACTGCACAATCCTCAGGACTGCTGCCCCTGCACCGTTTCCAGGGAGAGGCCAATTAGGAGCCAATTTCACCTGGCCAAGGCAAGAGCACAGATGTTGGTGGCACGGTTTCTGTTATGGGATTTTCTCACTTGGAACTGAAGTATGAGTCTTTGGCACGCTGCTGTGCTGATGGCTTTTTCCTTTTGTGAGATGGCCAGAGCTGTGGGGCTCTGCTAAACCCTCCGGAGGGGCTGCCAAGTGCTCCCCACAATCTTTGTGAAGTCCATGGGACACCTCTGTGGTGAGGAACACTATAAAGAATGCACTTAACAAGAGCGCTTTGAAGTCATGGGTACTGGAAAAATATTCTGTGGAGGATTTCCCTGAATTAAAGAACAGGTAAAGACCTCAAGGCAAAATTGCCACACCTCTATTATACAACTTCTTCAATCATTTTTAAGGGTGGCACAGAACAGAAAATGGGTAGAGTAGAAAAATGACCATGGTGATTGCTTTGAGCCATACAAGATGCATTTTTTAGCATCTGTAGCACAGTTAATTTCCTTATACAGTATTTTTCCTGAAAATAATTTGCTATAATAAAAATGAAAGAATACCATGCCCATGGGACAGAGATTAATCTGCAGTACACAAGAACATATCTTCAGGGGAGGAAGCATACCTACAAGAGGAGGTTTCATTGCAGGAAATACTGCTCACCAAACTGCTGAGTTGTCAGCATATTTGAAGAGGTAACTTTATTTTGTAAATCTAACCTGTGCAGTTTCTGCTGTGGCAGAGGCTGGGAGAATGAGTGAGATCAACAAACGCTGTGAGCCAGGTGGCCTTCATCACTTCCTTCCCTATAGTCAACCACTTGCCTCCTCCATTGAGAAGAGTACTTAAAAAAACTCAAAACAAAACAAGAAAACCAGCTAATAAAACTTCATCTGCTGGCAGGACTTCAGACTAGTTTTAGCTCATCTGACTGAAAGTCAATCCACAAAGTAGCCCTTTGGTTGGCTGGGACACTTACTACATATATTAAGGCTTTGGGCAATCTGTGTTGGGAAAGGGGTTTTGGACAGGTGTCCCTTGAGAGCAATCCAGGGTCTTTCAGTTATGAGCTGCCTGTCCACCTGTCTGTTCCAGTGCTGGAAGGGAGGTGAGAACAAGAACTATGAAGGCCAAGCCTCCCACTTAGATCCTGAATGAGAAGCATGGACTGAGGTACCTGCACCTTGGTGTGAGAAGGGCAGCATCACCTGGCTTTCTGTCACATGGTTTTCAGGTATTATCTGCACATTGCCCTTACCTGCAGGACTTTACCAGCTAGGAGCAGAACTGATTTACAGCCTGACATTTTTTCAGAAATAAGAGTGTGCCTAAAGCAGAGAGGTGCTTGTATGGATGATGTTAGAATAAGGGTTGATACTTGAAAGTGCTGCAAAGCATTGCTGGGGGAGCTGGTTTGCATGCAGGAGGATTTGACCTTAAACTTTCTTCTGCAGTTCAGGCCAATACTCTCTACCCCCTAGGCCTGAAAAATGTTCCTCCCCCTTTCTTTAAAAATATATTTGTTATGTCTAATTTTTCTGGCCAGAGCACTGGTACAGACTTGTACCCACAAAGCTGTGTGGGTCAGGGGTGGGAGGTGATGTGGCATGTGAGTGACTTTAGCTAAGCTTACTGGAGTCCCCAGTGCAGTTACACCAGCACAACTGCTCTCTTCTGGGGACAGTTTACTGTCATCCCAGGGGATGGTGGCTTTATTGTCCCAGTGTCAAGTGCAGCCCTGTGAGTCTTTCTGGGCTCACACTCAGCTGTGGCAGCCATAAGCTCCCGGTGACATCCATGCTGTCAGTTCCAGAGTGGGTTTGAAAGCAGACACCCAAAGCTCTGACCTGCTCATGTTCAAGGGACCTGCCAAAGGGCTCTGGGTGTCTTGGAGCAGTCTCTGATAACCCAGAGCATGTGAGCCTGGATCTTGGCCACCGAGCTCCAGACGTTACATGGGACATGTGTGGGTGTCCCCATTCTGGGGACAAGCTCAGGTAGAAGAGTCATGTCCCCTGTGATCCCATGAGCTGGCACAGAACAGGACATGGACTGAAGCAGTGATGGAACAGGTTTGTGTGCTCCAGCCGTGGAGTTGCAGCCAGACTGCCTGGTCCCCAGCCAGAGCACTGCAGCACCCAGGCCCAGCTCCAGAGTGGTTCTCCTTGGGATCACACACACAGCTTCCAGCCCCCCAGCTGCTGGGCAGAGTGGAGCCCACTGCCAGGTGCGTGGGTGAGTCACGGAGCACAACACCCCTGAGCCAGTCTAGACACAGGGAAGTCCAGCTGCCTGCAAACACCCCATCCCATCCCAGCCAGTGCTCTCCTGGCTGGCTCGGGTAATTTGGAAGGACTCCAGTGGAGGATTTGGCAGGCTGATCTCTCACAGTTCTTCCCAGTTCAGACCAATGTGGTGAACTGGTTTACCAAACACTTCATACTGTTCGCTGTGCTTTTGCCCTTCTTTGATTAATGACTGTGTTTATTGGCACAATGTCAACATTTGTGAAGTGACACCCTTGTCTTTATGTGAGAGGTTACTGTCATGCTGGAGTGGAAGCATCTACTTGCTTTTGTGGGAGAAAAGTGGGTATAGAGGGCAACGTGGTGATTTTACAAGCAGCATTGTTGAGTATAGGAAGCCACATGGCTGAGTCCTGTCTCTGCCACATCAGAGTGGGTTTTCCAGTGAATTCCCAGCAGTGGAGGATCTTCAAGGTGTCCTGAGAAAGACTCTACCTGCCTGGGAGGATGCAGACAATATCTCAGCAGCATGTGGATCATGCTGAGCTAGCTATCAAACCTCTCCAGGTTCTTATCACTAGTGTTGATTTTTTGGATGTAAATAGTTTGTGTAGAGAGGCTGACATTGTCCCACAGACCATGACTTAAACCTTGTGGGAGCTCATGAGCAGGCTGCTGGTGGAGTGGGTATACAGGAATCCTGGCTGGCTTCCATGCAGCTACCTGCCCTGACCTGTCCCATGAAATTAAGAGATGCAAAAGCTATTTCCTAGGAGATGTTTTGTGTTTATGCTCTGCTGGGCCAGACTAGCCCATAAAAGCCATTGGGCTGGGGTTGTTTCTGTATTGGCTCAGTGGCTGGAGGAGTTTGAAAGCTGGACATCTTTTTATAACACCAGCTGTGCCCTCATCTCCTCTCCATGGGGCAGGGTAGTCCTGCTTGGACAGAAGGATGGCAGTATCCTCCTCTCAACCTCTTCTAGGCATATTGATGCAGCACTAGAAAGCAGTGGTAACGCCCTTCAGGGACACAGATGCACAAATCTTGAGAACCTGAGCTAGAAAAATCTTGTTTCATTGAGACATTGGGCAATTCAAAGAAATACAAGTGGCAAGAGTTATATTCCTTTGTGATTATTTTTTTTTTTTTAGCTCGCCCTCCATCACTTTCTGTATCCAATGCAGTTTCTAGCTCTGTGTTCAGCTTTTTCCTGCCCACTCCCCTTGCATTCCCAGTGCATGCAGCCCTGCAGAAACGCAGCACTGGACTGTAAAGAGCTGACTCTACCCAGGAGCTCCTGGCATCCGGCAGAGGGCAAGCGAGCTAAAACAGCGATCCTGTCCCTGCAATCCCCCCTGAAACGCTCACTGCTCAGGGACGATCTTTTGGGATTGTTCTGGGCTCTCAGCAGACAAGATCACATTATCCAACCCCTTTTTCTCCCTCTTTACCTGCCTGCATCTTTCCATTTCTCCTGGCCAGTAATATCATGTTTTATTTTTTTCTACATTGGTGTCCTGAGTGGTACTGGCATGATCTTTTATTCAAAACTTTTAGCTATTTTTCAGTCTGACTAGATAAAGGAAGTATTTTTAAATGTCTTTTTTTTTGTTGTTTTTTTGTTTCCTGTGTTTATTTCCTGCAGTTTCTGAAGACATCTTCCTCTTTTTTGGGTCCATTTTGGATCACAGGCCCCGGGGTCTTGAAAGCTGATTCCCTGGAGAAGCTGTTGTTTCCCCAGCCTGCAAGGAGCAGTTCTGTCCAATGTGTGCACAAACATTACTCAAATGGTTCCTGCTGATCCTTTACAGCTGTAGTACATCCAGACATTCACGTTGTTACCTGTTACTGTTCCAGCTGGCAGCTTCACAGCCCCACGTGCTGCAGGACAGAATCTTTCTAATCAAGTCCCCTCCTTTCTGGGAATGTGCACTGTTTACCCTTACACCTGGCTGAGGATAAGATTTAAGATTTAATCAGCAAATTAAAAAATAAACAAAGCAAGTTTGAAGAGAAGCAGATAATCCTGTCCTTAATTTGGGATGCTCTTTCTTTGTTCTCAGCACAAGTTAGTGTGTGTGCATCATCAAAGGGAATTAAAATGTGGTTCAGCTCTCAAAAGACACTGCGGGAAACCAACACCAGTTGCTGTGCATTTGCTTCCTGTAAAAGGTCAGCACTGGGCTGTACTTGCTGGGAGAGTTAAAAATGCTGAAGGAAATCATATACTCATTTCCCTTTGAATGCTTGTAGTGCACAGGCTCCTTGTTCTCTTAGGTTCTTCTGGGAAATCCCAGTAAGTAAGGTAAGTAGGCTTTACTCCAGCTCACAGCTGTTCTGGTAGGTAGAAGGGTGAGTAACTGGTTTATTGCCTTAGACAAGGGTGTGTTTGCTCCTGACTGCTCCCTGTTCCTCCCTGCAGCCACACCAGCAGTGCCCACTGGGACAGAGTGACAGAAGGGAGAGCTGGATGCTGTAGAAGGATGGATCCAGCAAATATCCAGAAAATGGATCTGGTTCTGGCTGGGTGGATATCCCAAAATCCAGGGTATTGCATAGGGTTTGGGGGGAGATAGATCTGGGCCCTCTGTTTTAGAGCTTGTGGGTGATGGAGGAGAACCTATGCTTGCAGAAAGCACATTATAAAACAGCTCTCTCTGGTGGGGTGGGTTTCATCTGGAATCTGTGAGACAATAAACAGGATGTCCCACAATGACATTTTTATAGAGGTGCTTTGCAGAGTGAGGCTGTGCTTAAAATCCAAATTTAGTTTATTTGAGTGGGAGCGTCCTCAGCTTTAATGTCTGCTTGCTTTCAAAGCAACATGATAGAGCTTGGCTCATGCAGCTCTGATGTCCAGGCAAACCTGTGATCTGGATCCATCCTGCTCTCTTCCTGAAAGCCCCCTGCCCTTCCATTGAGCTATGCTGGTGCTCATGCTTTGAGATTTTAGCTGTAATGATTTTGTGAAGGGTTAATTAACAAGCTGTGCTCTGCAGTAGAGATGACTTCATTTTAAGGTTTAAGCATCTTTGTACATCAGGCCAGTAAAATATTCTTGGAAATAGACACAGAGCTATAAAACTAAAATCATGCTCTACTGCTGAGTGAGATATAAGAATCTTTAATAAAAAGTCTGGTTAATTACTAGCATGTGATGGCAAGTGATGAAGAGAGGCTGTGGACTGTGTTTGTTCAACATGGAGAAGAGAGGGCAAGAGCTGACTGCTGTATTTGACTCTCCAAAGGGAGGGTTCAGAGAGGATGGAGCAGGTCTCTTCTCAGAGAGGCACCACAAATGGACAAGAAACAACAGGGGCAAACTGCTATGTGGGAAGTTCTGTCTCAATAAAAAGAAATTAATTTCAGAGAGAGAGTGGCTGTGGATCTCCACCCCTGGAGATGCTCAAAACTGGATCAGAACAGACACTGAGCAACCTTTTCCAGCTCTGAAGGGGAACTCTGTAAGTCTCTAGCTGAATGCTCTGCTCTGCACAGCATCTGTTTGCTTTAGGTGGGGGATTCCTGGAAATACTGGTTTATGGGCTTACCAGGGGACTTTTTCTTGGGATAGAAGGAATATACAGCCTTGGGCGGTGGTGGCCCAACCTTCTTACTTTAGTCATGCCTTTTCTTTGGCAGAGTGTCCATATCAGCAAGAAAGGGAAGAGTTTGTTAGTCCAGCTCCTCCTCTGTCACAGCGAGGGTCCAGAGAAGCAAGCCAGAAACCAGCAGTGATGCTTGGGGAGAATGTTGCAGAAAGGGTCTTGCTTGTGGGCTGCATGTCAGTGCTTGTGTTCATAGGCTGGTACATATAAACATACTGAAGAAATGGAAAGACTCACTGCTGTAGGAGTGTCTCAGGCTGCCTGGCTGTCTCAGCAGGGCTGCAGCAGTGCAGGAGGGCTCACTGTGCTACTCTGGGGTGAGATCATCCAGATCATCCCCACCCACACCTGCCTTGACAGGTAGTGTGCTTTAAAGCATATGATTAAATACTGTGAGTTGGGGCCCCTTGCTTTTTTGCTGGCCCCTGGACACTTTTATACAAATACACTTTTATATGACTGGTTCCTCAGTCTTTCTCCTATGCTGTTGCTGAAGAGGGCAAAGGTTTCTGTCTGGAGGCAGAAGGGCAGAGTTGGTGTTGCCCCAAGGTCCCCTGCAAGTGGTCTCTGCTACTGAGCAGGGTCAAAGGTGGGGTAGAGCTTATCTAGGTCCTGGGGAGCTGTAGGATGAGGACTTGTTCCTGAGAGATGCTCTGTCTCCTCAGCTCTTGCCTCCATCTTCCTCTGCCTTGGCCAGATATCCAGAAATGTGTCAGACCAAGAGGGGTGCAGAGCCAGGGCCAGGGAAATGCGACTAGAAAAATTCTGGTTTAAGAAGCTGGTAGGGGATTTAAGGCACTGCAGTCCTGTGTGCTCCCTAGTCGTGGAGTAGCTCCTGTTCTTCAACAGCCAGGGGACTTTTCTTCAACAGCTGGGGTCTCCTTTGTGCTGGACATAAATGTCAGTGTACCTTCAAACACTTCTCTTGCCCTAGGAGAGCTCTGTGCTCTGAGTCAAGATCTGAATGGCCTGTCTTGCCCCAGCCAAAACACGACTGTTCCCTGTGTTTCTTCCAGTACTTGTTTTATTTGTCCCATGAGACGAATAAAGTTACTTCCCTGAGGAGGCTTTGACACAGGCAGCTAGAGACCAGCAGCTGGAGTCCTTTCTTAGTACGTAGTCACACTACACTTTCCTTTCCTTCATCCTGTTCCATCCAAGCACTTTCTGAGGACTCATGTAAGCAATCCCTGCTCTCCCTGGGGCTGCAGCCCCTTTCCACTCCATTCCTGCATGCAATGTTGTTACTCAAAGCAGTATCCCAGCATGGTGCCTAGAAAAGAGCTGTTTTCTCTCCTGAGTAGGTTCTCCAAAGCTGTTATTACTTTTCCAACAGCAAATACAAAGCAAGTGGAAATGTTGGCTGATGCTGCTAACAAAATTCTTAAGCATCTATGAGTGCTTTGAAATGCTTTTATCCCACTGCCCTGCTCAAGGGGTACCAGGCACCAAGGGAAGCCTGTCAATGCAAATGTCAAAACGATCTCTGGGTTCTCATATCTGTCAGGGGGATACTGTCCATTTGCTACTCCAGAGGCTGGGAGGCTGTCCCAGCCCTCTCCAAGAAGTTGGACCCTTTAGCATCTGGACTCACTGAAACAAAGGGATTTTTAATCTAACTTTTACCTTGGGATCTAAATCCCCATGGAAACCATGGATCATACTGGAAGACTCAGTAGGTGTATGGGTTGTGGTAGCTCTTACGCCCAAGCACGTGAGTTTTTGGGAGCATTCCTACTACTGAAGGGAAATCATGGTTGAATGGTCTGGAGAGGGAAGGTCTCCGAGGCCAAAAGAACAGGTCCTCAGGTAAGAAGCAAGGGTGGTTAGTCAGCAAATATGAACACTACTAGAGCCCATTCCCTCTAAGTTACAGCTGGAATTTTGTGATGTCTGTAAAGCACTGAGAATTTAGGATCTTTGTAAACAAGTCACCTTCTGCTGGTATCCTGAGAACTGCCACTGGGAAACTGTAATAAAGAAGCTGTGTTCAGTACTAGGTCCTTTAGCCACCCAAGGCCAACTTCAAACAGAGATTTGTTTAAAGTAGGAATATCTCTGCAAAGATGCACTGCTACCTTGGCTCTTCCTTCCCCTCCCTCAGCTACATGTCCTTGCCAGGTCCTCTTCCAAGAGCAATTAGCCCTGGTATCTGAAGAAATCAAGGACAGTCTCCACATAAATCCTCTGCTTTTGTTTTATCATCCCTATAAGCCAAGTCACTGCGCCTGCCCTGCCTAGGTGAATATTGAACTGTTTTTCCTTACCCCCTCCTGGTCAGCTGCTTGGCTTCAAACTGTTTCAAACACCTGCAACTAAAGAAGGCATCTTTGAGGGAAGCTTAGGGATGAGTGAGGAGTGAGTGCTGGGGTGTCCAAGTGCACCAGCCTCTGCTGTGTATGGCAATTGCAGACCAGACAGATTTGTGACACCCTGCCTCTGTCCCCTGCAGCCCTGCTAGAGAGCAGTGGTGCCTGGGAGATGGGTAAGTACTGAGCACCTGGCTCCTTAGCATGAGAATCACCATTGCTTTGTGCCTTCCAGCTAATGGGTGGTTTTAGCTCTGCTAATCTCTAATCAGTGCTGGAGAAACCTAAACAAACTAGCCTGGACCATTCCAAAGCATTCATAATTACTGGATCAGGCTCAAAGATAATGCATTTAGGGCTGCTCTAAAAACATTTCAGATAGAGTGAATGTAAATAGAGTGGCCTATAATTGACCCTTCTGCTGACATCTAAACTCTGGCTGTGCTGATGCACCTGGGGAAAACAATATGAGATGGAGAGGCATGCCTGGGGCATCAGGCATGTCCAGACCTACCTCTGAGCGTGACCTGTGGAGCAGCAGGGCTAAGCATGTGGACGAGAGCTGCAGGAGCTTGTGGGATACCTGAGCCTCTTGCACAGGAGCCAACCAGGCTCCAGAGAACAAGTGCTGATGGAAGTGTGAAACATGCTGATGAGTTTTGGGGGGTTGGAAGTACAAGAGGCTGATGTGCAGCCACAGGTGTAGCTCTGGCAGTGCAGGTAAGGTATGCAGTGAACCTCTGGGCACCTAACCCTGACGAGGAAGAAGATGTGATGCTGGGAACTCATTTCTGGGCCACTCATTTTTTTCCCTGAAAGCTTTTTGTTTACAGTGTCATTGCCTTGGGGAGCAGCTGTGGGCAGGATAGAAAGAGAGGGTCTTGCCAGTGCCTATCTCCTCCCTGCAAGGCTATGCTGAGCTCAGTCCCACCACCATAATTCAATGAGCAAAGCTATTGAACTGGGTGGCTGAAGGCAGGTTAAGTTTCATGCGATGAGGCAGCATGGGGCTGGAGCACTGGGACCTACCGTCCTGGTGAGTGTGGAGGGAGGGACAGAGAGCCAATTCCCTGGCTGGATTCAGTAGCCTGGATTTTAAGGCTTAGTGTTCCTTTTGAGGGGGAGTAAAAGTCCCCCCTGCAGAGGCAGAGGGCAGGGCAGAGCTCCTTCTGCCCCTGCTACCGACTCTGGCCTTGGTCATGTTCTCCTGGCACTCCCTGGGAAGGGATGGGGATGAAGGAGGGAAGACCCCCTGTCATCCCACTCTGATGTGCTTCACTGTGAGCCAGAGGCAATCCCTACCTCCCAGTACCTTTTACTCATGGCTGAACTTTGCTGGATCTCCAGGGAGAAAGCAAAATTCTTTTATGGCTCTGTCCTTTGTCAAGGATGAATTAGGAAAAATAAACTCACAAACCGAAAATGGAGGCCCAAATACATCAATCCCAACCTTCCTCCTCACAGCCTCCCCTTTTTCATCACCTGCCCTTCACCATGCCAGTTCTGGGACTTGGGACACTTTCTTCAGCACCCACCATAAAGCACTTTGTGTCAGTCTACTGAAAAGGAGGACTTTAAAAATAATTAAACCCTGTTTAATCTTCTTGACTTTTTTTTTCTTCACCCCTTCCCCCATGCCCCATTACCCATGAAAAAAAAATGAGGGAAAGAAAAAGGCAGGAGGGCACTTTGTTTTCTCCCCCCACACACTTGGAGCTGTAAAATACTTCTTAATCATTGGGAGCAAGAGGATCTCTGTGCTGGGCCTCCACTTTTTGTTTGTGAGTTTATTTTTCCTAATTCATCCTTGACAAAGGACAGAGCCATAAAGGAATCAACCAGCACGTCTGTGGGAAAAAACTGCCCTGAAAAGGGTCGAAGGAATACTGTAGCATTTCCAAACAATTCCAAGGGCTAAAGCCTGTGTGAGATGCAGCTTCAGCTATAACTTGCCTTTCTAGGAACAAGCCTACGTCTGTTTGGCAATGCCATATTTTGTAGGGTAAAATAAACCCTTGAGAACAAACAGGCCAGCTTATCCAGAGGGGTAAATGCTTGGGAACAGAGCTCACTTGTTAATCCTAAAACTGTCAGCAAAGACCCACTGGAGAAATTATAGCTGGCCACGGGCACTCAAGCTGTTTCCCTCTGCCTCCCCGCCTCCCCCCATCCCCACAACAGCTGTAAAATCTTCTTTATTGTTCTGCTGGAGTTGGAGAGCAGCACAGAGAGGTCTCCCAGCCCAGGGCTGCAGCAGCAGGGGCAGGGGGAACATCTGATCCATTGTATCTGCACCGGTGTTATTGCTTCAGTGGCAGACAAAGAAAATGACGGCGATAAAAGAAGGAGAACAGCCCGAGCACCTACTAAAGAGGCATATGAACAGGAAATCCTGGCTCGTTCCCACATCTGAGCTGCTACGGTTTCTTTCTCTACAGGATCATTATGTTTAATGTCCTTCTGCAATTCAGGCAGCTGAGCCAGCGGAGCCCCTTCCCTCCCCCTCCTCCCCACCTTCCCTTCTCTCAACAGATTTCGAGCCCTCCCTGTGGAAAAATGATTTGTGCACAAGCAGCCTACACAACGGTGCTTAGAAGGAATTTGCCCCTGCCAGGAGTTATTAATGGCACCCCAGTAAATGCCCCCAGCAAAAAGGGCCGCTGCAAGCATCAAGTGCGTGTTGAAAAATCGGGTTTAAATCGTCCCTTGGGCAATGACCTATTGGCCACCTAAAAAACGCAGGATTGGTTTGCTGTATAATTAAGTTCAGGCCATCTCTTGTGCTTACACATGCAGAAACACAGATGTCAGCTTGGTGCGAGTCAAAGTTCTGGGCTCTTTTAAAGCACCAGAGGACAGACTGTGAGGGCATAACATTTGCCACTGGAAGAAAACCTACTTTGAATACTTGGAATATTTAACTGACTGCAACAGATAATTAGCCAAACCCTCTTACGCCTCCAAATATAGATTCATTAGTCATATGAAAATATCTCATTGGAACCAAATGTGAGTCATTAGTGAAGTCAACAGCAGATCATAAAAAAGGTACCGAGAGCCTCCTTCCCGCTATCCCTGAGAAGTTGTAAGTGTGCAGTGAAAATAATTTGCTCCATTTCTATTGAACATCTGCTGGGAAATCTGTTTAAAAAGGAGGCTTTTGAAGGGCTGCTGGTATGCAGGGCTGTGCATCCCATTTTCCCACTTCGAGATTTGTGGGAGTAACAATTGCAAATCTTGTGCTGGGCTTTTTTACTGCATTTATGTTTGTCTTCGGGAAGAGACTTTCCCAAGTCACCCAGGCTAAAATTTGGGGTCTGTAATATAAAAAGACATTTTGTAATATGAAGTAGAATAAAAATATCTCCATTATTTGCTTGGAATTTCAGGGAAACATGTTTGTTGGCTTGGAATTTCAGAGTGCCCTCAAAGCAATGAGTGCTGCTGCCACAGGGACCCCAAAACCAATTGGATACTTTCCAAAGTTAAATGGGGATGGTTAAAATCAGTGTCCAGCTTAAGCAAGATGCAAACAAGCAATGGCGAGTTTTAAAATTTAAAGCAGTCGGGTAGCTCCTCTATGGCAAGGTATCTGCAGTGTGATAGGCAGATAGAGAAAGGGAGCATGCTTGATTAAACTCTTGTAAAACCTGAGTTATTGTTTGGGAAGACCCAGGGACTGGGATGGGGCTGCATACTCAGTCTCAGGATGTCTCACAGATCTCACAGAGCATGCTGAACGCTGCAGTCCATCAACCAACCCTGCAGTCATCAATCTCACAAACAAACATGTTGTTGTATAACTCCAGAGACATGAGTGATCCTGTGCCAAAAGTTGTGTTGCACGAGTTGTCAACAGCAGCAGTCTGCATTTTTCTTAATTTGAAAAAAATTAAAATCAGAGCAACAAAAAATTACACCAGCAAATTTTAAATGCTCCAAAGCTGTCATTTTTCCTGTGGCTGTGGGAACTCAGGCTGCCTCAGTGCCCGACTTTAACCATACACCTCGCAAAGATATTAACTGAGTTTTCCAGCTTCATTAGCTCAGTTACATTACCTTCACTTTGTTGTTACTATTTTTTTATAACAGAAAAATGTCACCTCTGTGTAATAGCCCGTGTAGTTAAAACCCTCCATATAGCCTGTGGCAGTTGGGCAGCAGGAAAAGGAGTGTGACAGGGGTTGAAATGGATATTTCATACCAAAACCCCAAAGCTCAGAGACCTCTGTCTCTGTGCCTCTCTTTGTATCCCACTTTTGGTCACCCTTGTGAGGCAGTAACACAAGGGAGGTGCCGAGTCAGCTGCAGACAGCTTTGATCAGAGGGCAAAATACCCTTGTGGGGCTGGAGACATGGGGCATCCCTATGGACATGAAGCCCGGGGTCTCCAAGAGGTCTCAGCAGAGGGGTGCTGTTCCCATGGTGGCTCCTGGGACCAACACTTGGCGAGCCACTGGGTGTTGGGACTGTCCCTGAGGCCAGGTATTGGCCCCCACACCCATGGTGGACCTGGACTGAAATGTGGCTGCTTGTGCCAGGCCTGGCACTTCAGTGGCAGCAGGGTGAGAGTGGGCCCCTGCTTGTCTCCCCCCATCCCCAGCTCCCCTCGTTTTTGGGGGTGTGGAGATCACCCAGTTCCCCCTCTCCCAGCTCTGGCTGTTGCTGTGAAGCACGACCCCAGCCCTGTGGTGGAGGGGGATCTCCAACCCCCCAGTTCAAGGTGTCTCTGTGAGGCGAGTCTTGACTCCCTTCGTGTTTGGCCCCGCCATATCCAGCGGGCAGACCCCCCTCCCCAGAGGGAGACCCTGTCTCCCACTGCAGTGGGCCCTCGCCCCGAGTTCCTCTTTGGGTCATCCCCAGTCTTGTGTGCGATGGCCTCAGCCCACTCTGGGTCTGATCCCCGCTCCCCACCGGGAGGGACAGCCCCGACCCCCGCGGGGGAACAGGGGCGGGCGCGGGGGCGGCTCTAGGACCCAGCGGCGGCGCGGCGCGCCCGGCCCCGCTAGGCTCCGCTCAGCCCGACTCCGCGCTAAGCCGTGCTGTGCTGTGCCGTGCCGTGCCTCGCCGTGCCGTGCTGTGCTGTGCCTCGCCGTTTCGTGCCGTGCCGTGCCGTGCCGTGCC
>VYXF01003274.1:730523-744364 GCA_013397295.1 Polioptila caerulea
CAGGAGGAGCGTCTCCCTGGGGCACAGCCCCGGGGACAGGGACGCCAACAGGCTCCTGACCTGTTGCTGTGATTGCCGTGGGAGGGAGCGCTCTTCGGGTTGCCGATACAGCAGTGCTGGGTTTTATTAATGCCTCTTCTCCCGTGCGATCAACTGCAAGCTCTTTCCTTTTCCGTGGGGTGTTGAAAATTAACAAATCAGCTCTGGAAATAGAAACCAGCACTTTCTCCTTTGTAATCCNGCTCGAGGAGGAGAGATGGAGAGAGCGGAGTAAAGCAAAAACAGCAGTACGGAGAACTTGGCACGTTTCAAGCCGCTGCTTTGCACAGCCAGGCTGTGACTGCTGTTCTCCCCGCTCCTGTCCCCTCTCCTGTCCCTGCTCCTTTGCCCAGCTGTGAAGGGCTGTGGAGAGCCAGGGCTCTGGAGAACAATGTTAATGCAAAATCTTCCTTGACTACAGAATATGAGTGCAAAGGGAATGAATTTTATACTCTCCAGAAGAAGCCAAGGGCATTTAGATTTAAGGAATTTAGGGCTGACTTCCAGGCTTATGCTTTTACAAAAAGCTGGGGTGGGTGGAGGGCATTTCAGTGATGGGCTGACAAGTGATAGTTTCTGAGTTAGTGCTTCTTTTTTTTTTTTCCTTTACAGACTTTAATTCAGAATTACCTTCACTCAGTATTTTGCTTGATTTGATTATCGTTATTCCTTTACAATGGGTATGATTTATTTGATTGTATCTCTGTGGGTAATACAGACATAAATAGCACAGTTTAAGAACCCTATAATGTATGTGGAGCTCTGTAATATCCATAGGGGGTGAATAATAAAAATACTGGCACATCCTTAACCAGCGTGATGTGAAACATGCAGCTGGAATATTCACAGTTGAGCATGTCTTGGCAGAGGAGCTTGGACATCCAGAAAAGGGTTTGTGCTCTTCAGATTACAAAACTTTTAACAGGTTGTTGTAGCCATTAGGAAAAAAAATCCCAACCAAACCAAAACAACCAAAGCCACAATAAAAACAGAATCTGAATCTGCCAGCTTCACTTGATACTCTTCTCTTCAGACTCTCATCTTTGATCCCATCTGCACTGTGCTTGCTAAACATATATGAGGGAGCTGAGTTTGCTTTTCATTTTAAGCAGTGACAGGGAAAGCACTCTGGCACCCAAAAGAGCAGGGACTGGAATTTGCTTTCAAATGCTGATGTTAAGCCAGTTTCAAGAGTGCCCCAAGAGCAAGTTTTTGCCTGCAAAAAGCAGGTGTTGAGGGTTTTTTGGTGTGGTTGATTTTGTGGTGCTTTTTTTTTTTTTCTTTCTTTTTAGATGTACTTAAAGGTATTTACCCTTTTTCCTCTTTCCAGTTTGAAAAGGCTCCTTTGGCTGATTCAGGACTGGAATGCAGAGCTCATGCTATTCCTAAATTAAGAGGTTGGCAAGTTTTTTTGTCCCTGATGAGAGGCAGAAGGATTGCCGAAATGAAACAAGGAATAAAATTCTGCAAATTCTCCTGCTATGGCTCCAGCATTGTTTAGTCTTCCACTAAGGTCTGTAAAGCCAATCCTGAAATGGTTCTAGGCGGAAAGTAACATAAACCACCATGTAGCTAAGAAGCAAGGGATGTTGCTCATTGCACAAGAGGCTTTGGGTATTTTGGAGATGTTGGGAATGTTGGAACAAAATAGCAGCAGACTGTGGAAATCAGTCTGAGAAGTCCTACCCTCCCTGGGGAGGTGAGTGCATCAATCCCCATCAGTGGTGGGAGTGAGGTGGAGGCTCAGCATCTACAGGGATCAGGGCCTTTTAGGAAGTTGTGGTGCCTCTGGACCACGTCCCATTGCAGTTTGTTCAGACCATGGTGTAACAAATTCCTGTGCTCCTGACTGGAGCCGCCTGACCGGGGCCAGGGTTGTTACTGTGTGTGCAGGCCTCACAGAGCTCCTGCTGGTCCTGAGTGTGTTTATTCTCTCAGCACCTCAGCAAGTTTATCACAGTGTTTTGCAGATGGAGTAAATGATGTGCCCAAGGTCCTCCAGGACACAGGGAGCAGAGTGAGGACTGTCTTTTCACTGTGTTAGTCTGTCCTGGCAGAAAATGTCCCAGTCCCTGCAGCCACCTTCTATTCAAAACATATGACCTAAGGTGGCCATATGGGTCTTGTACACACAGTGTGAATTGAGAGGCATTTTAGGTAGCACTGGGGTCCTCAATTCCTCCAATCTCAGCCAGAGGGTGGGGATCCTGCTTTCTGTTTTAGCCAAGATGAACCTGAATCAGGAGCTTGTGTGGTGTTGTCCAGCTCTAAGCTCCCATGTCCTTTGTGCTTCCTTCTGCTGGGTTCAGCTCTCACCTTATGTCAAAGCAGGCTGGTTCAGGAGATGCAGTCCTGCTGCATGCCAGTCCTAGAAAACAAGTGTGGGATCAATGACCTGAACTGGCTCGAGTTGCAGCAGGGTGCCCAGCAGGATGCCAAGTGCTTCTCCCAGGTGGGAACTTATGCTAAGAGGTGGAGCAGAGTAGATCTCAGTGATGTGAGCAAATGCCCTAGATTGTCTTGCTCAAGCTAGGAGAATAGCTGAAGAACACATTTTCTCCTAATGGAGACAAGATCCTAGGAATAAAACTTTTTCCAGTCTGAAAAAATGTTTGTTGAGCCACTATTCAAAGCTGACCAGTTTAGAGAATATTTTTTCCCTTTGCCAGTTCAGTTCAATTGTTTTTGTAGTATTACTTTGTTGTTGGGATACTTGTACTAATTTAGTGGGGTATGTCTCAGAACGTACTGCTAACTAATGACTCCTGCTTTGGAATCTCACTTACTTATTAAAACTAATGTGTTTTTTCAGGCCCTGCCAGTGCTAAGTAACCTTTCCAAAGGGAAAGAGAGCCATGCAAAGAATGTTGCTTCAAGCAGACTTGAACTTGAAGGGCTGGAGTTGCCTTACTCACCTGACCAGGGTCTCCACTTTGAACTCCTATGACACAAAAACTGCATCAAAATAGTTAACTGTTAAAAACACAGCTTGTTTTAGCATCCAGCTAAAATCCTTATTTGGGTAGCTCCAAATGCCACACATCCTTCCTTACAGGTCAGATGTCAAAACCTTCATTTCCCCTTGGCAGGCAGCTGCTAAAAGACAGTTTAATGTATTGCTTGATACACAATAACACAGAAGACTCTGAGGTGCTAGGTAGCATAATGTAACTGGAATTTTAACAGCCAGTAATGTAACTTGAAAACCATGCCAGTAATGCTATGAATGCATTTTTCATCTCTACTGAATTGCCAGGAAGACTTCTGCTTTTCTCCTGCTTTTATAAGGAAATGAAGCATCCGTCATGATCTGCATGTGCATGTGTGTTTCTGTCCTTCTGCCTCCACAACTTCTGACCCTGTCAGTCAAGTTGGAGGATCCAGTGCAGCAGTGGATGTCCTGAAAGTACTATGTTGCTAAAACGTGGGTGAGGAGTAGAGGAGAGCCAGGCTGTGAATGTCCCCCTTCCTGTGCTGGAAGCCCACGAGCAAGAGGGAGGTTAGTTATGAGCACAGCAACCAGGCTTTCAGCCTGGCTTATGCAAGCTTGGGCATTACCACACGCCAGGGGAGCTGCCTAGCAGAACCAAATCCACAGGAGTGTGTTAATATGCCCATAGCCACTGCAGCAGCTCTGCCCAGGATAAGCCAAGTGTCTGCACAGCTCCTTGCCTTGGAAGAAATTATTAAAAGTCAAATGCAATTAGTAACAGCTGTAGCGATGATTGGTGAATGAGAAAAGCACGCAGCTCATCTGTCCTCATTGCCTCTGGGGCTTTGCCAGTAGGTGGACCAGGTCTTCATGCTTGTCCGAGGCAGCTGTGTCTGGTCAAGAGCTAACCTGGTCACCTTATAAGTATTAAGACAGTAAATAACACCTTTGAGAAGCAGCTTCTTGAAAATAATGCTACCCCCTGCCACACTCCCACTGGAGTTTGCCGTGGTGAGAGTGCTGCTGGTGTGAAAATGGTGGTTTTGGAGGGAGAGGGAAGCCTGGGAAGATTTCAAGGCTCTGACCCAAAGCAGAAATGTGTTTTCATGCTGTCCCTTGGCAAATGATCTGTTTCCTTCTTGCCCTTTGCAGTTGTTTCCTTTCCTCTGGATTTCAGGCTTATACTCACTGAGTATGGTATTTGTCAAGGGAACAGCAAGAAGCCCCGTCTGTGAGAAAGTCCATGTCGTTTGTTTTATCCACATCCAGGAATTGAGCTGAGATAAACAATTCAGGAGGCAAAACAGTGAAAACTGGAATGTGAGAGTTGTCTTTGTGTATGGCTCTGTACTAGACCTGGCTGCAGTATCATCTGGGTCTAATTTGTCTGCCTGGTGGGCAGCTGTCACTGTTATCCACAAACGGATTTGTGATGGCAGGTCTTCATCCCAGCAGCCAGCAGCATTCCTGTACCTGCTTTTCCTGGTCATATGTTCTGAGCTGTGGGGCTACGAGAAGCAGTAGTTTCCCTGGTGGATTTTTTGCATTTCTATTTGGATTAGACAATTCTAAGCTTTCTGAGCATGGTAACATCTGCCTTTCCTGCTGGGTCTCCTTCAGGGAAGATCTTTTGCTCTAAGCAGGCAGAGTAAGAGGAAGGCCAAGGTGGAATGTAAAGATGCTGTATAAAGCATTTCTGTTACAGAATGAAGGCTGAGCTTGGTGGTGTGCTGAGTTTTCAGGCATAAGAATTACTGTTTTCTTTTCTTGAATAGCGGCAAGATATGTAACTGTGATCAAATGTCTGCTGCGCAGACCCATCTAGAGAGATGCAAATCCATTGCAATTGCTTACACTTGCACTATCACTTCCACTCATCTTCATCCCAGCTCTCCCTTGGAGAGGTGCTGCTGGAATCAGTGTCCTTTAGCAGGACATACTGAACACATGGTGCTTGGCTTTCCAACTTGTCCTCTCTGACTGCTGGCATGTGCCAGAAGGGGCAGGTTTGTCCTGAGGCCTGCATTAGTGCCCCCATGACTTCCCAGGGGAGCGAGCTGTAGTCCGTGTGTGCACCAGTGCAACAACGTGGTGCCTCGTGTGTGCTGAGTGTGCTGTGGCTTTGGGAGGCTGACCGTGGTGCATGGTCCTGCTGTGGACTTGTGAGGGAAGGAAAAGTCCTTGCTAGTGGTTCTAACATATTGTGCAGATTGCTGAGCTGATGTGGCAGGCATGTGCCGCTTTCTTCTCTATGCACATTCTCATGCTCTGTCATACAGGTCTTGGTCTTTGTTTGGACCTGCAGAGCCATGATAAGAAGTTTACCCAACCGGATCTTCACTTTTCTGGAAGGATGAGTTTTCTGCCAATTTATCAGATTTCAAATCTAATCTTATTATTCTTTCCACAAAGACAAACTACCTTCAGTAGACCAAGTCTGACTGAAACATCTCTGCCTCCTTTCAGCAGTCACTGCCAGCAAGCTGGAAGGTGTTTCTCACTCACAAACTGGCCAAGCGTGACCTCATTAAACGTTGAGTTGACACCTAATTACATGAACACGTGGTGGGATGGCTACCCTAGGCTAAGGCTGAGGAGAAGAGGGGTAGTGCTCAGTTATCAGAACTTTGCTGCAGCCCAGCATTTGACAGCTCTTTGTAATTGCTTTATTGATTGATTTCTGCTCAGTGTTTTGCCAGACATGTCATTTAGTGAGATACCAGGGGGAAGATGAAGTCTCTTGTTGCATTAGCTTATGGTAGAAATAAATTGTTTAAGAAAGGAAATGATCAGGAATTGTGTGCCTTTGCTATGGACTGAAATACTGGGAGACATCAGGTCACTTTTATAAGCCTTGAGCTGTCCTCTGACATTGTAGCTTTTATTCTGAAGAAAGCTGCACTGTGCCTCTTGGCTGGTAAGGGAACAAGTTCACTGCCTGGTGCTCTCTGTAGTCAAAGATCCCATTAATTCTACCGGCTGCAAGGAATGATTTCTTGGTATTTCATTCTGGACCGTAATTGAGAGTGACACAAAGCACTGGTGGGAATTGGACTGTGTTGAAATCCCTGCTTTTTCTTACAGTTTTCTGCAGATAAACCAGCTCAGGTGGGATGAGGGATTTCTAATGCTCTGCCCTTGAAATTTATAATATTTTCAACACCTCACTGACTGGAGGCAATTTTTAGGTCTTTGTGCCTCCTTTCAGCTTGTCCTTGTGATGCAAGATGTCTACAACATTGACATACAGTGCACTGCACTCACTTGCATAACAACATGTGTGGGATTACATGTCCTGTAATATCATAAAAATTCATAAAGCTTTGCCCAGTATTTTTGCTCCAGATACTGCAAGATTTCCCGGTATGATGTTGCTGGTCAGACTTCAGCCAGAAGTCTGGTCTCAACTCTCTTGGCTAGTTGTAGAAGACCTAGTCCAAGCTGATGGATTTCTCTTGGCTTGGTGAAGAGATTGAAGGCTTCCTTCCCTTGTTCTCTCCTTGCTGTTTTCTAACTAGAAAAGGGTGAGCATCTGACATGAATTTCTTCAGGAGTGCTTGCTGCTCAGTCTGAGGTGACTGGTGAGTTGTTGACTGATAGGATGCTTCTTCTTTTGGCCATAATGAACAGGACTGCTTCCATGGCTTCTGCAGGGGTGGTTTGGACAGGATTTTGTTTAGGCAGAAATCCAGGTTCTTACAGACTATTACAGAGATCATTTGGAGCAGAATATCTGGTTTTCTAGTGGTGTTTAGGGAATATTGCCATTCCTGGGACAGGATGCTGGGTCAGCAGTACAGGTACTAATTAGAGGCTAACCCACCAATCCATCACTGAATTTAAAGAGCACTCTGGAACAGGGAGAGAAAAGTGAGACTATGGCAAAATGGTACGTTCTAACAGATCAGCTCACTGGGGGAATTCTGAGTCATTTTGTTGTTGTTGATTTTAGTAACTAAAATCTGTGTATTCTCTCCTTTCTTTCCTTGCCAGACCCCACAGACCCTGTCACCCCGAGCTTTCAGATTCCATTAATTCTTGTGCATTTTTGAGGGATTTTGGTTGATTAGATCCTTGCCTGGAATTTCTCTGTGGAGGAGCCCAGCTTCCCACTGCCTGCAGATGGGACCTGTAAAGCTTAACTTCCTCTCACACCCAGCTGGGTGGTGGGACTACAACTTCTGATGTTTTCAGGATAAACTGGGTAGCCTGTTCCGTTCAGGGCACCTGTTGCTGCGAGCATGGCCAAGACCAGGCAGGTGGAAAGCAACTGATCTACAGAGCTTTGAATAAAGCCAAAATGCCTGTTTTAGGCTGCCTTTGGAGGTCTAGGAAGGTCTAGACCTCTCTGCACATAACTGAGGCATGGTTGGTCTGTGGGCACGGGGAGGAATTTGGCCTGTAGCCTTCTGAAGCTACTATCTTGTCTAGTAAAACTTGGGCTGTGGGAGTCAGTGTGAGGAAATAACAACATCCACTTTGGTTTCTGTAGGCTCTGTCCTGGGGGCTGGTTGAGTGTTGCAGGAGGCCACAGGAATCCTGCCTGTGACCACAGCCAGATTAATGGTCACTTGGGCAACTTTTCAGAAGTGAGGAATTTGTCCACTTTCACAATAGTGGCTAGAAATTCCACATGAATTAATTAGTTTTATTACAGGACTTGTTCTTCCTGCTCCTCCAGGGCTGCCTGAAACACTGAACCCATTACATGAAGAAATGGAAAGAGTACTAAAAATAAGAACTGGTATTCCAAGCGTTTGTGAGGAAAGACAGAGTATACTGACATCCTCCACCAGATGTGCTTCCCAAGCTGTGGCTTTTGGCCAGATGAGATCTAAACTCGAGTTTTAGATCAGTGGCAGCCACTTAAACACCCCAGCCTGCTCCATGACACAGCCTCTTATTCCCTTCTCAGTTTAGGCTGTTCATCTAGGCTTTGTAATTACTCCCACAATTTCAGTTTGATGCCGTGTTCAGATCTGACCCTTGGATGTTGCACAGTGAAGGCTGCACAGTTTCAGCCTCCTCTCCCCATGAGAATGGGTTTCCTACCTTGCAAGGGCACTGTTGGCTTTTATGGTGGTGAAGTGTTTGGAAATGCCCCCGTTGAAAGGGTGCTCTGTGCTTGAGTTACGGTGGCATGGGACTTTGGAAATGTTTGATTGAGTGTAGTCAGAGTAACGTTAGACTGAGTAAATATTTTGGGAGCCCAGAGCTGATAATTTCCCCTTGCTTATGTTTGTGGGGGGTCAGCCTGCAGAAATTTACCATCTCTCACGTGGCTTTTAAACAAATGCTGTCCGTGGACTTGGGGTAGAAGTGCTGATGTTGTCTTGAGATTTGCCCTGCTAGTGAGGGCAGGTGTACTGCTTGCTGGTCATTCCAGTGTTTGCTTCATGAACATTGCTTCAGATAATTGTGGTTGTACAGGGGTTCTTATTTTGAGGGGTTCTTACCCCTCCTTTCTGCTCCAGCCCACTTTTGTGACCCCAGCTTGACTTGTTTTTTTTGGATGAAGTGAGTTTGACATGAGAAAGCTGACCAGTGAGGTGGTAAAGTTCCTGCAGGTCCCACAGCACAGAGTGGTTTGGTTGCTGCTCAGCCTTCTTGAGAATTGTGACCCTCAACCTGCACTATGGCCAAATGAGCTCACAAGGAATGGAACACAGAATTTCCAGCATTAACAAAATGTGCCCTGTACGGAGTAAAAAATGAAAAAGCAGACATATATTCTTCTAATCTCAGATGGCTGGAAAGCTTCTGTTGTTCTAGTAATGTTTGTTGTGGATTTCAGTCGCTGCATTCCTCTGTTTTTCTGTTTATTCTTTTTATCACCCTGGTTTCAAGGATTTGTTACCTTACTCCTGGCCATTAGGCTAGTCCTGCACATGCTGAAACTGACCTTTGCAAATTCAGACCACACTCAAAGTGCAGTGCAGATATGACAGGGCAGTAGCTGAACCTGGCTGAGTGTCTGTCACATTCATAATGTGGCCTTAGGTCACAGCCAGTGGTGCACAGATTGGGAACTTATGAAAAGAGTATGAAGTGAGCCTTGAGAGGTGGGAACAGTGCTATGGAAACGCATCATGCTGCTGCTACTGCTCAGCCCATGATTTCAGGGATTTCCAAAGCACAGCCTGGTCTGCTAGCTGCTTACAGAGGTTTCTTCTTTATTTGGTGAGCTGCCCTGACTTCCAGCAGTGGGGCTTCGAGTGCTGAGAGAGGCAGACAAACCCACAGTGCTGTCTGTGTATATCAGTCCTGTGTCTTGAGGCTTCAGCTGTGGTGAGGAGGGAGGTCCCATCACTCAGGCTATGCCCGGGGAAGCACAGCCCTGCCCAGATCTGTTTTTATCCTTAGTTACGGGGTGTGCTGGGAGGATTGAGCCTCTGGCTTGTCGTTGTCAGCAGTATCCTGTCCCCTGGAGCTGATCTGCCCTAGCAGAACTAAAATGTCTCAGCTGACCTAAAAAACTGCCTGTAATTGAAATGCAGTGGCCCCCATAAATATTTAAGTGAGTCTGTGTTTTGCTGTGCATTTGGGTTTTTTTTCCCCAGTTCCTCTCTTTTGCTTTTCCCTGCCTGTGTGTGGATAGTTAACTGAATGCACATCCCCTCCATGGCATCGTGTGATGAAATGGCATTTTTGGCAGTTAAATTATGCATCTTGCTTGTCTTCCATCATCATGTTTAGGACGGATATCGAGCTCAGTGCTGAGTGTGTGAGTGCTCCTGTGGGATGCCTACACCCCTCTACGGGCTGCCCACTGCCATGCAAACCTCATCCTGACAACCTGTGTGCAGCCTGCATTAAGATTATGCAACTCTACTGCTGAAGCAGTGGAGTCCCATCAGATGAGGGAAGTTACCAAAGTTCTGCCCAAGAAATAGCTGTGGACGGATGGGACTTCAGGTTGTGTGGCAGAAAGAGCCTGCAATGCAAGGCTGCACTTAGTGCAGTGAGGCAGAGACAAAGGTGTGTCTGAGCAGCCAGCACACTGGGCTGAGCTTTGGAAATCTCTGAAATCATCAACTGAGCTGGGCTGACTGCCTGACACCAGTACCTGGGGCTTGTGCAAGGTGAGCAGCCTGCCCTGTACTGGAGTAACCCCAGCTGGCCTGCTGTCCTTTCTCCTGCTGTGCAAGCATGCACATGCTGTGGAAGCCAGGGACTAGGACAACGTAGATCAGACTGCTCCCGTGGTGGAGTGAGGCTGGGGGTGCTGCAAAGCCACTGACAGGGTCACCCATCATCACAGCTCAACCTGGAGCAAATGTGATTTCCTCGTTGTCACAGAGGTCAGGGGCTGCATTTCAGAGCTGGCGAGGTGGTGTTGGTGCCCTCTGATCTGAGCCCGGCCAGGGGCCGATGCAGGGCAGTGCAGCCATCCTCTCCTGGCTGACATGTCCTGGAGAGAGTGGAGCTCTGTTCTCAGATGAGGTCAGACCCTGAGCAGCCTTGTGCCAGAATTGCAGGTTTGCCCGTTTTCCAGACAGACACATGCATCTGTTTAAGGCAGCCAAGGCTGCCTTAAAGGCAAGGGTGAGCGATACTGAATGTCCCCAAAACCGCTCAAGGTTTCCCAAGGATCTGAAGTGGGGACTGCAGGAGTGGGATTAGACACCAGAGTTTGAGCACATGTATGTTGCAATGCTGCCTGGAGGGTGCTGCTGTCCAGGGGCTTTCCTGTGGAGAGAAATAGCTGAGAAGCAGAAATAGCTAGTGACTAAATGTCACGGTTACATTCCTGCCATCTGAAAAGAATTCCCTATTTTCTTTTGGCTGCGAAAATTAACTTCCCTTTTCTCCTCCCTGAGCGGGCGAGCTGGCTCCCGGTGCCTGTGCCCTCGTGGCGGATGCACAGGACGGTCCAGGTCAGACTGAAAGGAAAACTCTCCTACTGGGGGCTTTTCACTGTTGTGCTCCTTTCTAAAGAAAATGTGCAGGGCTTTTCTTGGCCCTTGTGAAGGCCAAGATGCAGGTCTGTAGCTGGAATAGGATAAGACTGGCCTCATTTGGGAGCTCTTCTGGGTTTTGAGCTGCTTCCCTTCTACATCCCGCTGAGCTGTGTGGGGTTGGGGCTGGTGGCTGGCATCCGGCTTTTTGTTATTCATGTAATTAATCTCATTCCTCCTCGACTGTGGTTCTACAGCCCCCAGGCACAGACTGGCTGTTTGGCCTCCGCTACACACTAAAAGCTCCACCTGGGAGTCAAGGAAACTGAGGCAGGTACAGCTGAGTGTGTTGTTCTTGGGTGTGCATTTCCTTTGGTCCTGGAAGATTCAGCAATGGGACTGTACTTAGGAGAGTAAGTTCCTTAGACTTGCTAGTTGCTCTGGGATGAGCGCTACAAAAACTATGACGGTGCCATGTGTTGCCTAGTTTGAAGATGCCAGGGTGGGGAAAACACTGAAAAGGCTCCAATGCAAAATTCCCTGTGATTTAAAAAAAATTCTTTTAATACTCTTTGCAATAGTAAAAGTCTGGACTTCAGTGGGATGAGAGCCTGATGGGTAAGGAATTACTCAGCAGCTGCTCCACCTGGGAGTAGTCAAGAGCTTGGTCCATTGCATTGCAACAGGCTTTTGTGAACCCTCAGGGATCCCTTTAGCACCAAGAAGAAAATATGCATCATTATACCCATGGTGACCATGTGCATTCAGACCATCATGCTCATGCTCTCTTCCTTTGCTACTTTTTTTTTCTCTAGAACCCTGTAGTTTTTTCCCATTGCATTTTTTTTGGTCAACAAATTTATTATTTTCCTGCTATAAGGTGCTGTGCTTTCTTTCTTCCTCTTGTGTTTTTGCTGCGTTTCTGCCAACCTCATCTTCTCTCCCCATGCTTGGTCTCATATTTACTTTGCGTATTCTCAGCACGGTGCCAGCAGGATTATTGTGACCTGTCTGGCTCAGTGAAGACCTGCTGAAACCTGCCATTCATTGATCAGTGAGAAGAGCCATCAAGGAGCACTCGTGCCAGGCTGGGAGGGTCAGGGCAGAGCTCTGCACAAGCATGTCTGGGAGCTCTGGAGGTGACACTCTCTGGGTTTGGAGTATGATGGAATCCACATGTTGGCTCCTGCTTGGGACTGCTCCTTTTGGTTTGGCTGCCAAACCATTTGAATAAAATCAAAAGGTAAAACTAAGCTTTTATTCTGGTAGCTTTGAAATATTGACATTTCTCCTTGGGAGCACAAAGGAACCTCAAAACAAGCTTGCAAAGATATTTAGGGAGACCAGCAGCTAAAGAAGTTCACCAGTTGAGCATCTTTAAAGAAAGAAAAGGAAATAAACATCCACACTCTGAAAAGCAATGCCAAAGAACATGCCACCAGTGACCACCAAGATGTGTGAAAAGTCACCCCAAACTCTTCCTATGCGTGGCAGGTGAACCCAGGCTGTCTGGGCTCCCACACTGTAACACATGGGTCTTGCTAAAGGCTGACATTTTGGCTGGCATAAGCAGCTGGTGGTGTTTAGGGGAGAGCCTGGAGGAGCACAGTGATCCCTCTGGGCTCGTGGAACCTCCTGAGCAGCAACTGCAGGAGCCAGCAGATTTCTGGTTCAGTGGGTGTGGAAGAGTTTAGTCCCAAATGGCCAGGCTCTTGATGGCTTGTGTTGTCATTGCTCCTCCAGGCCTTGCTGAAATTGGGCCATAAACATACCTCCTTGGTGGAGCTGCTGGCACACAGGCTCCCTCCACCCAACTGGCCCCAGAACTGACCACAACCTTCTATTTCTTTTCCTTCTAAAAGCACCAGAAAGAAGCCTTGGGTTTGACCATAAGCCAGCCTTTTTGACTTGATTGCTGTGACTGCTGCGATTAAACCCAAACAAAACCAAAACCTGGAATGTTTTCTGTATGTCCAGTTTTAGTTCCTTTTTTTCCAGGTCATCAGCCAAACCAAACAGCCCCAAACAGACCCCAGGTGTTTGCACTGTCCTGCTTTTCATGAAAATGCCCAGTTCCTTTCTAAAAATGTGTGCAAGAATTTGGGGTTTTCCTACTCGCTCTCTTAAGGGCATTCCGAGAGAAATCCTCTTCCCTGTTAATAGCTGTACGGAGATGTTTTCATCCTGGCACTCTCTCCAAGGTGGGGCAAGGAGAAGCCATGAAGAAGCTGTGGAGAGAGCAGTGTGACCGAACCAAAGTGGATTTCGGAGCAGAGCCCTCCAATGAAGTTTTCCTGGGGGCGGTGTCAACCCTCTGGATGGGTTAAATGCCTGCAGCTATAGCCACCCCCTTTGTCCCTTCCTGCGAACTGAACATGGCTTTCCTGGAAGACCATCCCAAACCTGGTTCTGGTGGCTTGTAAAGTGCCAATCCCGTGCCTGGACTGCACTTGAACCAGTGCCCATCCGCTTTCCAGAGGGTGGGGGGCCACATCCACACAAAAGGGTTTCCCAGGTTTCGGTGAGTCGAGTGACCATTGTGGCAGGTGGGCTGAGACATATGTGGACCTTTATGCCTTGGCTCTTTTTCTCCAATTACCTGAGGTGCTGCCTGTCGTCTCAGCATGCAAATTCCTCTCTGCTTTGCATCATAATTCCAGCCGGTGCAAATCGCTCTCCTCCTCCGCTGATGGCCATTCTCTGACTTCGCATTTCTGCTGCCTCTGAGTTCTGGCCTTCCCCCTTTGGGGGCTGGCACCCACCGGACCCAGCTGAGAATGTGGCCTTTTGTGCTGGGGCTGCTTGCAGGAGCTGGGGAGCTTTGCCTTCCCTGCTGCGAGCCTTTTTGGCTGGAGAACGCGTGCCCTTTTCTGGTGGGGAGGGATTTAGGGGTGAGGGGGAGGTGAGAGCGCTCCTTGTGCTGGAAGAAAAATGATGAATGACTCTCTTGTGCCTCTGAACAAAACCAGGAA
>VYXF01003274.1:744376-784040 GCA_013397295.1 Polioptila caerulea
GGGGGGAAGCGAAAAAAAGAGGAAATGAGAAACAGTAAAGAGGCCTCCCCCGCCTTCATATAAGCAATCACTCCACAGCATCTGGAGCCCTGTAAAAGGGCTGTTCCCAGGAGACCTCACACTCACCAGCCACACAGATCTTCCTTTATTGCAGACTCTGGGGATTGCACCCCCACCCACCTCTCCTGTGCTGGCCTTGCACCCAAACCAGCCTCACAAGGGCAAACTGAAGCTCAGTTTCCATGGCCATGGGCACCAGAGATGTCCGTGTGGCTCGGCCGGCAGCGCATGGCCTGGATCCATCCCAAGGATGTGGCTGGGATGCTGTTGAAGCAGCTGGAGCACCTGCACGTTGTTTGTGCTGGCACGCTGCCTGGCAGCACCAGGGCACAGCCAATTGTGATACTCCTATCTGGTGTGAGATCTGCTGGAATGGAGTCACCTCTCCTGCTCTCTCCCCCAAAACTGTTTTGGATGCATTAGATGCAGTAGGGATGAGCAGAGTGGGTCACTGGCCACTGTAGTGTCTGATTTTAAGCACCCTCCTCTGTTATTTGTTAAAAAGAGTATCTGTTGGGAACCTCAATAGGTTAAGCTCTTTCTTACTGTAACCTTAATGGCATTACTGGTTTAGCCATTATGGAAGGGACTTGTTAGCAGTAGGAAAACTGTTCCTGAGTGCAGCTTTAGAATCATAATGCAGGTTTCAGAAACAGAGACCCTGAGAGAAGAGTGGTTCCCACCCTTTTCCAGATGGAGGTGATCAGAGTTGATTATTGAGCATCTTTATCATCCCAGCCAAAGCACTGGGTACTAATTTAGTTGTAGTTCTTACTCCTCTGTTGCTTTCATCAAGTCCCAGTTGAATTTATATGTTAGGTGGGAGGGGATTTGGTTGTTAGTTTCTCCTTACTTAGCTGAGAGGAGCATTTCTTCTTCTGGATCTAAGTCAGTTAGCTGTTGTCCTCCAGTCTGGAGATGTTTCTGATATGGCATTTGGGTCTTGCCTGGGAATTTTTGGTGTTCAGGGCTCTGTAGCAGAATTGTTTGTCATATAGGTAATGCAGATACTGGGGAACATCTGTGGTGATGAATGTCTTTGTTTCTTATATCCAGAGATTATACTTTCACCCAGGCTTTAGCTCAGTGCTTGTTCTCCTGTCTTTGTGATCGCATTTTCATTCATACAAATCTGGAGGATTGGGTGCATTATCTGAAAAATTAATTCTCTCTTTTTGTGGGCATGGGAAGAGAAAGTTTTCTCTTGTGAAAAGTTAAATCACCACTTTGGATATTTGCAGCTGTTCTTGAAATCCCCTCTTATCCCCTTGTCAGCAGAAGGGAATCCTTATCCTGTTTCACGAATGCAGTGTCCTTGACATGGATCTCTGCTTGGCATGCTCCCAAAGTTTTTGCTTCTTGAGGGGCTGAGGAGAGAGGTGGCTGGGCTCACACAGGTGCTCACATAGGGGAAAGGCAGAAATTGCAGGGGAGCTATGGACACCCCACTGTTTTGTGGACAGACAGGAAATCAGGTTACATAAATGCAAAGTGGTGTCTTCAGGTTTTCCCTAGCTAGTTAATGGAGAGGTTATGGATGCTGTGGATTTGTACTATGCCCCTGGGGCAGCCTCCCTGTAAACTGGCTGAACTCAAGAGGAACAGCAGTATTACTCTTGAGTTTAAGGCAGCTCTTGGGGATGTTCAGCATTTAGAAGAGTTTGCTGAGAGGGACAGTACTCTAAAAATCCTCTGCTGTTCTGACTGAAATCCACAGGGCAGTACCTTTCAGAACTTACTCTGTCTTCACCCTTGTGTCCTGGGTTTTGGGTGCTTGAGGTGGCATGTGAGCAGCCAGGCAGGCCTCCACTCTTTGCACTGCCTGAACCCTGGGTTTAGCTTTGGAGTGACCCCTGAACTGCACAAATTTGGAGGCAGTGGTGAGAAGAGGCGCTGTAAGTCCTGTCTGCAAGGTCTGAGCTGTGCTGCAATGGTGTATGGATAGATCTTGTTTGTGTTGCAGAATGGTCAGGGACTGGGCTGGGAGCTGGTTATCTTTTATTTAGCAGTTAGGTGTCCAGTCCTTGAAGGAGGGCAGCCTATGATTCACCCCATGTCTCCTTTTGCCTTTTTATGAGCAATGCTTTCAAAGCAGGGATCTTGATGGCTGGCGAGGGGAGTGCTGAGTCAGCAGTTCTTGCTGCAGCTGGATCAGCCCCTGGTCAGGGCTGTGAAGTTTTGGGGATGCCTCAGGCCATTGCAGCCTTCCCTGCTGGCTGCCCCTGTGTGAGGGGCGACCTTGTGCTCTCATCAGTGCAACCCAGCTGCATTTGAGCCTGGTAAGTTTACTTTCTCTGGAAGTCACTTGATGGGAAACCCTGGGTCAGTTGACTGGGTGACTACTGTGTTTTGGTCCTGAGCCCTTTAAAGTTAGATGGGCCCACTCAAAGGGAGAGAAATCTTAGGAATTGTCTTCCTTGGGAAAAGTTCCTGAGGGAAGTCTGACTTCTCTGTGGTTTCCATAACAGCATGCTGAGGTGTCTGCATGTCCTAATGTCTTACTAATTTGCCAGTGATGATTTTTTTTGAGTTATTTTAAACAGGCGCATTGTGCAACTAATGGGCTTTTTATTGGTGGTAAACAAGCCGAGCTAGACAGGAATGTTGCCGAGGCTGGACTGGCAGGCTTGCCTCTCAGTGCTGTAGAAATAACTTGTTGGTGTTTTTCCTTAAAGAGGGAAAGAGACTCTGTGGCACTCCTGTAGCTTGATGCTCCTACCACTTTCCCCATGGAAGTAGTGACAGAGCAGCTGAGGTACATTCTCTGTACCTCATGGCCTGATTTTTGGGTCTAAAACTGCTTTCTGCATTGGTTTAAGGGACTGTAACCTTTAGTGGGAAGGCAATGGCTTTGCCCACACACCATAGCTTGGTGGTGCAGGCCCTAATCCTCTCCTGGCTCAGAGAGCAGCTTCCTGCTAGACAATGCCTGGGATGCTCGGGGCTGAATGCACGGAGCTGGGGTGTCTTCATAGGGGCTGTGCAAAACACCCTGTCTCTTATCACACTCTTTGCTTGATGAGGTCAAAACTGTGGACACAGAACATTTCCTCACTCCTGGAGGGGAGCGAGGCCGGGCTGGAAACAACTCCAGTCAGGGGAGTGAAAGCAGGTACTGCCCCAAAGTGTGGGCACTGGTGGTGATGGGCAGTGCTGGGGCAGTGCTCACTACAGGGCTGTGCTGGGGCACCGCAGCTCCCGCCGAGCTCGGGGCTGGCCTCAGCCTCTCTCCCTGCAATGTGTGTGCCACCACTGTCCAGGATAACCTCAAGTGAAAAGTATCAGACTTCAGTGGCCAAGAAAAGAGTGCTGACCTATTTTGGACACTTATTTATATTCAAGTTGCTCCTCTCTGTCTCTGTGAAAAAGCTGTTGTGACTCCAATACTTTTTAAAAGTGTTTCCCCTCCCTTAGCTTTTGTTTGTAACAGGATATGATCTAGGACTAACATCTGTATTTTCCAGTAGCCAGAATAAATGTCCTATTATCTTTTATTTTTCTTGCTGAAACAACACTTCTACAGAGCAAAGCCAGTTTTGTAATACAGCTAAGTATTTAGTTGCATTGTGTCTCAATTTTTACAGGTTCTCCTTTTATTAAAGGTCTTTACTACAATTCACAATTTTCAGACTAAAATGGAAAAGAGTTGGAAGTATCACTGCTGTTTCTGATTGTGAGTAAGAGTCATCTAATGTAAGGTCACAAAAATTATGGAAAACTGTTTTTGGGGTTTTGTTTTGGTTTTTTTAGTACAGTTTCCTTCTGTCACTTACTGGCTGTATTAATTTGCTGGAATCTTGATCTTCTGAAAGATCTTACTGGTGAAAATATTTTGTTGACTTTTTTTTTTTCTTTCTGTGCATGTCTTTAAGACCTGAAAGAGCAAGGGTGAAAAAGCTTGCTTTATGGAAATTGCAAACCCTTTGGCTTCACTAGCTATGCCTGCAAACTCACTGAACAGCACCAACCTTGCACTGAACTAGCTGTGCCCTGTGCAAGTGCATCTAAATGAACATCATACACAGCTCCCAGAATGCCAGTGGAGCCTTTCCATAATCCTTGCCTGCAGCTGGATTTGAGCCAAAGTACATCTGAGAAGCATTATGGCAGTTTCTTTGTTGAACATAGTTTTGGTGGCTTTTGTGTAGTCACGTCTGTGTTCAGTCTTTGGTGGCCGATGTGAAATTACAAGTTTGCATGCCCAGACAGACACACAGCCACTTGTACTCCCTGTGAGCACTGCAATGTCTCTGCGTGGATGTGGCTGGATTGGATGATCCCTCTGCACCATGGCAGAAGGGCTGTGCTCCATGGGCTCCCAGGGCTGATGGCACTGTGGCATCAAGTAAAGCTGCTCCTTGAGTATGGTCAGGCTGCAGTTGTTGCTGCTGGTGAGGGTGGTCCTGTGCAGGGTTTTGGAGAGAAGGACTGGAGTTTTATTTTGCCTTACACACTGTTGTAAGAGGTTTTTCTCCACTACCTCACTGCAGCCAAATGCAATGATGCAATTTGTGGGTGCCGAGTCTGGGGGTGCTCTTCATCCAAAGTCACCAGGGAGTGGAGAGGTGGAGGCAGAGCACTCATGATACATCGAAGAAGGGGTCAGGGCCTTGTCCTGAGAAGCTCAGTGTTGCCCTTAGCAGGAGTGGAATATGGCACGGTCAAGGGAGACCCTCCATGCTGCATGCTGGGGTTTGGAGTGTCAAATGCTCTTCAGCTTTAAGTGGTTCATTCATGTATGTCTAAAGTTGCTTCTGATCTTTATTTGAAACCCATCTAAAAGGAAGTATGTTCTGTAGGTGCAATTAGTTCCTCCTGCTGCTAGCATCAAAGGAATGTAGCAGCAGTGTCCCGAGTGGTGTGTGGGTTTGGGTTTGGTTGTTCAGACCTGGCCATGGAGAGACCAGACTAGACTATGACCCCTTCAGTGTAAATGAAATGTTTTTTAATATTTTATGTGAGTTCAAGTGGACAGCATTTCTTTGCTTTCAGAAGAGCTGTTCTGGGTGACAAATCACCCTAACAATAAACATTACAGTGAAATGGTGGGCTCCAGAATAGATGCTTATTCTGTCTCCTGAATACCCTCCATAAGATGCTGCAATGGAGCAATGATGTTGGAATCTGCTGGTGTGCTTTCACATCAGCAAGATAACCAGGAGTTTACTGAACTCATATGGGATTTGCTGGATTAGGCATGATGAGAGGCTGCTGAGTTTGGAAGCTGAGGGACTCTCAGGAATTAATGATGTCTGTATACTGTGGATTAGTTTTATCTACAGACGTTTCAATGCAAGACATTTGCTGGGAGTTGAAGTGCTCCTTCATCAAAATGAGCAGCATTCTCCCTGCAAATGAGGAAGCAAACTTAAAAGAGGAATGCTCTGTATTGAGTTGGCATACTATGGTTTGGCTACTCTGCTGTGAAAGTGAATTCAGATTAAGCTTTCCCTGTGTAAATAAGCCAGGTGAGGAATTCTTTTGTGTCATGAATTGATACAATAAAACAGAAGCTGTAAAGGAATCTGCTGTGTGCAGAGGCAATGTCCCTGGAGCTGGCAGCATTGGCAGAGCTGGGATGGGGAGCACTTTGGGGAATGCATGGGACCTCCACTTCAGTGCTTAGCCCTCTTACATCCTATACATGATACATCAGCAATGAAACTACAATTTTGCTATTCTATACACACATGGAGATGACTGTTACATTTTCCTTGAGTCCATCAAGGATCAGTCCCTTTGCCCTTTGGCTTAGTTATCCTCATGATTGCTGGTGGCCTTGTGCATGTGTGGCTTCACACCTTACACACCAGAATGTCAGCAGGACACATTTTTTATAAAGTTACTGGGGAAAACTTATGGTTCCATATTTTCAGTTTCATGGAGACATTTAGATCCAAAGCTGAGGCTTGAGTGTTCTTTTCCTGTGTTGCTGCCACCATATTAGTCTCTAAGCAGGAACACTGATTAAATTACAGTGCGCCTCTGATAATGTGCACATATGGCAACTCTCTGAAGTTTCATATTAATTTTTATTTTTCATGTGGTGAATAGTCATGCTCACACATCCAGAGGGTTGAGGAAAGAACAGGACACAGTAATTGCTGGATATGAATTTCAAAATTCCCTGTGGAAGACTGTCTAATTAGATTTAATGAGCTGGCTGGTGAGCATGCGTGTGCATGTGTGCTTTCACCACCTCTCTTGAGCCAACTGGATTAGAAGTGCTTATGTGTGTCCGAGGTGAATTGGGGGAGTATGTGGAAGAGATATTTTTGCACTTGGGGAGTGCAGGTTTGAAGCAGACTTCTACCTGCATTTCTGATGTGTGTGTTGTAATGAGGGACTTCCACCATGGAGGTGAAGCACTCGATAATGCAGGTGATAAATTGGAAGTGGCTTTGCTGTGGTTTCAGCTGCTTAGGTGAGGAGGGATGGCAGCAGAGTATCTATCCCTGTTGGTATCCCTTCCTCTGTAATGTACTCCTCAGAGCTGCTGGTGCAGGGGGTAGCAGAGCTACAGCAGGTCACAGGATGTGTGCCACCGAGCTGCCGGGAGAAGGGTTTGAACTGGCTGGAGGCAAATGGTCAGTGTGGCTGGGATTTCTGTGAGTGAGGTGGATTACAGCCGTCAGGTTTGAACACTGCTGTGTCTCTGATCTGCTCTGCTGGCTGGTTTCCCACCCCTCCATCACTGGAGACAGCCCTGACTTGGCCATGTGCAGTTTGGCGTTTCGCAGGGGTCATTGCCATGGGTCAGTGCTCTGTTTCCAAGAAGGACCACTGTAAGTAGAGAGCTGTGCTGAGAGGGTGGCCATTTTAATGAGGAGCTTCTGTGTGTTTTTTTTCTTTCTTTCTTTCTTAAAATATTAATTAACCTTTGTTTTCTGTCAAGAAAGTTGTCCTGAAGCATGACTTAGCAAGGCAAACATGCCTGGACAAAGGAAGCATTAAGCCTGCACAGAAGGAGGGGAGAGGGTTACACCTCTAATTACTTGGTGTGCATGTAATTTTTTTTCCCCTCTGGTGACTGATGGGTCTTGAAAGGACTTGCCGGGGTTGGTGTGTGATTCACCGGGGCAGAGCGTGTTCTGGGCTGAGGCTGCCGGCTGTCTGGCCCGGGATGCCAAGGGCAGGCGATGCCCTTGCGCTGGTGTTGCTCACGCCTGAGTCAGCACTTGTGCAGCACAGCTGCTCCTCGGCTGGGGGCCAGGCGTGGGATTCACTGCCCACACCCCAGCCCAGCTGGACAGGAGGATGCAGAGGCTTGGCTCTGCCACGTGAGCATTGTCTGGAGTGGGCTGGTGGGGGAACATGTGGAGCAACATCTCCTGGTAGGAATGTGGGTGCTCAGAGCCATCCTGAGTGGGTGTGAAGCACTGAGCTGCCAAAGTGCTTATGCCAGTGAAGGAGCTGGAGAAGGAGGCAATCCTGAACCCCTCTCACACATCCCTATCCCCAAACAGGGAAAAAGGGATCAGTGCTCTCCCACCCTCTCAGTAAGCAGCAGCCTACAAACTACCCAGCCTGCCAACCCTGTCCTTGTCTCTGGTCTTCCTGCCTGCTCCTGGAGCCCATGGTAGATATACAGGCTCTCCTGAAAAAAATGGGACCTGAGATTGGCTAGGTGGGGAGCTAGAGCTCATGATGTTCATGAGGGAAGCAAGAAGAGGGGAACTGAGGTGAAGGAGAAAAAATGGGTAATTTTTGTGGGAGTGGTGTTCAGGGAAGAGGAGGAGAAGCTGGGGCTGCGCAGAAGAAAGGAGGAACTTGTGGAGCGGGCTGCAGTCCTGGCCTCAAAGCTGATGGATTAGGAGGGCTTGGCAGAGAGCTGGGGATCTGGTTTTGGGCAAATAGTGTAAAATATGTGGAATTCAAGGAGGGAGCTCCAAAGCCAGTGGGCTTGGCTCCTAAAGATCCCACAGGACAGAATGAATTTTAGTCGGCTTTCTATAAAGGTTTTCTCTTTCCCACTAGTTTTTGGATCCATTGACCAACTCCCTGCTAGTGGGGTGGTGTAGAGGTCTGACCAATGATTTTCATCTTCAAAGTTTGGTAAAAATCACTGACCAGATAGAGGAGGAAAGATATTTTTTAAATACCTTCAGTGGTGATGCCACTACTTCCCTGGGCAGTCCATTCCAATGTTTGGTAACCCTTTCCATGAAGAAATTTTTTCCTGATATCCAATCCAAACCTCCCCTGATACAGCTTAAGGGTATTTCCTCTTGTCCTATTGCTTGTTACAAAAAGAGCCAGAAGAGATTATTGCAGAATTTGCTTTGGTGTGTGGAAAAAGCCTAACCTTGCCATAGCAGTTGGGAGATGGGACCCTTCCTGAGCTGGGTGGTTCCAGATTTGATTCCTATGATTTTAGATATAGGGTTTCCCTGCTTCTGGGCATGACACTCAGTAACATAAGTATATCTTACTGTTGGGACTTTTTTCCAGTCCCTTTCTTCTTTTCACCAATTCCTCTTTCCTAATGCTTTCATAAACCTCAGTGGCTTAGAGAAAATATTTTTCATATCTTCCTTCCCCCTTGATGAACATCTCTTTCTATTGTTTTGAATGAAAAATTGTCTCTAGCAAAAGGTAATAAGAATCTTTGCCATTTTGAGCAAATTCTTGTCCTACCAGAGTGGGGAAATCTATCAGTGTCACCTGTTTGGTTAGTTCCACTGGCTCTTCTCTGCTGATCTTCTATCAGCTACATCTTGCAGTTGAGTTTGGTTTTGGGTGCATTTCATTTTCTTTTTTGTTCAAACAAACCAAAAAACCCCACCAAAAAAAACAAATACCCAAACCACCCATCCTCTGTGAATTCTTTCGTTAAATGGAGCTGAGGGACTGCAGCAAGCTACCTCTTTTGCAGGAATCTCTTTTGGTTTGAAAGGAATTATTCATGCAGTTACGCAATCCACAATGAATTTTCAATTTGTCACAGTTTTTCCCTGCCTCCTCCCTTTTGTCCACCAGCCCAAATAGGCTCCTGCTGAGTCTCTACATTGACTGACATGCTTTAGCCAGAGTTCTAATGTGTAGGTGCAGTCCTGATCCAGCAGCCCCCCGTGGAGTGAGGGGCTGCATTGCACAGTGAAGTTCTAGATTCTTCCCAGTTTAAGATCACACCTTCTGAGAGGAAAAGACATCATTTTTCATCATGAATTCTTTTCTGAGAGCCTGTCGTTGCTTGGTGTCTTGGCTTTCCTCCTTTCATCTATGTGGGAAAGCCAAGTGGTTCACATTCCTTGCAGGAAGAAATCTTGGAAGGAGAGGACTGTGTGATCCTCTGCTGTCGCAACCTGAAGTGTGACTGAAGTGCACAGGTACTGGGGAAAATCTCACGAGCCTTCACTTCATGGGTGTCTGCTCAGATGGGTGGTAGCTGGGCTAATGTTTCATTTTTCTCAAACAATTTCAGATGTAGGTTGTAGGGAACTCTGCCACCTGCAACAGGAACCTGAGCTGCTGCTGGCACCAGTTAAATTTTGAAGAGGAGCCTCTATCTGCTGCAATCTGTGGTGGGTTGGTCCTGGCTGGATGCCAGGTGCCCACTAAAGTTGCTCTGTGGCTCCCCTCCTCAGCTGGACAGGGGAGAGAAAAGATAAGTAAAGGCTGGTGTTTGAGATAAAAGCTGCTCTCGGGTCAGGGAATTCATGCACGTGCACCCAGGTGAGATGGCAGGGAAGGCTCCTCCTGTCCATTCACGCTCCTTGTAGAGCTGGGTGTGCAGAGGATCTGCAACAGGAATATGGGGATGGAGTTGTCCTAAAAAAATGGTGAGTGTGGCTCCTGAGGTCTGGCCCTCCCTGTCATGTGTTGCCTTCTCCCCTCTCCCCAGGATCAGTGGGGTGGTCTTGTGCTGAAGGAGCCATGCAGTGGGTGATGCCTGGGCAGCACCAGCACGTTTAGCGAGGCCAATGTTCTTGGGATGTGGATTTTCACTTTACTCCTCCCATTCAATACTCTGTTTGGATCAGTGGTAGGAATTACAGCTGATAAAGCTAGCTGTTGCCATTAACAAAACATTTTCTTTCAAATCCCTAAGAGCTCCAGCAGAGAAAATAAAAAAATTAACTTGTTCATGTTTCCTTGGTGTTCATGCCTTACAGATGCACCAGGATGGAATAAGAAGATCTGAGGGAGGGTATACACTCCTGGGACTGTGATCAGGAGTATGAAGATCTATTAATGAAAAATATAAAACCAAATAGAACAAATCCAACCAACACTTCCCTAAAGACCACTTCTGCTGCTCTCCCTTGCTGCAGCCCTGCATTGAGCCTGACGCCCCCATCCTTCCCTGTGCTGATTTCTGTTACTAATTTCTCTTGCTGCAACAAGTGTTAAATCCCAGCTGCTAAGCAGCAGGTCTGGGCTGTGTTTCAACCCCCTCCTCTTTCCCAGGAGCTGTTGATGTGCCTGTGCTTGTACCCTTCATGCTGTGTCCTCCATCCTGACACAGCTTTTCCCTTTCCTCTCCCTCTCTCACTTTTTGAAGGGTTCAGGCTGGGGGTGTGATGTATGTGGTGGGGATTTTTTAGGCATGTATCTGCCTTGACAATGTTCCTTGAAAGCTGTCCCTAACTGAACAGAGCAGAAAACTTGTGGAATATTTGAATTACTGATTAGTTTGATGGTCTCCTGAGTAATGGGGCACAGGGGTAAATGTTGCTGCTGGCAGACACTGGAGTTGGAAGTTCTTTGCTGCAGAAGGTACCCCTGAATTCCTCGGTTGCGGTGAGGCCAGCCCAGCCAGCCAGAAGGGTCCCCTGGGCCTGCTCTATTTCGTTTGGGTCCTAAAATTACTTAAAGTGAGTTCAAACTTAATTTCTCCTGCTTGATCCAGCCCTCTCCCTGGGTTTCCTCCACGTGTGATGTGCTGGAGGCATGCAGATGCAGGAGCAGCTCCAAGCCTGGATGGTGTGCGGAGCGGCCCCCCCGCCCCTGCGTGTGGGGCTGCACCGGGCACACCGGGCCGCGTCCCCCAGCTCCCCTGTGCGGCAGCTGCAGGCGGGCGGGGAGCGAGCCCTGCCCGCAGGCTTTGCGAGGTGAGGCTGGCGCTGTGCTTCCCTGCCGGCTGCTCCCTGACGTGTCTGTCCCTGCTTGCTTGTGCCACCGCCTGAGCCCCGGGGATGGGGAGGGCAGGATCCCCTGTGCTGCTCCGGGACCTGGCACCGCGGCTCTCGCATCCCCGCTTGGTGCGGGCGAGTGCATGCACGTGTTTTACGAGGCTGAGTTCACCGTGCCTGTTCTTTGTCTCTCCCCCACCCCTTAAAACTTCCAAATCTTCCTTTTTTTTTTTTAATCCCCGTCATATGAATGCACACTTCATGCCTCCAGAGCATCTGATGGCAGTCGAAGTGCAGATCTTTCCCCATTATCACCTCTACAGTGTGCCATGCCATATTAACTCCGTTTAGAGGGCATCTGGGCAATAAAGTGCAAACATGGTCCTTGTTTGGCTCTTGCACTCAGTAAAGACTTCTCTTTCTTGTTTTAAACCAATGCACTGGCTGTCCCATTTTGAGCCTGGCTTTCTTCCAAACGAGCCTGTGTGTGGGCACGTGTGGATTATCTTTGTCTCTATGGCTACCCTGAAAACTTTTGAACCGGAAAATTCAGTGGAGGGATTGAGCTCTTAGATACTGGTTTCCTATGGCTTTTATGGAAATAGTTGCTGGGTGGTAGGACTGTACCCTGTTCATGTCTCCTAAGGGGTTGAAGCAGAAACTCAGCCAGTATTAGACATTAGAGACAAAGTACTCACAAGCACAGTCTCAGGAAAGATACGTAAAACTTAAAAATTAAGCTTTGTTAGTTATATCACTCAAGTGTATTAATATTAATTAGGTCATTTAACTAATTACCTGTTCATCTGTATGTAAGGGGCAATTGATAGCTTGCTGATGGATCCCAGCTGGAAATTTTAGAGCATGAGAAACAGACCTTGAGAGTCACACGTGGGCAAGAAGGGGTTGATTATCACTTCCAAGAGCTCTTGTTTGCTAGGGCTTTAAATCATTTTGGCAATTCCTGAGGTTTCATGTGGAATGGAGATGTGCTGTCTCTGATGAGAGTTAAACACATGCTTTTTAAGAGAGAATTAGTGCATGTAAGCTATTCACTGGTGTGTGCTTACTAAGAGCTGCTGTCAACATTGAGAAGATAACAAGTAACAGCACTTATAAATATCATAATCATCCTTATGTTTTGTCTCTTTTCAGGCACCTCCCCAGCTGGGGATTTAATGATGTTTCTAATTAGTCACTGTTTCAGGATCTGGGAGATGAGAGTTCCTGAGGCTCCGTTGCAGAGACGTCTGTATTCTGTCCCTCCCTGGATCTTATTCTGGGATGAGCATTGTCTCTGCTCCCCTCATGAAGGTCACGCACTCTGCAGTGAGTGTGAGGAGATAAAGCAGAGGACACTGGAAAGGGAACCTTGTGTTTGATGTTTCTTGTGGGCTTTAGGTCTCTTAGAAGGGAGACAATCACTGAAGACTGACAGGCTTGT
Source organism: Polioptila caerulea (assembly GCA_013397295.1). Taxonomy (NCBI): domain Eukaryota; kingdom Metazoa; phylum Chordata; class Aves; order Passeriformes; family Certhiidae; genus Polioptila; species Polioptila caerulea. Next base: position 756,956 of record VYXF01003274.1, read on the forward strand.
CCTGCACCATCATTAGGATGTGCCAAGTGCTTTTTCTTCCTCTGCCTTGTCCAGCTGCAGTGGCACACAGATACTGTCTGGCACCAGTAGGTTTTCCAGCCCAACTGTGTCTCTGGGTATTTCCATACTAGGCTGGACAAGATTTGGTGGTGAGCAAATGTGTAGTCACTTGTCAGTCTCTCTAGACGGACTGTGGGAGTCAGGTCCTGTGGGCGATTTTTCCAGTGGGGTTTTTTCTAACATAAGTGGTGACATTTCCCATGTTTCAGTCATCTCATGCCTGATAGGTTATCTTTGGAGACATTCAAACTATATGTTACTCATTTAATGAAAATTGACAGATATGCTTTTAATTTTTGTACTTAAAATACTACAAATTTGATGTTGGAAAGCTGAGTAGAAAGAATTCATCCATGCCAGTCCCCTGAACAGACAACCTCCTTGTTCTGCTCCCTGGAGAAGCCTCTGTTCCATTGTCATTTTGGGCAGAAGAGATATTAAAACTGGCCTCATCTTCCCCCAGGTCAAGAGTCTTTTGGTCAAAATCTTGCCATTTTAATGTCAATTTTAATTGTCAAGCCTTTTTTTTCCTATTGTTTGCAGCCTTCTGAAAGCTGTTGCTTATACCCCTGCTGATGGCAGATTGATGTCTGTCAGACTTTCCTGGTTCCTTCCTCAGCTCTCTGAGCCCAGTTCTCTTTCTCCAAGTGTTTCTTGATAATACAGCACAATACAACCCTCAAGTTCAGACTAAAGTCCCACAGCAAGTGCATTCCCCAGAAGCTGCATGTGGGAATTTTGATGGTGGAATGGGTTTGACCTACTGCTTTTTTCCCATCAGAGTGTAAGGAAGAACAGGGTCAGTCAGAAGGTAACGTTGCTCTCAGCAGATAGACTGAAGGCTTGGTCTGAGATGGGGAAACAAAGAGGGGGAAATGTGTCCTTACCTGAAACAAGAGCTGCTGTTGCTCACAGCAAGGAGTGAAATAACATGAAATATAATTGATGATGTGGCATAAGTGGTGGAGACAAGGCAAGGAGGTAGCTGCCTCTGGACATCTGCACATGAACAAACAGCTGTCTTGGGAAGAAATTCATTTGCCCTGGGAAGAAACTACTCTGGATGGGAACTGGTTAGGGCAGGTTTACTACAGCGCAAGGTTGCATCATGCAGCCTTTTTTCCCTCCCCTTAGGCCATCTGGGGATTTCCTGGCTGATCCTGTTCATGCTGCTTTCTGTGGGTGCTTGAGAGATCTCTAATAGGTGCTTGTGAACAGCTGTAGGGGTTGAGCATCAGGCTGGCCTAGCTCATTAAGGGAAAATGAGTTCAGAGCAACTAAGGTGATCTGGGGGCATTAATTGGTGGAACAGGAGGACAGGATTTTTCCTTTTCATTGCAGCAGCCTTCTGAAGGCATGCTGGGATCTGAGGAGATAGGTAAATGGCAGCTGTATTCATGGAAGCACTGAAATAAGATTCTCACTGCTCTTGGCAAGGGTCCTTTGCCCTGCTGTGTTGCCTCAGCAAGGCACACTCATCTTCCAGTCATTAGTCATTTGCTTGTTATTTCATTTTGTGGAGGAGATTATAACCAGCTGAGGCGATATGGCACCATGAGAGACCAGGCTGCTGTCTTAAACTGCTGTATTGTCCCTTTGTCTTTGCTTTGTCCTTCTTCCAAACCCATGGCCATCCAGACCACACAATGGAGAGCAGGCAAGAGCATTCCTTAGGGTGAGAGGAGCAGTTTGGATTTTTGCAAGTCAAGTTGTCCAACACTGGAGTTATGTTATTCACTGTGGAACAGACAAGGGCTAAGCACTGTGATGGTGCAGTGTTGATTTCAGAGAATTTATGACTTCATGGAGAGCAGAGGCTCCAAGCTGCAGGACTTCATCATGTGGCTGCTTATTGCAGCCTTTGAATCAGCCAGGAGGTTCAGCAGGAGGAGGTGGATTTGAGGGAGCTCATCTTCAGCTTCCGAACCTGAAGATCCATATTACCTAATCCAGTCATGAAGCAGTGAGATTAGGGATGCTCACCCTTTCCCTTGGAGCCTGAGCACTGTTCTTTGATGAAAAAGTCTTTAGGAGACAAGATGATCTCTAAATTAGCCTGTTGAGCAAATTGTATACTGGGACTCGGTTGTCCTGGAGAGACCTCAGGTCAAAACACTCAAATTATAACAATAGCATTTGATCAAGTGGCTCAGGTGAAGAGTTAGATTTATTGCTTCTAGGAGTCTGACCTTTGCTCCCAGGGTCTTGCAGTTCCTTCAGGACCAAATCTTGGCCCTTCTGAAGCTGTTCACTGCCTGGGAGCAGCATTCTCCCTATGAATGAATAGCTTATTACTGCCTGATGTTTCTCAAGGGCAAGTTGGAAACTACTGTTGCCTCTTACCTGCCTAGGCTCACATGTGTTTTGGCACGTACACCTCTTTGATATGAAAAATGGCTGGGTTGAGAAAATGCAAATAATTTCTGCAAAAATTGCTGATTCTTGTTGTATGAAAGAGGAAGGAAAAAAAAAGATGCACCCAAGTCTTTCCTGAAATTTCCAAGTTTGAGGAGTGTCCAACCTCTGCCAGGCTTGGTAATCACAGTGCCTGATGACAAGCAAGAATGGGAATTTTTCAGCAGGTAAGAAGGTGACAGTGACGTGAATTGTGTTTGGTGCTGTGGGGAAACATCTGTGTTCCCCCCACCCACCCTGCTGTGTGGTCCAGAGTAGGGGCTGTGTCAGGGTGAGTATTCAGGGGCAGTTGTCTGTATCTCCTGGTTTCTGCATGGGGTCAGTTCTGCTTAATCTGCATAGCCTGAGGGAAAAAAATCAAGTCAAGTGCACAGCTCAGAATTATTTTCTGGGGTTGTCTTAGTTTGGGCAGCTGCAGTGCATGAAGTTTTTTGTGAAGAGGCAATTTTTGGAGCAAGGCAGGTGAGGTAATTACCACAATCCTTTTTTTGGATTTTGCTGAACGCCTCCAGCCTTTGCCAGGCTAAAGAGGGAAAGAAATTTGAGTTTCCCCCACTCCTCTGCCCCTTTTTACTTTAACCTGTATGTTCAGTGATAATGGCATGACAAAATAAAGGGGACTTATTTATGTACACTAAAAGCACAGTCAGTGTCAGAGCAAGGGACTTGCACCTAAATATCTATTCATTTTAGCTATGTGGCTGTCCCTGCCATACTTACAAGGACTTTATTTTTTTTCTATCTGCTGGCTTGACACTAACAGTCATTCTGTCAAGGATGGGATTTTTATGGTCCCTTTTTTATAGATGTGTTCTGCTGGATAGAGTGATAAAATTATTTCCTCAAGGTCTCCTAAGGATCAAGAAGGAAAGGAGGGCTCACATCCAATTCTCTTGAATCCTAGTTCTCAAACTTGGCTCTGAGACTGTTTATGGGACCTTCCTGGTGTCAGGATTGACTTCCCTGAAGTCAGCTGTATTGTACCACCATAAATTACCTTAAGCAGATTATGGCCAGGGCCACAGTAGTTGCTTTCAAGGACTTCACTGTGAAACAGAGCACACAAAAATTGGAGTGGGATCAGGAACAAAGAATGTACTGAAAACAAAACTCTTTGGTCCCACAGTCACTAACAGAATGGGCACTGAGACTTTCTTAGTCTACCAGAATCCATTTTTGTCTTAGTCTAATTCATCCTCTTTCATTTGCATTTCCCCTTTTTTGGCTAACATTGGTTTTGATGAAGAAATGTGCCAGGCCCTGTGACATCCATGACAAGTCCATTCACAGTCCCTCATATTGAGCCAACACTACTGACTCCATCTCAAACAGACCAAAGATGAGGCCACAATTAGTGGACTTAAATGTTCTGCAGTGACAGGGTTTTGTGGTGGTGTTCTGTGATGGTGTGTTTTGTTTTCTTGAATGGTATCCTCAGAAAGGAGGAAGGTCTGGGTGGGTGTGATCAGAAGTCAGTGACCCAGAATTGGTGATACCAGAAGCACTGGCGTGTAGCCCATATGGACTGGTCGTGGTGCTGTCCTAGCTACAGCAGTGTAAAGATGAGAAAGGCAACCTTCGTGGGGAAGGTGGAATAAAAAATTCAAATTAGGAAGATTTTTAAAATGAAGGAAATTCTATGGGATGGCAGTGGTCGTGTGAATAAATGTAATGTTATTGGAAAGATAAAAGTTTCCAAAATAATATCACTGTGGGAACTTAGGAATGTATCTTAATATCTAGGAATACACATTGGCAAACACATTTTATTAATAAGGTAAAACATAGATATTCCTGGATGTGGTAGCCCAGAATTTTTCATTAAATAGTGCACTAGCAGATGGAGGTGCTATTTTAGGTTTTGTTTTGGTAACTAGTGTTGATGTTAAGAGGGCCTGATTGTACAGAGGAATCTTGGACTTAGTGCTCATAAAATGGATTCCTTTTAAATTAAATAGAAACCTAAACAAAAGTAGATCTGGAACTAGGATGCTTGTCTTTGAAAGGGCAAACTTTGAAAAGTGAAAAAACCTGGTGGATGAAGTCACCTGGCCAGAGGATTGTGACTGCAGAATGCAGAGGATACAGAGCCTGTAGTTCGGGAGGTGAAGAAATTATCTGGACCAGGGATCCTAAGCAGAGAAGGAAAACAGGGCAGGAAAGGGCTCCTTGCTGAAAGCGGGTGAATAGCCACCTTAAAAAGGATAGCTGGGATTAAACAGAGTCTGTAAGGAATGAAAAAAATGACTAATTGGCAAAAAAAGCAATGTCTTAGAGGTCAGGAAGGGTAGGGATAAAATGAGAATTGCCAAAAGTCGTGCTGTGTTAGGTCTGGCAAAAGAAATTAAAACAAATAGCAACAGGTTTCTCAGTTACATAAATAAAATTAGACTTGAAGCTGCTGTGCAGCAAGGACCAGCTGGGACATCAAAGATGATGTAGCTATGGATCCAGTGTTAACCAAATTTTGCTTCATTGTTAAATACAGTTGGAGGGGATGAGGACATCGAAATCTTGGAAACTGAGGGTAAGAACTAAAAGTCAAAGAATCGAATTGATTGATATCAGTCAGAGGGCAGAGCACCAGCCCTGGTGGAAACTGTAGGTGTGAAGATTTTGAATACTTGTGGTTGCACTGTTAGGCTCATTGCTATGAAGAAAGCAAGCCCAGAAAAACTCTTTTATTAGGATAAATGTGGATGGTTGAGAGGGTCAGGAGTGAGATAAAGCTGAATGGAACAGAGTGCTGGTATGGGCAGTGAAAGACCAGGCTGAAGACTTTGATGAATGGGACTTTTGCTAGTAAAACCTGCCAGTGGACAGCCAAGACCTGCAAGTGTTCATTGATCCCAGGGTGAGGGGGGGACTTCCATTAGTTTTGAAGAAACCACCCGGGCTCACCCTGTATCCACAGAGAAGTGTCCCATGGGGAGGGAAGTGTTAATGCCCTGGCAAGCAGCTGACAAACCCTCAGCAGCAGTCATGAGCCTGAAAAATGGATGTAGGCAGGCACAGGTGCAGGGAAGAGCTCCAGAGGAATGGGAGCTTGTGCCACGGGGAGGACTTGGCTGCTCTGATGAGTTACAGGAGGAAAACAAAGCCAGGGAGGGGAAAGAGCACTGTGAGTGAGAAAATAGTGTTGGCATGAGGACATCATACCATAACTCAGCCCTCATAATATCCTGTCTAGAAAATATGGCATCTTCTACTGGCCTGAGTGCTGTCTTCCAAGGATGACATCTCCAGGTGATACCTCAAGGGCAGGGCAGATATTTTTCTTCTCCCAGTGAGGCTGCTGTGATGTGGCTGATGGCAAGTCTTACGTCCGGTGGTTCAGGAGGCCCTTGCTCTAATCCCAGGGAGGATTTTTTTCCTTAAAAGAATAATTTTCTAAAATGTTTTAGTTCTTTTCATGAGCCCAGCAGGTTTTGTCAACACATGGGATGTAGTGCTGACCATGCCATGCTAATGCTCCTTCAGTTTGGCAAAAGGCAGGTTTTGTCATGGGAGAGTAATTGTTAAAGATCAGTGTGACCAAATGATGATCAAGACCAGATTCAAAATATAATTGTGCTCAAACAAGTTTGGGGTTTCATTCACAGTACAGTGGATTGAGGCTAAAGCAGTATTCCTGTTTCACAAAAAGTTTTACTGTGCTGAATATTCAAAGGGAATGGAGAGATGGCTTTGCTGTTCTTAATACTGTTTTCTAGGAGCGGGTCCTTGGTCTGCCTGTTTTTAAAACTGATTTTATTTTAAATTGCAGCAAACCAAGTGGCATGACATTCTATGACCTAAAGCGAGTTTCCCATCTATTTATTTATTTACTGAGATTTTATTGCTCAGCATTTCAGAGTAGCAGAAGTGTCCTATGTGTTCATTTTCTTTAGGCTCTAGAGTTTACTCCGCAGCCAAGCCAAACTACTCCAGCTTTGGGGGGAGCTGAGAGGAGAAGATTTGTACTTTGTGACCTTAAACTTTAAATGAAAGGGGATTTGGGAAATGGAAGAAGTTATCAGAAAGTGAGTATTTGCAACGAGTAAGGGGGGAAGGCTTTAAAACAAAGCCATTATACAATGCCAATGACTAGATAATGTGGTGAAGTTGGGAAGAGAGAGAATCAGTTGCTCAAGAGGAGGTATCAGGTATGTTGTCTGAGGCAAACATCCCTGACAGAAACAGGGAAAAGGATAGCTGGCAGCTCTGATACTTTAATTGCAAATGAAACAAACGCTGGTAGGGAAGAAACTGAGAAGGGTCACATGCCTTTAAGGCCTCCAAAAGGCTCTTCCCCAGCTTACAGTGGGCCTTTCTAGACTGATTTATTCCTGTGACTCACTGAGGGTTAGATTTTAAGCATTTGCTTCTCTCCACTTCCAAGCTTCTCCAGCATGGCCATGCTGCCTTTGGGGCAAAGGAGCAAGATGCACTTCAGACTATTTATGGCTCGTTCTACAGTTTCATTCTGGGAACATCACGGGGAGTCTGATGGCTGTTTTGATGCCAAATATTCATCAGCCTTCTGCCATTTTCCAAGCTAGTTTGTCTGGATGACTTCTCACGTTTTCCACCAGCTGATGCTCTGTTATGAGTTTATTCCTTTGTCTGTCTCTGGGCTGTTTCATTGTATGGGTGCGTCTCCATCTCCTGTCCAATTTAACGATTCAGGCTGACCTTGTCAATTCGAGGCCACTTTTGTAAGGAATCACCATCTGGAGACCTCCATCCCAGCTCCACTGCAGTAGGTGTGATCTGAGTGCTGCCCTTTGCTGGAGGTTCTTGGTTTAGGGATCATTCCACATGGTGTCACTTCATCTCTTAGGGCATCCATCACTGATGCTCCCAGGTTAATTTTTCACAGCTTTACAGACAGAAGGACAGTGTCCCATTCTCAAGCCTGCTTCATCTTTCAGTTCAGTCCACAGCTTTTTGCTGTGTGAATTACTGTTTTGACTAGAACACTACAACAAACATTTGGTCTTGACTTTAAAATCACTCATAACATGATATACTATCACAATCCTTTCCTAAACTATACCAGTGGCTAATTATTTGGGTTGTCCATGTTTGTCTAATCCAGTAGTTTTCATCTCAGTAAAAGCTGCATATTTATAAGAGTTGTTCATTCATTTTGGTTTTCCTAGACTTAACTATAGGTGTAATCAAATTTTCCTTGGTTGCCCTTTTCCTTTCTAGTATCTTATCTAACCAATCTGTCCTACTTTCTTTTGTGGTGCTCCATTGTATATTTTAGGAACAAGATGCTTGTGTGGCATTATCTCCACAGGTTTTATTCACTTTTGCTTTTCATTACTGATAAGCAGTTTCCATTCTCTTCTCTTACACCTCCTTCATAATAAATATTTATGTTGCCCCATCAATTTACATAGTATTCTGTAGACCTCAAAAGAGACAAAGTCCTGTCCCACCAATTTCTTGTTTTTCCATGCATCTCCCATGCTGCTGTGAGGCACTGGGAACAAGAGATGATACAGCTTTGCAAGGAAGGACTCACATACTGCAGAGGCTGGACATATTTTGCTCCTTTGGAACTCACTGGGAATGGAAGACCTTCCTAATTCCCTTTCATAGAGGGAATGACATAGCAGCTGGTGATACTACACGTGGAGAGAGTGTGAAAGTGCCCTGAAACTGGACATGTCCATTCTACCTTTTCTGGTCCTGTAACAAATCCTGTCTTTGAGTGCAAAATTTGCATTATCCTTCCTGTGAGGTGTTAAATGGCCCTAGTTACTCTTCCCTGCTGGCAACAAACTCTTCCCTCCACCATTACCTGTTTGCTGCTCCTCCAGGCACACTTTCTAAGTGATGTAGGAGGGAGTAGTAGTGAAATGAGTTGTTAACTCAGCTCTTGAAGCATTAGGGATGTCTCTGGTCTGGAGGAACTTGATGGGGAAGAGATCTGTGGCTGTGTAGGGATCAGCCAAATGAAGCTGGGAGAAATGAGATCAGCCCAAGGCTTTTCTTACCCTGGTATTCTTCCTACTGGTATTCAGTAGGAAGACTCAAATGTAAATATGATGATTGCAAGCACATGTGGCTGTGGCTGTCCATCTTGAGACCTGTTCAGTGAAAACTGGATTTATCTGTTTGCCAAGAGCAACATGCTTTTCCCTTTAACCCTCAGGAAGCCTTTCAGCTTTAGTCTGGCTGACACCATCATCGTTTATTTAGCAAGGCAAAGCATGGTGAGGCTGAGGGAGTGGTGTGAGAGGCCACAGCTGGGCTTTGTGAGAGACAGGAATGGGGCAAAGGAGAAAACAGTTAGGAAATAGCAAGTGTTCTGGTGCAGAGTTTTAGAGTGGGAACTTGTAATGTTCAGTGGTAAATAGCTGGTTAATCAATGCCAGATTGTCTCTTGGAAGTAGTCTTAATTACTTTAGCCTGTGCCAGACACTGATATCCTTGAAACCTGAAAAATCCCATTAGAAGGTGCTTTCATTGGTCCTCAGCCAGCATGTTTCACTGTGTGACAAGAGCGAGTGCTGATGGGCTGGGGCCATTGGGGCAGCACTGGGGGTGGCACTGGAGGGGTCTCTGTGTCAGGGCACTCTGTGCAGCTTGTCTGGACCTTGCAGTGAGTTCCCTGCTCTAGGGTGGTGTCCCAGCTCTCCACTTAGGCAGCAGTAAGAGCTGCTGCTGCTGTTTTCCATGTGCTTTGGCTTTGTTCCTGTGCCCTTAGCTCATGCCAAGGCCTTCTGTAGCTGTGAAAAGGCTGGGCATTTTTCTTTCTTTTTAAAGAAGAGGTGTCCTGGCTCCCAGCCTCTCACCAGGGCTGTGGTTGATTTTGGAGGCATGTGTGGCACACAGCAGGTGCACTTAGCATTCTGAAGGTCACCCCTTGGCTAAGGGGTCTTCAGAACCTCTCTCAACAGGGTATAAAGGCCGGCACTGTGGCGTTTAGGTCTTTCTGCTGACGTGTTCCTGTGGGCTGTGGGAAAACTATGGAGCAGGAACAAGAAGATCACTATTTTTCAGTTTCATTTGGCATTCCATGAAAAGATCAAGCAGGGCACAGAACTGAACTATGAAGATCTCTCCTATAAAAAGTTGGAAATGGCCTTGATATATAAACGGCATCTAAAAGGAAGTATAGAAATTCACAGATGTATGGCTGGCTAAGAAATGTGATGATCCATGTGCAGCCTCTGGCTTGGAAAGGCTCTATGTCATTGGTTTCCAGAAGCAGAGGAGATGATCAGTCATTAGAGTCCTCCTGATATCAGCTGCTGGTCCCAGAGGGGCAGCTCATTCCCTGACTGCTCCCTGTTTCCCTGGGAAGCAATGCTGCAGAAGCCATCTGCTGTCCCCTCTGTCTGTCTTGGGCGAAGGGGGGGATCCGTGTGGGTTGTACAGCAGTGCCTAAATTCTCTGCCTTCCCTAACTTGGAAGACAGGGTATCCTTGTGAGGATAACTTGAACTGGTGTTCCCACAGGTAGAGTCCAGCTGGAATCAACTGTAAAGCCTAAAGAGGGATTTTTTCATAGGAAAGATGTCTCTGCTTTGTGCATACAAGCTAGGCTGGAGGAAGAGAGGAGGGCAGGAAGAGGTTTAGAGACTGTAATTTGCTCATTGCCTTCCTCCCAAGGAATCCAGAAGTTTGTCTTGTTAAAGACAGGTCTGTTTTCCTCTCTAGTGAAATAAGAGTGCCTGAGTAATTATCATACACACAGGAACATCCATTACCAGTTTGGGATAGGAAATGCAGAGTTTAATTACATTTTGACTCTCTTTCACTTCAGATATTTCTTTTCCTGGGTTTGAAGTCTTGTTGGACTGGGACAGGAAGGACCAGGGGAGCTCATGTGGCTCCTGCTAGTAAGCCTTGCTTTTTGCTCACTTCTGGAGTGGCTTTTGTGTTTGGACTTTGGAGAAAAGATACCAGGCAGCAGGGATAAAGGATGGTTGGACTCAGCCCTGCAGCATGAAATCAAACTGGAACACAGCATTGGGAAAGCTGACAGTGCTTTGAATATCTTAGTCTCATAGGAGGGGGTCAGGCAGGACACTGATGCCTGCTTCCATGGGAAGAATTGAGAGCCCAGAGTGCACAAGGTGTGACACTGGCTGAAGAGGATTCTCTTGTACATGGCAGGCAGGAGAACAAGGAGCTGAGGTCAGGGCAGGACACTTGGGAGATGGCTGGTGGGGGTGGGAAGCATACCTGATGGGCATGAAAAGCAAGTGGTGGTGTAACTGAGGAACTTCCTTTGGGGTGCCTGGAACAGATTGTGGGGATTGCTGCATCACAGCCATGACGTGTGGAGGTGTGATGAAGCATCGCTTCAGCCACTTACCCTGAAGCTGAAATAATCCTGATTTCAGCAGGTCATCCTGCTTTTAGCAGGTATAGAGCTCCTGGGCTGCTTGTGGGGGTTGCATTTTGTGTAAGTATTAAGCAGCGTAATGTATTTGTGTGCTCCATGACAGTCAGCCAGCCAGCTGAGCCTCAGTCTGCTGGGAGAGAAATACTGTCTGGGATGGTGCCCATCCCATATCATGGCCTGAAAGCTGTGGAAGGATGCTGGGCTTGGGCTCCTGTGAGGATGCCACAGGCCAGCAAAGGTGCCCAAACTCCTTGCCCCAGGAGGCACCAATCATGTTCTCGCAGTGGCTGCAAAGTACTTGGGATGGCTTAGTGGGAAAACAGCCAACTTTACAGCCAGTGCTCCTCTATGTTCCCAGCTACTGTGTGCCTGGCTTCTGGTTTCACAGGGAAGCTGGCAAAGGGCATTTCAGGTAATCTCTCCTCAGTCTGGGGACATGAAGGACCCTTGTACTCTCTGGAAGGGGTTCAAGCACTGCATGCATCAAATGCAGGCTTCCTGAGCTGGGCTTTTCTGTTGTTCAGGCCACCTGGAAGGATGTGCCAGAGGAATCTCGCAGTGTGATTGTTTGTGAGTGGTAGCTGGCACCAGCACAGCCTGCACGGGGTGGTTGGAGGGGCACATGGGGGCTGTGTTTTGATTCTGCTTTTCCTGTTTGTTGTAACTTGGCAGAGGCAAAGTTTCAGAGAGAGCAGGAGCAGCAAGATCCTTTTTCTTTGCTCTCTTCCTGACATGTACTATACCACCTTCTGCCACTAAGTCTGATTTTTTGCTGAGGAAACAGAGTGGGTAGGGAGGATTGGTGGGGTTGAAGTCTGCAGCTTTGAAGCACATAAACCAGAATATGGTTTTCTTGTCTGTGGGATTTCTTGCGTAGAGAGGAGACTTTCCTAAAAGCAGCCCCAGAGATTGTGAGCAGCTGTCACAGTGGCTTCAGGTGGGATTTCAGTGGAAAAAAAAATTAAAAAGGAAGAATGAAAAAAGAAGCAAACTTCAGCCACACAAAGCCCTTTCCCCAAGGCCTGTTCAGAAAATGGAGATAAAGCAGCAATAAAGTCAAGTGCTCAATTAAGCCAGATGTATGTGCTTTAAAACACTAACAGATGTGGCAACAGTGGCTCCAATGAAGTGGAGCTTTATGTGGACCAAGTGTGGTGGAGATTGCTGCGGGTGCCTGTTGCTTCCTGATGAGGAGCAGTGCAGCAGTGCTTTTGTTCTGGGCACTGATGAAAGGGGGTATGTAGCAGCTGGGGGCTGCTGTTCCCCACTGTCTCCTCGGCTCCTGCCCCCTTGCCTCTGGGGTGGTTAGAGTGCCTTCCAGTTGTGGTGGTCTGTGTGGGAGCAGTGTGAGTTACAGCACTCTAGGGCAATGCACCTACTGACAGCCTCCCACCTTAGGGCTCCCGGGACACTTCAGTGCCCCCCTTGGTGAGCTCCTTCCCCAGACCCTGTGCTTGGGCACTTACATGCACTTACATGTCTGCTGCGTTTGCTTTGAAAATGTGGAGGTTCCTAAATACCATGGACAAAGGCCAGGTAAAAGCTGTTGCATGCTGTACACGAGCAGAGTACGCTGTGAGCTGTACTTGCTGCAGAGCCCCTGTCTGGGCTGTGGCTGGGGAGGCTGAGCCACACCAGGCACACACCATGTTCAGGGCTGGTTTGGAGGAGGATGGAAACACCTGTATGCCACAAGCCAGCTTATGGCGTTTGGCATTTTGGGGTGAACTCTGTGGGAACACCTGTCTTTCTTGAATCCAGGGGATTCCCTGTGCTTCCTTGCAGAAGCTCAGTGTTTCGCTATTAGGGTTGTTCCAAAAGCAGGGGTGATTTTCTCTAACTTGGGGGCCATCCCACCCAGTGTATCCTCAGATCTCACTTTTCAAGTGTTCTTTGCCACATGCCTGGATCTCTTCCAAGGCTTTAGGTAGTATCCAGATAGTCTGGCCAATAAAGGGGTGCTGTGTAGATCAGGTGTAAAGCAAACACAGCAGGGTGCTTGGTGCTGAGCGAGCTGGCTGGCTGTACACAGAATGCTTTCTGGAGCTGTTTAAATGGAAAGCTGACTGATGTGCATCCCAGCTTCCGTTCTGGTGGTTCCGCTGGGTTATCATGTTTGTCTCCATCACTGTGGTCTGTCGTGGTCTGTTTCTTAAGCTTTGCAATGCCTCCATATTCCTTGGGAATGCAGCTACTGATGTTCCCGTCTTCCTTCCTCTACCACAGTTTTATGACTCTCTCTTCCTGCCTTTTGCTCAGCAGGAGTCTGCAAACTCCTGAGGTTTGAATTTGGGCAACTTCATGGGTGGCCCAAAATACAGAGTAATTTTCAAACCAAATGAGATCCAGCCCTTTTTTTCTAAAAAGGCAAGAGGCCAAAGCAACAACATCAGAGTGAAGCAGCAGGCTGCCTGGCAGCACTTCCCTCACACCTGTGGGGAGGAGACTTCCCCTTCTGAAGGCCAAGTGGCATGGATGTGGCCATGCCTCCATGAAGGCTCTGGAGGTTGGAAGTCACTGAGGGACTGTATGCATGTGCATGGCCCTTGTATGCCACAAACAGTTAGTACAGATCAAATTGCTGCCTTCTGGTAGAGTGTCCATGAGTTTGAATGTTTCATTGTGTTCCTGCATGTGTGCATGTGCCAGTCAGCAGTGGGATGAATCTGGAAAGCCTTAATTTTGTCAAAGCTCCTGGTTATTTCAGTAGCAGTGTTGTATCAGTGAAGACTTTATCCTTAGAGAGTGGCAGTTGCCTTGTTTCAGTAAATGCACATACTAAGATAAATAGTAAATGCGTATAACAAATACACATGCAAGATCTGGTTCAGTCCCTTCTCATGGAGTACTTGAACACAAGGGTTCAAACGCAGCCCTGCCTCTGGCTGGGAGAAAGATGAAACAAGGGTTAAAGAAATTGAGCAAAGTGACTGCAAAACTGAGTGAAATACTGCCCCAAGAACAGATGACCAAAATGTTTTGACATAACCTGAAACAATTGTGGTGTTGCTTAGCTTGGATGTCAAATGAGAAAAAAACACAATCTGGACACAGCTCAACTTATGGCTTAAATGTGGGATTTAGCAACAAAGTAATAGCCCTTATGACGAGGGAAGATAATGACTGTGAGTGCTGGAGGCAGCTGGGAGATGCTCGTGGGCAAAGAATGCTCAACTAAATTGCAGCAGATACTCTCTCTTTCTACCTACAGTTTAGTGCTCTGGTTTTATTTGGAGGTATGCAGGTTTCTGGGGAAAAAGAGAACAGGGTTGACTTTAAGGGCTGGTGGGTGCATGGCTCAGGAGCTGCCTAGGGACAGTGGGTCCAGCAGACCTTAAGATGACACTGATGGTATTGGCTGTTGGGCTCTGGCAGAGTTTCTGAGAAGGTAGGAAGAAATTACTGTAATAATAGTGTGTTTTGAAAAAGGCAGACTTTGAGGAAATGTGTAATGAGATTTGGGTGGGTGGTGAGGGGAACCCTGGCCTGAGCTGCCGTCTGGAAAATCGACTTGGAAAAGTGAGATGTTATTTAAAAACTAGTAATACAAATGACTGAAGTTCATTCCATTTGTGTGCATAATAACTGGAGAAGCCAATGTGGCTGAGAAGGTAGTGGAGCAATACCAGAGGTAGGTGAGAGATGGCTCTCACAGGCAGGATGAAGCACCTTTTTGTGTTTTAAGTGTTTTTTGCTTTATTTGTGGGTTGTTTTTTTGTTTGACTAGGGTTTTTTTATTCCTAGTTTTGAAACTTTTCCACCTTTCTTGAGGGTGCAAGGTCAGACTTCTGGCTGTGCTGCACACAGCCTTCTCAGATAGTGCAGTACTCTGCTGCAGGCTCCTCTGGTCATGCCATGTCCCGAGCCCCTTCCCCACCAGCCATTGATCCTGATGGGAGTTGTGAACAGGCACCAAATGGTTACTCACAAATCAGTGAATTGCAGTTGGACTTCCAGAGCCAGAGGACTTCTTTTTGGTGAGCTTTTGTCTATCCTTGAGGAGCCAGAACAGGCAGAGGGCATTGTCAGAGACCATCTCCTTTAGCTTCGTATATGAAAGAGCCCACAAAATTTCCCTCAGCCACCTCTCCTTGAAGCCAGATGTCTTGTATTTGGCTAAAGCACTCTATCCAAGAGACATGGACAGATGTGAGTACTTCCTCTAGTAGTCCATCTCTCATTTGTGCAGTCTGTCTCCAGCTAGCATGGTTTGCTTGTTGCTGGCTGCACCTATAAAGGTAATAATTTAAAAACAGAAGAATAATGTGAAAAGGTCCTATAATTTTTCCCAAAATGTGTGAGGGAGGCAGAAACATTTAGTGCGATTTTGAAGAGTTTCTTTTTGGTGATTGTGTGTCCATCAGATCGTAAGTCCTTCATCAGTCCTTCCTGGCAGACTGCAGAGCATCATACCTGGGATTCACAGCTCCTGTAATTCTGGCAGCATCTGGCTCTCCTGCAGGAAAGAGAGGTACAGCAGCCCAATGCCAAACAGAGATTATCTAGGTAGAAATGAACATGCAGGCACCCTCATGGAGGCTATGGTAAGGAAAACTCTTCTGTGCTTGCCTACTCTGGACTGTGGGATGCAAAAGCCCTGACAGATTTGGCCTTGGGGTTAGAGATAAGCCCAAGTGTCCATTGTGGAAATACAGGTGTTCAAACACAGCAGTTAAAGCTGTAGGAAATAAATAAGGTGGTTTTGTTGTTCACTTTTATTCTGGAAATTCATAGGAACCAAGGATTTAGGCACTGATCCTCTACTAGAAGTTGGTTCAGGCTTTTTGGGGTGCCTGAAGACCACACAGATGCATGTGAGTGAGCGGAGAAGGAGAGCAGAGACTTCGCCTGGTAGCATTAATGGCTTCTTTCATTCAGGCAGAAGCCCCTAATGACTAAATAGTAACTACTCTGGGGATTTTACAGACAGGGTCAATGTCAAATTGGGAAGCTGCAGTGCAATTAATTTAAGCTGGGAAGTGTTTTCAAGTTAGTTCATTTGGTTCTGCTGGGAAGATTGGAGCTTTGCAGAAGGCTAATTGTAGAACTGTGTTGAAAAGGCTGAGATACGGTTCACTAACAAGGGGGAATGCTTTTATGGTGACAGGGAGCTTGGAGAGCCTCACTCAGCAAAACCTTCCAAACACGTTAAAGGTCTTTCCCCTGAGCATGCTGCCTTCACACATACTGGGGTTAAGTACATGCACAAAAATACTGTCATGAGCCATGAGATGAGACCCTCTGGCTCCTCAGCCTTTAGGTAAGTGCAGAGTGTCTCTGCTGTAGGTGTGCACTGGGATGCACAGCAGCTCCCTGCTTGGGAGAAGTGGTGAAAGAAAAGCAGGATCCTTAAGTGGAAGCTTGGTAAATGAAGGGACTTGAAGCATTCTCCTGCACTTTTGAGGGTCCTGAACAGCATTCTCACTTACCATTCTTGGCACACAGTGAACAGCTGGTGCAGGAGAGAGCAGGATGTCTCTAACAATACGTGCAGGCTCACTGCTGACAGGAGGAGGGCTGGAGCAGACCTTCCCCAGCGGTGCTCTGTGCTTTGCTGGGTCTGCACAGAGTGGATTGGTAATGTGTTACACGGCCCTTCAGTCAAATCATTTGGAAAGAAAGCTAACAAAACAAACCCTGCTATTTTGTCTCTCTTCAGCCTGGTTGCACTTTTCCATGAAATGGTGGAAACTTACTATTTTTGCAAATTGTGTTCCTGTTTGAGATGCAGTTGGCATTTGCTGACGTGTTTGTAGATATATTGGGAGGTGGAGGGGGAGGAGAACTAATAGAGAGACAGGCAGTCATACAAACATATGCACATGCAGAAACACATAGAGGCAGGCTGTGTAATTGCACAAGTCCTGTATCCTTGGGAAACCAATCTACAAACATGGTTTAAAAAAAAGAAAACAAGACTGAAGTAAAGCCCAGGGGAGGGAACATCTCGGTCCCTCTTCTATCCTCATCTGACATCAGCTTCAGGTAAGTATTGTTTCTCCCTCAGTGCTGGAGGGCTTTGTGTGCAGAGGTGCACAGGTGTGCTACAGGGCACTGTGCAGTGATAAGAGATTTTCCTCTGGCTCTGGACCTAGGTGGATGGAAGAGGGAAAGTTGAGCTCTCCAGCCACCAGGAATAGGCAGAGAAAAGAGAGCAAAGCAGGCTGCTGAAAGCTGTGCTGCTTGGAGTCAGTGTCCCTGGCACTTTGGAGGAGCATAAAGCATTTCCTGTAGGATGCCTGAGTCAAAGGAAAGCACTGGGTGCCCCTTGGATCACCCCTCGATGCCAGCTGCTCAGGGCAGGGAGAGGAGCTTGCTAAGCAACCCCTGGCCAGAACATGCCGTTCCCTCCCCAGGCCTGCCTTTCCTGCTAGTGGAGATGGGCTGAAAAGGTCTCATGAAAAAAAAAAAAAGAAAAGGCTTTTGGCCTCAGGAGATCTGAGAGTGCTTTGTGGACAGCTTATCACAGATGTAAAGCAAGCTTTTGGAGACCAATGCAGGAATTTTCTGGCTGTTGTGTGCAGTTCCTCACTGATACTGAGAGAGTTGGTGTGATGAAATAACCCTGGGAGTGCAGGAAGGCAGAGAGTCCCGGGGGGCTCTTCAGCAGATGGAGAGATGCTCTGAAGTGATCAGTGTCCCATGGTAGCCTATGTTTCTGAGAGATTGAGATGACTGCTCTTCGGGCCAGTCCTCCCAAAAGCTGCGTGGCACAGACACCTCTGGACTGCTGCGACCCCAAGTGTGTTCACTCCTGTACGTGGTGTAGTGCCAGGCCAGGTCTTGGGCTTCTGGATTTGCCCATATATTCCCTGCATGGCTTTGGGCAGCACTCTCAAATATTTCTGTGCCCTTTCTTTGTTTTTCTTTAACCACGTGCAACTCAGGATGAACACTTTTCTGTCTTCAGCGTAATTAATGAACTGCAAAGCCCTTAGAGGTCTTCAGAAGGAAGGTGCTGGCCAGTGGAGGCTGTGATTGCTTCGGGAGGGAGTTGTAAGCCCTGTCCAGCCCAGGACACAGCCTAGACCCCCAGTTAGTGGGGTTTCAGGCAGGGTGTTGAAGGCCACTTGGATGAAACTTTCTGTGCGTCTGGGACCTTAATCAGCATTTAAACAGTGTACAAACACCCTGGGCAGATAAGCAAATGCACGTGAAACTCTCTGGGCAAGCTGTTGGTGAAGGAAAGCAAGTGCAGAAAGAGCAGGAGCAGCACAGGCGAGGGCTGCTGCAGTCCTTGGCATGGTGTGTGCTCCCCGTGATAGAGCCTGGCCCTCCTGTGCTAAGTGAGTGCTACTGGCTCCATCCCATTCTGCAGCCCAGATATGCTTCAGGGCTCTTCAAAGGGATAAAATTATATTTTTAACCTGAGGCAGCTGCCTTTTTTTGTGTGGTACGTTTTTTCTCGTAGCCCTGGAAGTGACAGGTTGTTTTTCAGCCCCTCTGTTTCTCAGCTGTCTCGGCAGAGGTGCCTAGAGGTCTCACACCAGATTCCCAAAAATTTTAGCACTGGAAATTGGTAGTCGCTTTTGAAAATGTTGGCGAGACGGTGCAGCTCCCTCCAGACGTTAACTGATGGCCATTTGAACAGGCTTTTTCTTCAGCCAAGTCCTCGCCCCATTGAAGCAAATGTGAATTTTCCTTGAAAAAGGCTGTAATGAAATCGTTTTCTTGGCAAGTAGAGAGGTGTTTCATGGACTCTGCATCCACATTCAGGAGAACTTCAGCTATCTGCTTAGAGCCCTGCCACACTTATCCCACCCTGCACAAAGCTCTCTACCTTTTGATCCGAAATAACACAGGAGTTGTTTTCCACATGCCATAAGAAAGAACCATAAAACAATTGTTTTGGAGTTTGGCACCACTCCCTTAAAGATATATTTAGTGTGAATTGAAATTGGTCAGCAAAAAGGCGTTGGCCAGGATGACAGATTAGTGCTCTGTGTCTTGAGGCTATTACATATCTGCCCATCCCATGCTAGTAGGCTTCATTAGTTCATGGGTTGTAATAAACAGGCATGACTTGCACCTTTTGGGCAGCATTAAAAAGCATTATCTGTCTCTAAGTGGGGTTGTTTGGCTTGTGGCATGCTCTGTGCTGTCCTGACCTCGAGTCTTTATCTCTCCCCTCTTCTTGTTGCTCCCTGGCCCTTTTGCTCTTTCAAATGTGATCCATCACCCCTCAGAGCTCAGTCTTCTCCTGTGCATGCAGCTTGTCCTCAAAGAAACGCTGGTGCTCTGCGCATGCAGACATCTTCTGTCTCATCTCCCTTCCCCTGTGATGAAGCCTCCCCTGGAAGCTCCAAGTCAGGATAGCTTCTCCTAAGAGCAGCACCAGATTTGGCAGAGGGAAGAGCTGCAATAGGGCTCTTCCATCGGCCCCAGATGGACCAGTTCAGCTTGGCAGCAGGGTCAAAGGCATGGCTCACCATGGCTGACTTGGCCTTAGGGAGGAGAGCTTACAGTCAATAGCAGCTAGACCTTCCTGGCTGCTGATCCAGTCTTGCTCCTGTGATGGTGCCTGGGGAGCCAAGACCAATCTCTCCTGTCCCTGGGTGTGTTCATGCACATTGGCTTGCACACTCCACTCCCATCGGTGGTTTTCTTTGGGCTGATATTTGTTAGCATTGGAAAGTGAGAAAAATGAGCGAAAATATTATCAGAAGCAGGTTTTGTGAATGAATCAGCCGACAAGAGGCTTACCAGCTCGCCTGCATTTACTAGCACAGTGCTTATTTGGGCAGATGTCTATATATTTTAGTTGGAGGCAGGAAGGAGTGAGAATGGATGGGGGAAGACATCACTTCCAGTTTGCTGCTTTTCTGTCAGTTTGTACCATCTTTCTCTGAATGAAGCAGGGGACTGCGGTGTGTCTGAGAAGCTGCTCTGCTGCTGCCCTTGTTCTGCTGTTGTTGACAACTTGGGGGGCACCAAGGAGAGGAGCACAGAAGAGGTCAGAAGGCTAAAACTCTCCTAAGCAGCTTGTTGAGAATCAGGGCCTGGCCAGCCTTGCCCATCTCTTCATGGTGCTTTTTTATTTGATCCTCTCTAAAGGCGGCCTCATGGCCTTCTCTCTTCTCACTATGTGTTTCTAATTAACAGGGAGACTGGCGTATAAACAGAATATTCCTGCTCAAAATATTGCTTGTCTGACTCCTAGGATGATGGCCAGATGGCAATCACCAGACAGCAGCCTAGACTTTGAGCTCACCCATCTGGCTATCAAACCTGGTCTCAGTTCTCCTCTGGAACCAGAACTGAGGAAAGTAATGGACTCTGCCAGACTGGTTTTGCCCCATGTTTGCTTTTCAGTTGCTACCTAAGCAGCTAAAAACCTGCAGACCAAATGAATTTAATATTTCTGGAAATTGCGAAGAAGTTCGAAAAGATACTGGACAAATCCACTGAGGGATGGGTCTTTTGGTGGCTTTTGAATCCTGTGGGTCAGTCTTCAGCCTTGAAAGCAACTTTTACTGCTGGTCTGCAGCACAGACTGGGAATGGTCCTGCTCCTAAGCAGCTGCTGATGTTCTCTCGTGAATGGCAGGCTAGGCTGGATGGTTCTTTGATCCAGCCCACCTGGGCCATCTTGGCATCAGGTAGCTGCATGTTTGCTGAGTAAGTTCAGCTAAAACTCTTCTCGCAGTTTCTCCTTTGTGAACTTGGGGTTATAATACCTGAAAAGAGCTCAGAAGGCTGTGGCAGAAATAAAACACTTTCTATAAGGATTTTTCACTTTGTCATGACAGTAGGGCTATGCCCTGACAAAACATCATTCAGATTCTGAAAAAAGGAACTGTTAACATCTATAAATACTCTGTATGCTTGGTCCTCTGAGAAGCGGGAGAGATCCATAAATTAAGCACTGTTATGTGAGCTAAAGCATTGCTTGCCCTGCATCATGCAGTCTGATACGATTTCTTCACTTCTAGATAAGTGCCAGAGTTCCATAATGCTGGAAAGCTGAAATTAGAGGTGCCAGAGAGAATTCTGATGTTGGGAAGTTGGGTGCTACAGTTCTTCCTTGGCAATACTTTAAGACACTTCTGTTTGTCATCACCACCAGAACAACCTGGTGTGTCCCCTGGTGTGGTACCTACTGAGCTGCTGAAGAGGTCTTATATAGAGAGATACATACAGAGACATACAAAGCCTGGCCTGGGTTATTGCACTGGGAGGTGATGTGCGAGTTCAATCCTAATTTGGGCTGGAAGGGATCTCTGGAGGTCTTGCTTCAGGGTCAGCTTCAATATTCAGCTGTAGTATTAGATGTGCTTGCTCAGTCAGAGCAGAGCAGGCAACAAGGAGTGATCAGCTCCTAGGTGTTTGGAGCAAACAGGAGGAATTGAGATCTGTCCTCATTGCCACTGCAAAGACCGAAGAGACTGGTGTCTGCAGCATTGTGACCATCGTGTCCTGCTGTGGCAAGGTTTGCTCTCACAAATTCCTGGTGCATTGGGAAAACGTATAAAGCACAGAGCAGAGAAGATGGAAAAAGTCGAGAAATCCCCAGATTTCTGCTAACTGATTTTGAAATGTCTGAATTAGCGGGGATCTTGTGGCTTCCAGCAGTGGCAGAGTTGTGACTGTTCCAGTGTCAGCAGAAGTGGCCAAATGCAGAAGTAGGTAGAAGCTAAATGAGTAACACAGTGTATGACAAACAGTGGGAGAGATGGTATGGCAAGGATGTTGATCACTGAATTGGCAGGATCTCCAAAGGATGTTAGGGTGGCCACATGGCCACAGAACAGAGAAGAGGTATTTTTGAAAGCAGGCCTGAGAATTTATTTTAGCACATGAGTATTGAGTAAGTATTCCTGGAGATACTCTGGGGGATGATAGATGGACTCAAGGTATTGTTACTAATCACTGTGGTTTTAAGTGTTGGAGCTGAAGTACACTTGGCATCTCTAATCCAACTGGACTTCTGATGGGAAAATTGCATTCTTGGGAAGTAATTTAGAAGGTCACAGAAAAGCCAGAAAGAACTTCTCCAGCAGCAATTTCCTCTGCTCTCTAAACTGTCTTTTAGAGTGTTAATAACTCCAGAATGAAAGGATCTATTCTCACCTTCCAGATGAAAGGGCTAATGCAATTCAAAATTTTTGCATGCAAAGATTTTATGGCTTGGTAACCGGCCATGTCTGAAAATGATCCAGGGCAGGATGAACACGTGAGGCAGCGCCTGACTGAGCTGGACACTTTCCTTGTCTGCCCCTTCTCCTGCAGATAATGGTGATGACCGGTCTGAGAGCATTCTTGCTGAGAACCACGTGGATGGCACCGTGGGGATCCTGAGTGGAGCTGGAGGGAGGAAGCCCATGAAGACGGGGATGAAGGAGCTGGCAGTGATGAGGGAGAAGGTGAACGAGCAGCAGCGGCAGATGGGCAAAGTCAGCAAGGGCCATCACAACCATGAGGACTCCAAAAAGTCACGGCTGTCAACAGGCAGGGTGAGAGGGCAGGGCTGTGGGAAGCCAAGGGGGGCAGCTGTGGGCTCACTGGGAAATGCTGAATGCCAAGCCTAAGTGGGCATCTGCAATAAACTGTCCTAAAAACAGAAAAAATAAATTGAAATAAAAAGGTGGGGAGAAGCAAAAGAGAAAAAGCAAAAATTTTTGGCTTGATATTGGGGCTTAACACACCATCTGGTGAACTTTGATATGCTGGTCAGGAGGCATTATTTTCATTGCAGCTTTATCTCCAGAAGGGGGGCTTCTGCTGGCTCATCACCCCCCTCTGCAGGGGTGCAGGCATGCCCTTTGCCCATGGACTGGTTTTCTCACACCCTTTTCCACTAAGTAGGTGTGGCCCAAGGGGATTTGAGGGGCCAGAAGCAGGGCTGTCTGCCTGCTGCAGGACAGCCCCAGTCCAGGTTAAAGGAGGCCACAAGTATCGAGGACGAGCTGTGTGGCTCTCCTGTAGCAGGGAGAGTGCTCTAAGACCTCCCAGTCTCCGTGCCTGTCCCTGTCTGTTATCCAGTTCTTGGCCGTGGCTTCCCTCTAGTGGGAAGCTTGATCCAGGCAACTAGAAGGGATGGGGATGGAGATGGAAGCTCACCCCAAAGGGTGCACAATGTACATACCTGTGAACGTACAAAGTATTAATATCCAGGGAGCACAAGGACAGAAAGGAGCTTTATGCATTCCAAGGACTAGGCAGAACAGAAGTTCAAAATGAAATGCAGGCACCATCAACTTTGAGCGCTCACACACTGCTGCTGCTCCTTTGCAACAAAGAAAACCTCACCCACTGCAAAAGCAGAGAGGTCTGGACTCAGTTTGGCTCACATCAGGCATATTTCAACCATACTGCCTTGGAAGGAAGCCCTGTCTGGGAGCTGCTGTGGAGCAAGATGCCTTTAGAGGCTGGCTTTGGGTACTCCCATTCCCAGGTCTTCCTCTCTGCTCCCATGGAGTCTCACATGCTTTTGAGTTGAACTTCTGGGCCAAAACTGCATCACAGGTGTGTGCTCTGGGCTATGCTTACGGAAACCCTCCTGGTCTCTCTGGATCAGCCCTGCTTCATGTCACTTGTCACCCCCAGTGGGAGCCGTGGTAGTCTCTCTGAGGTTTCTCCTCTGTATCCAGGACTTGGGACCTGGTATTATGTTGGCTCTTGGCCACATCAGGTAAATGGGAGATGTGCATGTCTATGCATGACTCTGCTTTTGGGTGCCTGGAGGTAAAATCTGCAGCAGGACCCAGTGGCAAACCTGTGTCTTTTAGGGATGCACATGTGTTCATCCCTACCAGTGTTCCTATTGTCCACAGTGTTGATGCTGAATGGTACCATTGTCCTTGATATATTTTTTTCCTGCTTTCTGCACTGTTTTCAGACCCCTTGTCAGCAGGAGCTGGATCAGGTCCTGGAACGCATCTCCACCATGCGGCTGCCAGATGAGCGAGGGCCCCTGGAGCACCTCTACTCCCTTCACATCCCCAACTGTGACAAGCATGGCTTGTACAATCTCAAACAGGTGAGTGGGGAGAGTGGGAGCTCTGGGGTTGGCTTTGTTTCCAGCGGCTCACTGTCTGTCCCCACCGTGTGCAGACAGACACAGTTCAGGGCTGGGCTGATACCCTGTGCAAGATGAGAGGTGTGGTGTAAATGGTGTAGCAGATGTTGCACATGGCATGGACAGGTTTAGTTACACCCATGTGCATCTGCAGCCACAGGTTTGCGAGTGGAGATGAAATCCACATCCACACATGGTTGTGGGCAGTCCAGACATGGAGAATCAGTTTAGTTCTTCTTCCCCTGTGAGCCAGATCTTGTCCTGTCTGGGCCTTGCTGCAAGAGAAAAGCAGAGAGGGCCTTGAATACTGACCAGTCTTGCAGACAAAGCAGAAGGCACTTCTGGGAGTCAGGAAGGTTTCTACTGCGTTTTATTGGTTATCCTCCACAAGTCGAGGCTGGTCCCACAGCTCCAGGAGGGATTCCTTCCAGGCAGGGTGGGGGTTGGGGTGCAGCATGCTTCTGAAGGTATTTATGGGACCCAGAAGAACTCAGAAAACTTGTGTGTCTGAATTCTGACTTCCTGGCTTCATCCATGCAGAACCACCAGGTGTCAGTGGCTGAGGAATGGGGAAAAAACTGCCAGGAAAAACAGCAGAACAACACCTGGTGCAGGGTTGACTGGAGTCACCTGTGAATAGTACCTGGATATGAGGATCCCTTGTAGCTGAGCCTTTGGAGGAGACCCGTGCTGTTTCCATGGCTAGGCCTTTTATTCAGGAGTACTTCTACAGCTTGATCAGAAGCATTAAATAATAAAAAAAAAAATAGTATGCTTTGAGAGAATCTCCCTCTGTCCATTCTCCTGTCCCTGTCCCACTTGGACCCTCACCCATCCACCCCTGCAGAGCCCCATGGGCTGGCTGGATCCCCCAGCATGAGCACACTTGGAAGGGCTGGATGGAGCAGAGCTGGCAAATTGCCTGTAAGATGAGCCATGTCTGGGGAATGAGCCCAGACACTGCAGTGATGCTTTGTGTGCTACAGAAGAAAAAATAGTCTCTGCTGCTCCTTGTCCCTGGGGAACAAGTCGGCCTGCACTGGCCTGCTTGGAATAACCTCTGCATCTCCCACTACACCCTGTTCAGAAATGAATCTGCTGGGGCTGGAGGGATGAACATCCGGTTCAAAGTGCCTGCATGGCAGGGCAGGAGGAGGACAATAACTATTAGACCAAGAAACTGTTCTCTAACAAGACTGGGAGGACAGAGTCCAGGTCCAGATGCACCATGGTCCCCATGTCTGTTCTGGGATAAGTGAATCTCTGTTTGGTCTGGCTGTGGGGGCCCTGATCTGATGTTTGTTTAGCCTAATCTGCAGGTGAGAAGAATCTTGTACAGCTCCTCTGTCAGTCTGTCTCATCCCTCTTTCCCAAGGGATCTTAGTCTCTTTGGATGCTTTCATCCACAGTTAGCAAAGGATGATGCATTTCAGGGACACTTGTCCTTCTGGTTCATTAAAATTGGCTTCTTGGTCCCTGGCACAGCCCCTGGGGAAAGTGGTTCAGCCCTCACCTGAACTGCTGGACTGACCCTGCTGGTGCAGCATAGGCCCTGGGGAATTTGAGTACAGCATCCCATGGAATTTGTTTGAATCTAAACTAGTGCCAGATCACCAGAGAAACCCCAGCTCTGCCAGTGCTGAGGCTTTGGGCTGGGTGACCCGGGACGGGGTTTGTTTTGTCCTTCTCTTGACTGACACCTGTCCTGTCCCTCTCCATGCAGTGCAAGATGTCGGTGAATGGGCAGCGTGGCGAGTGCTGGTGCGTGGACCCCATCCATGGGAAGGTGATCCAGGGTGCCCCCACCATCCGTGGGGACCCCGAGTGCCACCTCTTCTATACAGCCCACGAGCAGGAGGACCGGGGAGCACACGCCCTGCGGAGCCAGTAGACAGATGGGATCTTGCTGGCTGGAGGTGGCTCACTGTGGCCCCAGTGCTGGATTTTACATGGGTTTCAGCGTGTCTCTTTAGGCTCTGGAAGAGACTGGGTGCTGCCCTCCTTCCTCAGCTGCCTGGTTCCTGGGGAGGGGAGGGATAATGGGAGGGGAAGGCGGTGGGGGGTTTGCAAGGAGAAGGGACTGCTTTCTTAGTCTTTCACCCAACATAAACCAGAGCACTGGTCTTCTTTGCTCCTCGCCCTGCAGCCCTGCAGCCCTGCCCTCCCTGCTGCTTTGTGGCATCTTTCTGCACCCTCCAGCACAGAGTGCCATATGCTCCCTGACCCCTCCCAGGGGACAAAATCCCTTCCTATGAGTGGGAGAGGGTAAAAAAAATGGAAGAGCCCAGCCTTTCCCCCTATTTTTCTCTCTTCCCCAAGACCAAAGACTGTAAATACTGTCACCTGCCTCTTGTGTCCTGCCAGTCAGTCTATTGTGCCCCAGCCTAGCCGTCAGTCCTGGCATGGGATGCGGTGTGGGAGGGAGGGAAGGATGAAAGATCCCAGATTCCCAGCTGGAACATACCACCACAGCTGGGATGTGTTCCCCAAGGAAGCAGCAGTGAGGGAAAGGGCTGAAGATGAGACAGCTGCCACCTTGCCCCCTAACAACACTCTTGGGTGCTTCCTTTGCTCGTGCTGGGGCACAGCCAGCTCCACAGAGACCCAGCTTCAGCCACTGGTCTGGGAGCATGGGGCCTTTGGGTGATAGCAAAGCTAAATGCTTGTTTTTCCAAGGGATTTGAAGGGCTTTTGCACAATATTTCTTAGGGTCAGCTTATGCTGAGGGAGCTAAAATGAACTTGCTGAGGCTGGGTGGAAGGTTGCGTGTGTAGATTTAGGATAACAAGCCAGGGAATGTCTCTTTTTCTCTCATTCATTTTTTCTTTATTTCTAGATAGGAAAAAACAAAACATCTAAAACCTGCATTCCCAAGCAGCTGCCCTTGTCCCTCCATTTTTGCTTGGGACTGAATGAGCATCTGTTACTCAGCACATAACTTTTTCTTTTTGTAAGTAAATTACAGTATATATCTTGCTTTTTAAAGGCCCTCACACACAACACACACACAAAAACACACACACACACTCTCACACTCCTCCGCCCACATACACATTTGTATAGATGAAATCCAAGTGATTCCAGGTGCTCTGAGAGGTTTAGTGCTGGACATGCTGAGGAGAGATGTGTCTCTGCTGTTAATTCACCTGTTGATTTCTTTCTGTACAGAACACACTGATGCTGAGAATAAATAACTTCCCCATTGCCTAAGCAAGGATGTTTTATTGTTTTCTTCCCCCTCCCC